>JAGFMF010011711.1:798320-811606 GCA_019455555.1 Galemys pyrenaicus
CCCCCTCCTGGCCGGCAGCAGGGATCGAACTCATGCTGCAGCGGCTGCGGTTTGCTTCATAGTGTGTTGCTTAACCCACTGCGCCACCAGGGAGGCCCTTAAGTAACCTTTTTTAAAAAAAGATTTATTTATTTATGCATACAAGAGCTGGGGTACAGACCAGAGTTGTGGGAGGTGAGAAGATTCACCAGAGACAGAGTGGGGAGCAGAACAGGCAGACTGACTGAAATACACTGCTGAGGGCAGCAGCGGGCGAGGTAGGAGAGGTCTGCTGTGCCATGTGGGGCCCCTCCCTGGCCGGTGGCAAGGATCGAACTCGTGCTGCAGCTTGCTTCACAGTGGGGCGCTCAACCCACTGCGTCACCAGGGAGGTCCCGACTTTCTTGTGTTTGCACAAATCTTAAATAGTCAAGATAAAATGCCCTCTCCTCAGACAGCTCAACTCCATTCCAGTTGGGTGTCCAGAAATGTGTTTCATTCCAGAACTCTATACACTTAACATGAATGCAGCACAGTGCGGTGGCCAGAGACACTGACTCTGGAGCTGATGTGATGGGACCAGAATTTAGTTTCACTATTTACAAGCTGAGTGACCCTGGGCAAACTACTCTGCTCTGCACCTCAATTTCCTCATCTGTAAAACAGAACTGTTACTATGACAACCTACCTCACAGGGCTTTTTTTTTTTTTTTTTTTGAGATTTCCATAAGTGAACTGCATAGAAAGATGCCTGGAACATAACAAAGTCTATCTTACTCATAGCTATGACTGAATTATGAATCTTTTAAAACATAAATCATATAACTTTTTATCGTGGTCAAAGACAAAAAGCATAAAATTTCACATTTTAACCACATTTAGGTGCACAGCTCTGTGGCATTACGTACATTCAAAATGTTTTACGACCATTACCGATATCCATTATCAGAACTTTTAATTATACCAAACTGAAGGACAGTATCCATTAAACAATAAATCCTTTTTCTGTTTTCCCCTAATGCCCCAGCCCGTGTTCTGTCTATGTTCTGTCCTCTGTTGTCCTGTCTATGAATTTGCTGCTGCTTTATATCATTGCACACTTTTAATTTAAATTGTTGTACGACGTTCTTTGTTTTCATTAGGACCAATCTCCTCTCATATCAATAATAATACATTTATCGAGCACTTACTAGTTGCCACCCTGTACTAGATGTAGATACAAATAGTAGACAACGTTCCTGCCCTCAACGGTTTGCCACCTAATGGCAGATGTAACACCACACATCCACTCACACACACCAATTAAATTCATTAAAAGTTGTAATAAAAATCCAACTAACAACTTTTTAAAAATCAAAAATCCAAAGATCTGGGTGTTTAGGAGAGGGATCTGTAAGCAGAGTCTTCTACATGAAGGTGGTGGTTAAGCTAAAGGAAGAAAAGAAGTCAGTCCTAGAATAGATGGGGTAAGGTAGCAAAGCCCTTGATGTATCTGAGTCATTGAAAGAAAACAAGTTTAATTCTGATAAGAGGTAAGCAGACCCCTATTCTTTTACATGTTTTAGCAATGAACGTTCATAATGTTAACTAATACTTATTGAACGCTTACAACGTGCCAATTACTGTGCTAAGTACTTTGGAAGTTTATCGAAGCTTTAAAACATTGCTACCGAGGTGACCTTTTGATCAGTTCTATTTTACAGATATGGAAATTGCATAAAGGTAATAAATTATTGACTGAAGTCGCACAGCCAGGGAATGCAACTTCAGCATTTCTGCAAGTTCTGATACCCAATTTCATGCTCTTAGGCCACTCGGTCTCTCACAGGAAAACGCTGAACGAATTTTACAGAAAGCACAGGGTGAGCACGAAAATACGATTACACCTCCAGCTCCCCAGCAGTTTCCAACTTAAAACTACTACTCCCAACATGCCCTTCTCGCCTTGAAAGGCGGGGTAGGGCGATCAGAACTACATTTCCCAGAATGCAACGCCCGCCATGCTGCCTGCCAAGCATATCGGGAATTGTATTCCACGAACGAGGCATTTACCCACAACTCCCAGCAAACATTCGCGGTCTGAACTTTGTGGTAAGAAAAAGATAATCGCGCAGCATGTTGGGAAGTCGGACCCGCCCTTTTCCCCGGGCTAGTCATCTGAACGAACGAACCCATTCTTGAGACTACAAATCCCAGCCATCTTTGCGCTACAGGGCCGTCCGCTTCTTCTGCCGGAAGTCCGTTCTAGCCCTGGGTCCCCCAACTGCTGCCAGAGCCGGAGCCGCCCAGTAGTCGTGGGACCGGGGCCACTGGGGTCCGGACAGGGGTCGCCATGGTAACGGGGGCGCGCCCACACCGGGGACGGGCGGAGGGTGGATTCAAGTGCATTTACCTGAGGCTCGGTAGGGTACTGACAAGCCCCCCCGCGTCGCGGTGCGTTGGTCTGGGCCGGGCGCGGGCTCTCGGGATTGGGGCCGATCAAAGGCCGGGAAGGGAGGAGCTGGGCGGTGGTGGTTGTGGGCGCGGGGGTTCGCCGGGGGTCTGAGTGCTGGGAGACATTAGAGATCAGATGCCAAAGGGAGTAGGTTGAGCTGGTGGGAGACATTGGAGATGATGGAGGAGTTTGAAATAGAAACAACTCATGAGACAGGGTCTAGAAGGAGGTAAGAAGAAGGAATTGGAGGTGGAAGGGGGGATCCCAAGCCTAGGCCTCTCTGGGAGTGTGGCAGGAGGAGAGCGGGAGACTTGGGGACCTGAGACAAGGGATCTCTAAAGGCTAGCAGCTGTCACTGAGGGCAGAGAGGGGGTATTGAAGCTGGAGCAGGATACTGCTGGTGAGAGAATCTCAAGAGGAAGTGCCCTGTGGGCACTGGAGGCTGGAAGTAGGCAATTAGGGAATGGAAAGTGTGCTGTAAAAGAGAATTGGAGGTAGGGAGTAGATACTAGACATGTACCAAGAGCAGTGAAACAGGTCTTTCAAGAGGATGGGGTTTTGCTGGGCAAGGTGGAGGTGCAGAGGTGTGAGAGTTGAGGAGAGGGCTTTTGGAGCTGAGGCCTGGATTTTGGTTTGACTTCCCTGATGAAATTTGGACCTGTAGGAAGGGTTCTTTGAGCAGGGGACTGGGAAGAGATGAATGGGAGAGGGTGTCAGAATGTTGGAGGTGTCTCCCCAAGAACCTGAATCTTTGGAGGCAAGAGGTGACTTTTGGAATAGGATAGTAGGCCAAGAACTCAGAAAAGCAACATCCCCAATAAAAGGCCTATTGAGAGCCAAGAGAGGATTGAAAGTGAAGTTAGAAAGGAAACACTTCCGGCCTCCCTGGTGGCACAGCGGGTTGAGCGCCCCACTGTGAAGCATCCTCTGCACAGCAGCATGAGTTCAATCCCTGGCCAGGGAGGGGACCCACATGGAGCAGCAGACCTCTCCTGTCTCCTGCTGCTCCCCTCAGCAGAGTGTTTCAGTCCATCTGCTCCCACTCTGTCTCTGGTGAAGCCTCTCACCTCCCAGGACTCTGGCCTGTACCCCAACCCTTGTATGCATAAATAAATAAATCTTTTAAAAAAAAAGAGAGAGAGAGAGAAAGGAAACACCTCCAGGGTGGGAATTTGGAAACAGGCCAGGTTGGGGGACATTAGAGGGTTGAGGCTAAGTAAGGAAGGAACTTATCAGGGTGACGCGACTGGGGTGGAGAGATTCTCATTGGGAGAAGTAGAAAGAGACTAGAAAAGAACTTGGGTGTAAGAGGCAGAGCGCTCCCTCAGCTCTGTAGGCTTGCTTCTGGCTCTCCTCCCTGTGAGGCTCCAGTACCCCCAACTCTGCCTCTTGACTGCGACTGCCTGCTGTGGGCCCCCACCTCCACCTCTTGCGCTTTCCCTTCCTGCCCAGGACTTGTCCTGCTAGGAAGTGGTTTTCCCTGGCTCAGCAGAAGGGGACCTTGGAAGGGAGTGTGATATCCTGTTCTGGTATCCTTGGTTGGTGGGGGAGGGGAGAGAGTATGTGAAGAATGAGGCTCAGGAAGGAGAGTGGCTGCCCATGAAAGGGTGGAGGCTTCCACCAGGCAAAGCCACCGTTTTCCCAACTCTGCTTTCTGGCGGTGAGCCTCAGTTTCATCATCTATAAAATGGGCCTGTGCATTCCTGTCTCAAATAGAACCAGGCCCACAGGCAGGCTTCCTCGCTAGGTGAATTTGGACCACAGTTTTTTTTCAAAATCCAAAGTTGTGAATTGTAAAAGCACAACGATTGAATATTTCCATAGCATTTAGTATGTGCTCGTCACTGTACGATGTTGCTTACGTTTATTAACCTATTCAGCAGTCTCATGAAGGAGACGCTCTCATCATGCCCATTTATAGACAGGGAAACTGAGGTCTAGAGTGGCTAAGCAAGTTGCCCACAGTCACAGAGCCAGTGGTGCTGGGATTCATTTAGCATTAGTCCGCTTTTTCAGAACAAGTTTCCCAGCCATCACTGATGATAGATTAGCTGACACAGAGGGCATAATCCCACCCGGGCACCATGCTGGGCGCTCCTGTGTCATGCACCCCTCACACCCTTATGAAGTGCTCCCCTCAGCACTTGAAGTGTTCCCCTCCTGTTCCCCTTCTGGCTGCCAGGGGTTGGGGGGAGAGAGACATCTGGTACTGGGTGGGAGATTGCTTGGGTGGGAGATAAATATTCTAGAATCAGAAAGTAGTGATTTTTGCATAATTGTGTGAATGTACTCGAGCACTGAGCTGTCGACATTGTGAATGAATGAATTTCGTGATATGTGAATGACATCTCAGTTTCAAAATTAGAAGTAGGAAGAAAGACCTCAGTGCCCAGAGCTCAGACCCCAGACTTCTGGCACCAGCCTCTGCTGGGCACCAGCCGCTGAATGAAGTTTATTAACTTGTTGAACCTGCAAGACATTCTAGAAGGGGAGGGCTTCTAAGAACACTTTGGGCAGCGGGGAAACGAGGCTCGGTGGATCACGCTGCTCAGCCAACGTCACGATGTTCCTTCCGCCTTGGCTAAACCTGGGGCTCTGGGCCCTCAGAGCGGGTGGGTCAGTGGAATCACTCCCCTGGGGCTTTGAAGGGATTGGGTCTGGAGCGGGGCCAGGCTGGATTCTGGGGCGCAGGCAGGACCGGATATGGGGGCAGTTGGGTGTCCTGTGCTGATGTTCTCCCCGACTCTCACTCCCTGGCTCCCTGCTGCCCGCAGATCCGCTTCATCCTCATCCAGAACCGGGCAGGCAAGACGCGCCTGGCCAAGTGGTACATGCAGTTTGACGACGATGAGAAGCAGAAGCTGATCGAGGAGGTGCACGCCGTGGTCACTGTCCGAGACGCCAAGCACACCAACTTCGTGGAGGTGATGCCCCCCCCCCCGCCTCCTTTCCAACCCCCACCTCACCTCCAATTGCAGTGACCCTCAGACCCTCCCTCCTTCCCGTCTCTCTCGCTTTTTTCCTTCCTTTTGGGGGCGCTTACAATGAAAATGTTCAGGTCCCTGGGTTAATTCGACAAGCGAGAGGAGCAGATGGATGAGTCACACACGCCTACCCAGATTTCATTAGTATTTTTGCTAATATTTTGTCATATTTGCTCTACCTTTCATCCCCTCTTTTATTTTTATTTTTAAAATTTTATATATATTACATTATTTTTCATTTTTGTACAGCATATACTTCTCATCCCTGTGAAATTCCCATCACCAGCTCACCCGTGCACCACCACCGAGTGCCCTGTGCTCTTCTACCCATTCTGTTCCTTCTCCCTCCTCCCCACCTTTTCAATTTTTTTATAATATATTTATTTATGCTCACAAGAGCTGGTGTACAGACCAAAGGTGGGAGAGTGAGAGACTACACCAGAGATAGAATGGGGAGCAGAACAAGCAGATCGATTGAAACACACTGCTGAGGGGAGCCGAGGGGAGACAGGAGAGGTCTGCTGTGCCCTGTGGGTCAGCTCCCTCGCCAGGGATCTCATGCTGCAGTGGCTGCGGAAGCCCCACAGTGTGGTGTTCAACCCCTTGCAACACCAGGGAGGCCCTCACCTCTTTTTTAGTTGAATTTTTTGCCTGGTACCTTTAGATATTTTCCCTTTTTCTTTGAGTTTTAGCATTCTGCTACTGGAACCTCGCTTTGTGACCCGACATTGGTTGGTTCAGGTGTCCGGTGTTAAGTGTCACCTCTGCATCCCAAGAGCAAGATCTATCCCCCCCGTAGTCCCCCCTTACCCCACTTTAGGTGTTCCCTAGGAAGTAGAGAGACTAGCAGAACAGGCCGGCCTGTGTGTGTGTGCTGGAGTGCTGTAAGTTGTGGGGTGGCTCTCCTTCAGCGGAAATATTTCAGACTGCTTCTCAAAAAGAAAGGCCTTTCCTGACGCTCCCAGAATATCACTTTGAAACCTGATTAAGTCACCAGATGTCCTTAATAGCCCCACTACCCAGTCAATATAGAATAGCCAGGATTTTGGATCTCTTTTAATCTAGAAGTCTCCACCTTTCATTCCCAAGGCAACGGCCTGGAAATAGAGCAGGCTGATTGGCCTACTGCGTGCCAGGCACTGTCCTAGGTGCTGTGGACTTGGCTATGAACCTCGTCAGCGCAAGTCCCTGGCCTGGGAGGGGTGACCATCTAGCCAGTGAAGAGGATGGCGAGGTCATGTGTCTCAGGGAAAGAAAGGAAGCAGCTGTGGAGGGTGGAGGTGCTGGGGTGTGTCCCAGGGGGCTGGTGGTGCAGGGTTAAATGAGTTGGTCAGGAAGACTCCATTGAAAAGGTGACCTTTGAGCCAGGACCTGAGGAGCTGAAGTTGTGAAGGGAGATCGCATCAAGTGAGGAGTTGTCCAGGCCCTGGAACAGCAAGTGCAAAGGCCTCGGGGCAGGAACACCCTAGTGCACTTCTAGAATAGCAAGATGGCCAACCAGGAGGCCCTGGCGTGTCTTCTCTGGCGGGGGATTAGTTCCCTCGGGCTGGTGGAGTACGTATACCACCGACTTAGTAGCTTGGAACAACACAGACTGACGTCTTATGCTCTCGAGTCAGGTGTCCAAAGTGGTCCACTGGCCTGGCTCCTTCTGGGGCTCTCTGGCTTCTCGTGGGGGGGCCTGACTTCTGACTTGTGGCCCCTCCCCCAGCGTGGAGGCCCCAGCACCCGGCCTTGGAAGCTTCTCTCTGACGCACTCTCCTGACTCCTCCCCTCGTGAGGATTCTCAGGATGATGTTGCGTGCACCCAGCTCACCCAGCATGGGCCCTCCGTTGCAGAACCCCTCGCCTCTCACCCCCAGACCCTTTGCACGTAAGGGCATGCGCATTGTTCAGGTGCCGGCGGTCAGGAGTTGGCCATCTCCAGGGAGGCTTTATTCTGCCTGCACAGCGTGTCCAGTCCTGAGGACACAGTGGGGACAGCCCCCTCCTTCCCTCCTGGGGCTCCCAACCCAGTGGGAAGGCAGACTTGTCCCCAAAACCTGGAGTGTTCACGGCCGGGCACCAGTGGCTGGGGGAGTCCGAGAGGACTGTCCCAGGAGATGCGCGTGCCCAGAGGCCCTGATGCCTGGAAATCAAAGCCGTGGCATAGGACAGAGCCAGGACACCCGGAGGGTGACGGCCAATGGAGGATTTCACAGAAAAAGCCCCTCGGTGTCAGATCCTGTGGAGGTGGCGGGACAGTCAGCTGGCGCTTCTGCGGTTGCCTCACCCTCTTGGGCGGTCATCTTGAACCCACTTTCCAGAGCAGGGCTCTTCCAACGTTTTTTTGGTTTTGTTTTTTCTTAAATATTTGTTTGTGCATACAAGAACTGGGGTGCAGGCCAGAGGTGTGGGGGATGAAAGGAGTCGCCAGAGACAGAGCGGGTTGCAGAACAGGCAGATCTACTGAACTACACTGCTGAGGGGAGCAGCAGGGAGACAGGAGAGGTCTGCTGCACCCTGTGGGTCCACTTTCTGGCCAGGGCTCGAACTCGTGCTGCAGTGGCTGTGGATGCTTCACAGTGCTATGACCTAACCCCTTGAGCCACCAGGGAGGCCCCTCTTGCAACATTTGATCATAATATCAATTTAAAAAGAAATGCAGCGCATGCATCCTAATACATGCTTATACGCCCATGGGCTGTGTGCTGCACTGTTGTGGTACTATTACAAAGCAAACAGCAAAAGGCCCTTTGGAAACCAGAAATAAAAAATCCGAAGACTGATGGTCTTTGCCGAGCCACCAGGCGGCGCTGCGTGCACGCCTCTTGTGAACTGGGAGCTTTTTGGCTTTGGCCACAGATTGTGCTTTGAAAGCCAGTTTGCACGTCTCTGGCTATATCTATCTCTTTATTCACATACACACAAATGGAAAATTAGAGTCGGCCTCCCCGATCCGTGCGTAATCGCCCCGGGCTGTGGATAGGTGTTGCTGGAGTAACATTTGCCTTGCAGTCCAGTCAGGGCAGCGCTGGTTACAGGTGTGATTCTGGCACACAGTAGGTGCTCGTGGTGTTTGTAGTGTTATAGAATGAATTTGTTCCACATGAAGGGATCTGACTCTCCCTAAGGCCGCAGGAAGCCACAGAGAGGTGGGATGGGTGCCGGTGGTCCCCAGGCTCCCTCCCAGCTCTGGGGTTCCCTGGGCTGTGCCCTCTGCCCAGGGCACCCTGGCCCGTTCACCATTTCCTCCATTTCATCCCCCAGGTTACAGTTCTCCTTCCCCCTTCTCCAGGAAGCCCTCCCGGCCTCCCAGGTCGGGTTAGCACCCTCTCCAGCCCCACAGCCTGGCTCTGCTTACTCTGGGGAAGTCTGAGGGTGAGCCCTCCCCACCCTCACTGGACAGTGAGTCCCCCGGGACCTGTCTGTCCCCAGCACAGGCCCAGAGCTGGGTCCCGGGGCCGGGAGAGGATGGAAGGACTCAGCGTTTGGCCCGCCCTGCCCAGTGCTATGGGTCCTGGGTCTGTGCTGTCGCCCGGCGGCTGATGGCCTCTCTGTCCTGCAGTTCCGGAACTTTAAGATCATCTACCGGCGCTACGCCGGCCTCTACTTCTGTATCTGCGTGGACGTCAGCGACAACAACCTGGCCTACCTGGAGGCCATCCACAACTTCGTGGAGGTGCGCCCTGTGGGCGGGCTGGGCGGGGCCTCCCCAACAACCTGGCCTACCTGGAGGCCATCCACAACTTCGTGGAGGTGCCCCCCCGTGGGCGGGCTGGGCAGGGCCTTCCTGTGCTGCCACACGCCCCAGGGCCGACCTGTGTCCCAGGCGCTGCCCCTGCGTCCCTCCCTGCCCTCCTCGCAGACCCTCGCCCTGGCTGGCGCTGTGTCTCCTTTGCTGCCATCTCCGAGTCTCTGACTGCCTGTCTCCCTCCTCCAGGTCTTAAATGAGTATTTCCACAACGTCTGTGAACTGGACTTGGTCTTCAACTTCTACAAGGTGAGGAGGGGGCTGGCGGGTGGACGCCAGGGCCTCAGGCCTGTCCTGGCCCCAGACCCTGGTTGTGGAGCACACACTCCAGGGCCCCCTCTCCATGGAGTCTCCCCTGACCGCCCTCCCCTCAGGTTTACACAGTGGTGGATGAGATGTTCCTGGCGGGCGAGATCCGTGAGACCAGCCAGACGAAGGTGCTGAAGCAGCTGCTGATGCTGCAGTCGCTGGAGTGAGGCGCTGCCCTCCCGGCCCTGCTCGCTCCCCACCCCAGGCTGGGCCCTCCCCAGCAACCCCTCCCTCAGCTGCCCCGGAGGAAGGGACCCAGCTGGGTCTGGGCCACCAGGGAGGAGACTGCACCCCCAGCCTCTGGGTCCCAGCGCGGGCAGAAGCCGCCCCGTGTGTGACGAGTAACCGTGCCGTTGTCGTGTGATGCTGTGTGTTTGCGTGCGTGGAGCCCCCAATAAACCTGTGGTCCTGCCTGGTCATGCGTCTTCGAGCCCTTCCTGGGAACCACAGGCACGCAGACCTCCCTGCACTCGGTGCGTCCGTCAGGCAGTCAGTCAACAAACACTGCATTGTGCTGAGCCCGACGGTGCCCCAGGTATGCTTTATACCTGTCCCTGCCGACAGAGCACCCGTGAGCCTGCACACATGTTTTGGGGGCGCCTCTGTCACCCAGCAGAGTGTGAGGTATTGGGCCATCCAGGAAAGGTGGCCAGAGACCATGGCCCTGGGCTCAGAGAGGGGGTTGCGGGGAGCAGGTACTACTACCCTCAGCAAATGCTTTGGGGCACCTGCTGCCCCAGTCTCATTTTAGCACCAGGGTGCAGCAGTGAGCACGATAACCCCCTGCGCCCCAGGACCTCACATTCTGTGGGTGACAGAGCGATGCATAGATGCCCCTGGCCAATAGTCCCTGCTATTCCAGAGGCCCAGGGAGGCCTCCGGAGGAGGCCGCTTCTGAGCTGAGATTCGCGGTGAGGGACGAAGCAGGGGTGGCAGGGGAGGGTCTTCCAAGCAGAAGGAACACCAGTGCAGAAGCCCCAAGGCAGAGCCCGGGAGGAGGCCGGCTGAAACGGGGCAAAAGGGAGAGTCAGAATGTGTGGGCCCGCGGGGCTGGGGTGTCACACAGGCCGCCAGCTGTTGGGTTTCTTCGGGGAGACCGGCAGGGGAGCTCTTGTTTCCAAGGGGAGGGCCGGGAGAGGGTGGTAACAGCTTCGTTGGACCGAGTGCTCATCCTGGACGGCTTGCTCCTCTAGAGTGCCGTTCGGGGGTTCGAACTGTGTCCCCAGTTGTGCTAACCAGCGTCACCATCTGCAGTGCCTTCCTCCCCTTCAGGGGTGCCCTGCGCCTTGTGCCCTCAAAGGCCGCTGTGTCTGTGCGGGCGCCATTTCCCTGTTTCTCTTCCGCCTAGTAAACCCGTCCCGTTAAAATACAAAACAAGCAAAATGTGCCCTCACCCTCCAGCCCTCCCCCCTCCCCCCACAACCCTAGCCACCCCTGCCCTACCCCTGCCTCTGCATGTGCCTCCTGGACATTTCCAGAAGCGGAATCAGAATGGAACGTGTTGAAACACCCCGGCCCGAGGGCTGGAGAGGGTGTGGGCAAAGAGGACCCTCACCACGCGGTGCGGGGGTGCAAACTGGCTTTACGGTAGCAGTTCTGAAGAGTGAAAGGAAAAAACAAAACTGGGGATACCGTGCGAGTCGGCACCTCGCTCTTGGGCAGCCCCCAAGGAACGTGAAACGAACTCGCCCTACAGAGCTTGTTGCAGCGTAATTACAACAGCTGGGACCCCGACACAAACCGGGTGCCCCCGTGTGGCGGCGTGGATCGAGAAGGCGGGGAGGACAGGACCCAGGGGGCTCCACCTGGCTGACTCCCACAACCACAGGGATGAGGAGAGGGGGTTCAGGGGTTCCGCTGACTCCTTTCCCGCTCCCAGCCAGTGGACGACGCAGCGCCTCCTTGACCACCTCACCCCATCCTACCTCGGTGCCCTTCCCAGCTCCTCCGGAGAATGAGCCAGCACCACCTCCTGTGCCAGGATACCCTCTCCCTCCCCCTTTTCCAGTAGCTTCCCACTTCCCCTTTCATTTTCATCAGCATAAAACATGCTGCAATATTGTCACTTTAAAAGACAACCCTCCCTTCCCCACTGCCACCCAGCAAAGTAAGACAGTCCCCAGCAGGGAAAAGGGGTAAGGGGGTCAGTTCCACAGTGGAGGAAAACCGTAGATTTTTGGAGGTGGTAAAAGTCTAGTCTGGATGTTGAAATACAAAGCTGTACACCCCCGGCCTCCCTGGTGGCACAAGAGGTTAAGTTGCAGCACTATGAAGCATCCTCAGCTACCGCAGCACAAGTTTAATCCCCAGCCAGGGAGCTGACCCATACGTGGCACAGCAGACCTCTCCTGTCTCCCTGCTGCTCCCCTCAGCAGTGTGTTTCAGTTGATCTGCCTGTTCTGCTCCCCACTCTGTCTCTGGTAAGGCCTCTCACCACCCCCACACCTCTGGTCTATACCCCAGTTCTTGTATGCATAAGTAAATAAAAGTAAATCTTAAAAAAAGAAAAGCGCCTCATCTATAAGGGAAGGAGAGAAACCTGCATGGCCCCTTCCCTCTCCACCCTTAGAAGTAGCCAATCCTGCTCACTCCTTGATCTTGCACTTGGACTTCTAGCTCCTGAACTGTGAGATAACACGTTTATGTTGTTTAAGTTTCCCCAGCCAATGGGACTGTCTTCTAACAAGGAAGCGTCAAACCTTGATGAAGTTAAAACACATTACCAGTGTTTATTTAGGGACGGTGACTATGCTTTTCAAAACGGGGAGCCCAAACTCGGGGGCCCAACTACTAGTTGCGTCCTATTAGTATCTCTGACTTAAGAGGATTTTAAAGGAAAAAGAAGGGGGAAGAGGATAGAATTGACCAAGAATTAGGATTGAGTCTACATTATATTTCTTTGAGTTCGTTGGTGTTCAGTCAAGCTGGTTATTTTGGAGAGAGGAAAAAGAAAGAAATATCTGTGCAGAGTTCTTCGAGAAGGTCATGTCTCTGGAAACTGGTTCTTACTGGTCATTAGTTGTTTTTCCCTAAGGTATAAGTTATGTAAGATGGAGTTTTGGGCAAAAGATGGAGTCAGTTTCATCTTTTAACATCCTTTTCACAGAAACAAGTACACGTGGGTAAACAAAGCTACAAGGAAAGGCAAGATAATTTTGAGGACAAATATGAGCGGCCTTGCCCAACTAGAAATCGAGATCATTTCTATTCAGTCTCAGCAACTAAGAGCACATGGTATTGACACAAGATTGGACAAGCAGATTAAGAAAGAACACAAGCCAGGGCCTCCCTGGTGGCGCAGTGGGTTAAGCAATGAACTAAGAAGCAAACCGCAGCCACTGCAGCACGAGTTCGATCCCTGCCATTGGCCAGAGAGTGGACCCACGTGGCGCAGCAGACTTCTCCTGCCTCGCCCGCTGCTCCCCTCAGCAGTGTGTTTCAGTCGATCTACCTGTTCTGCTCCCCACTCTGTCTCTGGTGAATCCTCTCACCCCCGCACCTCTGGCCTGCACTCCAGTTTTTATATGCGTAAGTAAAATCTTTAAAAAAGAACAGAGCCGGAAACAGACCCACTCATCAGCGGACATTGGATACAGAGGGAAGTCACCATTCACATGAAGGGACAAGGCTGTGGGTTATCCAGCAAGGCATGGGCGATTAAATCACTGCTGCACACCTTACACAAAAGCCAAGCACCGTGGGGCTCCCTGGTGGCTCAGGAGGTTAAGGTGCAGCACTATGAAGCTGCCCATAGCCACTGCAGCGGGAGTTCATAGTGTGTTTCTTTTTTTTTTTTTTTAAAGATTTATTTATTTATGCATACAAGCACTGGGGTACAGGCCAGAGG
>JAGFMF010011711.1:818068-831292 GCA_019455555.1 Galemys pyrenaicus
CCCCTCCCTGGCCGGCAGCAGGGATCGAACTCGTGCTGCAGTGGCTGCGGTTTACTTCACAGTGTGTTGCTTAACCCACTGCGCCACCAGGGAGGCCCTCTCACAGAGTTATAACGCACACGGAGACCTACCTCTTCAGCCACATCTGATGCTCTTTCCCTCACTCCCTGAGATGCAGCTGCCCTGGCCTGCCTTCTGATTCTGGAAGCTTCCAAGCTTATCTCCAACATCTGAGCCATTGTTTGTGCTATTACTGCACCTGCTTCTCTTTTCTCAGGTCCCCAGAGATGGGCTCCTCCTCATTCAGACTGCGGACCCACCACTCTGCTAGCATTTAACTCATCTAAAACAGTCCCTCTTTTCTAGTTTCTGTTGCCGCCCAGGTAGGAGGTGGCCACTCCTTGACCTCTACTTCCTGACACCCAGCAGGTGCCTGAAGAGAGCTGCTGCCTGGCAAGTCTCTGTTACTGCAGGAAAATGCCAAGAGCTCCAGTAGAAAGTCCAGTCTGAGGAAGAGGTGGGGGAGAGGCGTTCCAGGCAGAAGGAACAGCATGGGCAAAGGCAGGGAACAGCATGGACAAAGTGGAGCAAAGAGAGGCCCTGGAGGAGGTTGCGCATGGATGGAAGGAGGAGTCAGAGAAGGGAGGAGGAGATGAGAGGGAGGAAAGTTAGAAAGGAGAGAGAGGAAAGTGGGGGGAAGAAGATGGAAGGCAGAAGAGGTGGAAAGATTGAGTGGGCAGGACTAGGGAGAGAAAGAGAGGGCAGAGCGGGGGACGAAGAAGAAGGAGGGGGAAGGTGGTCAAGAGGAGCGGGTAGGGAGGAGTCAGGCAGGGTGTGAGTCAGCCTGTGTCCTTACAGCCAGCGGGTGTGAAGAAGGACCCAGCGGAGCCGTTTCTCTCTTCAGACTGTTGGAAGCAGCAGGCATCTTTTTACTTAGGGGGGAGGGGCGGGGGGAGACCGGAGCAGGGGCCGCGGAGGAATGTGGGAGGGTGGCTGAGGCGCCTTTTGGGAAGCCCCTTTCTCAGCCTAGCAGAGGTCGGGTAAGGGGGCGGGCCCTGAGGGACAGGCCCCGCCTCCCGGGGCACGTTAAATGCTTCGCCACAGCATTCCGCGGCGTGACCTCCTGGAGCAGGCCACGAAGTCTTGGCAGCACAGTCTGGTCCTGCTCCAGGGCCACCACCCCCGCCTCCTCGTGGCCCAGGCTCACCCTCCTTCACGCCCCTGCTCCCCCAGCAGCTGGAGGCAGTGCTTTTTAATAGAACACTTGAAAAAATGTTAATAGGTAATTAAAGGCTCATGGGTTCTAAAGGCAGTCGGGATGCAGTGAAAGCCTCCCCCCTTCCCTGCCTCTAGGACCCCTTCTGGGAGGCATGGAATTGGGGAGGTGGGGGCTCCAGTTTCTTGCATTTTGTCCCTGGCATTGGCAATCATATGTGGGCATAGGTGATAAAAGACAAACGTTGGGCTTCCCTGGTGGTGCAGTGGGTTAAGAAACGCACTGTGAAGCAAACCGCAGCCACTGCAGCACGAGTTCGGTCCCTGCTGCCGGCCAGGGAGGGGACCTACATGGTGCAGCAGACCTCTCCTGCTTCGCTGGCTGCTTCCCTTGGCAATGTGTTTCAGTCCAGCTGCCTGTTCTGCTTCCCCACTCTGTCTCTGGTGAATCCTCTCACCTCCCACTACTCTGGCCTGTACCCATTCTTGTGTGCATAAATAAATAAATCTTTAAAAAAAAAGACGAACATATTCATTAATTGGACAGGTGCTCACTGAGTACCCACTGTGCCAAGTTCTGGGACTGGAGCAGAGAACAAAACAAAATTCTGTGTCCCCATGGACCTGGCGTTCTAGTGTGGGAGACAGACAGTAGACGAATAAAATAATGAGCACATTTTAACATTACACAGCAGGTCAGCTGGCACAGAAAGCACTGCTGATAAAACACGAGAGAGGCAAAGACATTTGTCGCATGAGGTTGTCAGAGAAGGCCCCAAGAAATGTGCCATTTGAGCAAAGAAGCAAAGACTGAAGGCGGTCAGGAGGCAAGTCATGTGCTTATTTGGGGGTCAGGGTGGAAACCACATGGTAGACGACAGGTGCAAATGTCCTGGGGTGGATATGAGTCTGAAGTGTTCCAGATTCAGGAAGGAGAACACTGGGGCTGCAGAGTGAGCAAGGGGGTGAGGAGGTGGTGAGCTACAGGTCCGTAGGCCCCCACCTGTCCACCCTGTCCAAACGCTGGTGTTCCATTTCTCACATTGACTATGTCTCCGTGGAGTGCTGCGGCTGGAGCCTTACAGTTTGTGAGAGCCTGCTACTAATCTTTTGGGAATTCTGCAAGTTAAAAACAGCCCTTCCTAAAAGTTATATTATATTGTCACAATTTAATAAATTATATTAGGCACAAAGATACTGAATAGTTGAAATTTCTGGCTCCCTAATTATACATTTCATTTCTGTTTATACTCTACAGTTCAGCTGAGGCTACTGTATTTGGTAGACACCTGGTAGGAATACAGTATACTGGTGGGCTATTGCACGTCTCTTCCAAACTCTACATTGGCAGCTTAAAATCAGCCACAGTAGGGCCTCCCTGGTGGCGCAGTGGGTTAAGCGACCTATGAAGCAAACCGCAGCCACTGCAGCACAAGTTCGATCCCTGCTGCCGGCCAGGGAGGGGGCCCACATGGCGCAGCAGACCTCTCCTGCTGTGCCCACTGCTCCCCTCAGCAGTGTACTTCAGTTGATCTGCCTGTTCTGCTCCCCACTCTGACTCTGGTGAATCCTCTCACCCCCCACACCTCTGGCCTGCACCCCAGTGCTTGTATGCATAAATAAATAAGTCTTTAAAAAAATAAAATAAAATCAGCCACAGGAGCATTTACACAACACACATTGGCTGATGCTACAAATCAGGACTGTCTCCTTCCCAGAATGCCATTGATTAAATACTTGCTGGCACACCACCACAACATAAATAAATTGACTCATTCTTTTGTCAAGCTGTGTAGTATTCCGTGGTCCGCATGGTCCACAACATATATTCCTGCATTACTTAAAGATGTTTCAGTGAGGACCTCCTAGGTGGCAGAGTAGGTTAAGTACAGCACTATGAAGCAAACAGCAACCACTGCAGCACGAGTTCGGTTCCCGGCCGAAGAGGTGACCCACATGGTGCAGCAGACCTCTCCTGCCTCACCTGCTGCTCCCCTTAGCAGTGAATTTCAGTGGATCTGCCTGTTCTGCTCCCCCTACTCTGTCTCTGGTAAATCCTCTCACCCTCCACACCCCTGGCCTGTACCCCAGTTCTTGAATGCATAAATAAATAAATAAATCTTTTTTTTTTTAAAGATTTATTTATTTATGCATACAAGCACTGGGGTACAGGCCAGAGGTATGGGGGCGGCGAGAGGATCCACCACAGAGAGCGGGGAGCAGAACAGGCAGATCAACAGAAGTACACTGCTGAGGGGAGCAGCGGGCGAGGCAGGAGAGGTCTGCTGCGCCACGTGGGTCCCCTCCCCGGCCGGCAGCAGGGATTGAACTCGTGCTGCAGTGGCTGTGGTTTGCTTCATAGTGCGTTGCTCAACCCACTGCGCCACCAGGGAAGCCCTAAATAAATCTTAAAAAAAAAAACAAAAAACGATGTTTCAGTGACTGGTGGGCTGAATATATGACAGTGGTCCTAACAGATTGTGCCATCCAGCCTTGGTGTAGAATCCACGACATTCACACGACTCTCAAACAGATCCCCTCTGATCAGCTCTGCACCACTGTCCTTCGCTGGTCCCTCCTGATGGACCCTTAGAAACCTGGTGTCTGGTCTTTTGCTGACACAATGTTTCTGGTGCTTTCCCCTGTTTTCGACTGTAGCTGTAGAATAAATCCCTCAGAGGGACCTCCCTGGTGGCCCAAGGGGTTGAATGCTGTACTGTGGAGCTTCTGCAACCTGCAGTGTGAGTTCGACCCCTGGCCAGGGAGGGGACCCACAGGGCACAGCAGACCTCTCCTGCTTCGCCCGCTGCTCCCCTCAGCAGTGGATTTCAGTCCATCTGCCTGTTCTGCTCCCCACTCTGTCTCTGGTGAATCCTCTCAACCCCTGCACCTTTAGCCTGTACCTCACCTCGTGTATGCATTAAAAAAAAAGAATAAATCCCTCAGAGAGAGGCTGTGCCAAAGGGCGTGGGAGGTTCTAACATGAAGACCTTTTACCTAATGGCTTCCAGTGGCAGCTGCACCAGTTTCTACACCCACCAGCAAATGGGTCAGAGTGAAGACACTTTGTTGAAAGACTCAGCCTTGATCCTGCCACCGGCTGCTTAAGCCCTTTATTGGCTCCCGCTGTCCTTGGCACAATGACTCCCCATCTTCCCAAGACCTTCACAGTCAGACTCGTCCCTCACTTTTGCCCTCGCCATGACCCTTCATAAATTCCACATTGCAGCCACCTTGATGACCTGCTGTCTGTCCCCTGGGGTAGGCCATGTTCCCACCCACTCCTGTCTGCTCACGCCTCTCCCTCACCCAGGAGCGTACTTGTCAGTGCCTTGTCGACAGGCTAGCTCCCCGTTGTCCATCCCTCGTGTCACTTTAGCCCCTTTCTGTTTCAAGAGACTGAAAATCCCATGGTAACTGTTTTTAGCAAAATCGGGAACTGATTGAGTCATCCAAGTAAAAACATCATCCAGTGGCTGGCTTCAGGCATAGCTGGCTCCAGGAGCTTGACCCCAGCTCTGGGGCCAGTCTTGGCCCATCATTTCTGTTCTGTTCATGTCACCACTCTTTGGCAGCCCCGTATGGTCCCAAGAGGTTAAGAGCTTAAGGTGAAAGGAAGGTTCTACACAGGAAAAATAATCCACTGTGCAAAAGCAGGTGCTGGACCCCAGGCCCTGGCTGGGCCTAGCTAACAGCCCAAACATTTTTTTAAAGGTTTATTTATTCATATAACAACTGGAGTACAGGCTGGAAGTGCAGGGGGTGAGAGGATTCACCAGAGACAGAGTGGGGAGCAGAACAGGCAGATGGACTGAAATCCACTGCTGAGGGGAGCAGCAGGGAAGGCAGGAGATGTCTGCTGCCCATGTGGGTCACCTCTCTGACTGGCGGCAAGGGTCGAACTCGTGCTGCAGTGTCTGCATTTTGCTTCATAGTGCGTTTCTTAACCCACTGCGCCACCAGGGGAGGACCCAACAGTTCAAACATTTACAAATCGTCCTTCGGGCCTAACTCCAAGGAGGGAACAAGTTCTAAACCCACCTGTTAATTCTTTTTTTTTCTTTAAAGATTTATTTATGGGCCTCCCCTGGTGGCGCAGTGGGTTAAGCAACGCACTATGAAGCAAATCGCAGCCACTGCAGCACGAGTTCGATCCCTGCTGCCGGCCGGGCGGGGGGGTGGGGGGGGAACCCACATGGTGTGGCAGACCTCTCCTGCTGTGCCCGCTGCTCCCCTCAGCAGTGTACTTCCATTGATTTGCCTGTTCTGCTCCCTGCTCTCTGTGGTGAATCCTCTCACCCCCCCCACACCTCTGGCCTGTACCCCAGTGCTTGTGTGCATAAATAAATAAATCTTTAAAAAAAAAAAGATTTATTTATTATGCATAGAAGAACTGGGATATAGGTCAGAGGTGCAGGGGTATGAGAGGATCCACCAGAGAGAGAGTGGGGAGCTGAGCAGGCAGATGGACCGAAATCCACTGCTGAGGGCAGCAGCAGGTGAGGCAGGAGAGGTCTGCCAAACCATGTGGGTCCCCTCCCCGGGTGGGGATCGAACTCGTGCTGCCCACTTGTTAAATTCTTCAATTGAGAGACAGAGTGGAAATAGCTCCTGGGCTCCAGAGGTGGAAAACGGGGTTCACATGCCAGCTGTCCTTTTCAGGGTGATGAAAGAAGTTTGGAACTAGATCATGGTGCTGGTTACACAACACTGGGAGAGAACGGAGTGCCAGGGAATTGTCTGCTTTAAAACGGTTTCAGAAAGAGGGGTGGGTAAACTGGGTGAAAGGGGCAACGGGATGATGTCGGACGGAACTGGATTTTAGTGATGGGTAACACAGAAGACACACATCGGTTTTCAGTGATGCCCACCTGAAAGTCACATGACATTATAATGCAAGTTCACATCAATAAAGTGAAAATTGTTTCTTGACAACAAATACATAAATACATAAATATTAAAAGAGTGGTTCAATGCCTCCCTGGTGGCGCAGTGGGTTAAGCAACGCACTATGAAGCAGACCGCAGCCACTGCAGTACACGTTTGGGGACCCACATGGCACAGCAGACCTCTCCTGTGTCCCTACTGCTCCCCTCAGCAATGTACTCCAGTCCATCTGCCTGTTCTGCTCCCCACTCTGTCTCTGGTGAATCCTCTCACACTGCCCCTGCAGCTCTGGCCTGTACCCCAGCTCTTGTATGCATAAATAAATAAATCTTTTTAAAAATATTTTAAAAAATAAGAGTGGTTCAGATGGCCAAGGTCATGTTACGTATATTTTACCACAGCACAAAACTAACGAGGCTGGAGATGTCAAGAAATAATGCTGAGTCAGGGTCTCTCTGGTGGCCTAGGGGTTAAGTTGCAGCACTAGGAAGCATCTGCAGCCACTGCAGCACAAGTCTGATGGCCCACCGGGGAGGGGACCCATATGGCACAGCAGACGTCTCCTGTCTCCAAAATGCTCCCCTCAGCAATGTACTCCACTCCATCTGCCTGTTCTGCTCCCCACTCTCTCTCTGGCGAATCCCACACACCTCTGGCCTACACCCCAATTCTGTTGCAAAAGAAAAAAAAGATAAAATCAAATAAAAAACACAAGGAGGAAAAAAAATCCCAGCTGCTGTGTGACCCTGAGCAGACCAGGCTCCTCTCTGAGCCTCTGTCACTGACTGGCGTGAGGTGGTAACAGGAACCAGACACCACCTCACACATGCTCAAGTAGGAAAACACAGGCACCATCTGGGAGCCGTGCCCAGGATATAGTATGTGCTTGATAAATGCCGTCTGTGCCACTTCCTCAAAATAGCGGCTGGAATGTGACATGACAGAAGCCACACACAAAAGGCCGGTGTCATATTGGGCGAGATGAAGCCACAGATTATGTGGCTTAGAAGCAATAGAACTTTACTCCTCACACTTCTGGAGGCTGGAAGTCGGATGTGGGAGTGCCACTGTGGTGGGGTGAGGGCCCTCTTCCGTAGCCCTGCTTGGTGGAAGGAGCCAGCGGTAGCCCTGGAGACTGCTTCCTACGGGCGCTGGCCCCTTGGTGATTTTTTTTTAAAGATTTATTTATTTATGCGCATAAGAACTGGGGTACAGGCCAGAGGTGTGGGGAGTGAGAGGATTCACCAGAGACAGAGCAGGGAGCAGAACAGGCGGATTGACTGAAATACACTGCTGCGGGGAGCAGTGGGCAAGGCAGGAGAGGTCTGCTGGGCCATGTGGGTCACCCCCTGGCCAGTGGCAGGATCGAACTTGTGCTACAGTGGCTGCGGATGCTTCATAGTGCGTTGTAGCCCATTGCATCACCAGGGAGGCCCCCCTCGTGATTTAATCACCCCCTAAAAGCCCTACTTCCAAAACACTACTTTGGAGGTTCAGTTTCAAATTATGAATTTGTGGGGGTCACCAACATTCAGAGCTTGGTGGCCACATAGTATATCCTTCTATTTTTTTTTTAAAGATTTATTTTTTTATTTATGCATACAAGCACTGGGGTACAGGCCAGAGGTGTGCGGGGTGGTGAGAGGATTCACCACAGAGAGCAGGGAGCAGAATAGGCAGATCAACGGAAGCACACTGCTGAGAGGAGCAGTGAGCACAGCAGGAGAGGTCTGCTGTGCCATGTGGGTCCCCTTCCCGGCCGGCAGCAGGGATCGAACTCGTGCTGCAGTGGCTGTGGTCTGCTTCATAGTGCGTTGCTTAACCCACTGTGTCACCAGGGAGGCCCTATCCTTCTATTTTTTTTTTTTTAAAGATTTATTTATTTATGCATTTAAGAGCTGAGGTACAGGCCAGAGTTGTAGGAGGTGAGAGGATTCACCACAGAAAGAGCAGGGAGCAGAACAGGCAGATCAACGGAAACACACTGCTGAGGGGAGCAGCGGGCACAGCAGGAGAGGTCTGCCGCGCCATGTGGGTCCCCTCCCTGGCTGGTGGCAGGGATCGAACTCGTGCTGCAGTGGCTGCGGTCCGCTTCATAGTGCGTTGCTTAACCCGCTGCACCACCAGGGAGGGCCCCCTTCTATTCTTTAAAAAAAGATTTATTTATTTATGCCTATAAGAACTGGGGTACAGGCAGGTGAGAGGAGTCACCAGAGACAGAGTGGGGAACAGAACAGGTAGACCGACTGAAACACACTGCTAAGGGGAGCAGCAGGGAGACAGGAGAGGTCTGCTGCGCCATGTGGGTCAGGGCCCTGGCCGGGATTGAACTTGTGCTGCAGTGGCTGAGGATGCGTCCTGGTGGGGTGCTTAACACCTTGCACCACCAGGGAGGCCCGCTTTCAGTCACTTCTGTGGGACTTTGGCACTGGGGTCCCCGTTTGTCCCAAGGGGGAACTGGACTGACTGGTTTGTCACCTGGCCTCAGGGGCCTTGGCCTCACAGGACCCTGAGGTGGCAGCCTTTTCACCTTCCCCTCCTCACCCCCCAAATGCTGACCTCCTTCCCCTGCTCTGGCAGGACTTTGCCCAGAGCCTGTTACTCAGCACTCAGACTGCAAATTCTAACACTTCTCAAAGCCTTGCCCCCGCCCGCAGGCCTCTCGGACAGCCCAGCTCTTCCGGCACTTTCACCCGGGCCCTCGCGAGGTGTCCACAGTGCCCGGTCACTGCAGTGTCCAGAGTGACTGCGGCCTCCGGGATGCCCCAGCCCAGGTGCCGCGCGGTGGCTCTGGCCGCAGCCTCCCAGCGTTCCAGGCCTCACGCGGCGCCCGCGTGGTCACCCCGAAGGGTCGCCGGGTCGCACTCAGACCGGCTCGCCGCAGGCCGCGGCCTCGGATGGCCAAGGTGGCCCGGCCCGCCTCTGACCAGGGAGAGGAAATGTAATCATCCCGGCTGCCCCGCACCCGCCCGCCCGTCTCTCATTACATCTCCAGGCCTTCGCTAACAAGGTTTTGTCACATGATTCTGTTTAATCCTTCGCTGCCTCTGGGGTAAATTCTACTTTTGTCCTGCTGTAAACACAAGGACATGTTTTGTTGAAGGTCAGCAACGTGGGGAGGCGCCTCACTGTGCCCCGGCCTCCACCGCTCCTGTCCTCGCTCCCTGGAGAGCCAGATGTCTGTGTTGGGGTCACCTGAGCCTCAGGACAGCTGCAGGATCCCGGGGCAGCACCTGGGGCCAGGGCAGGGGCAGCTGCCTGGGGAATGGCTCCCAGGGCCCTGGCTGGTTCCAAGGGGGAGCTGGGACGCAGCACCTGACACTCCTCCTGCGGGCCTCTGGGCCCAGAAAGTAGCACAGGCCACAGGCCCTGACAACCTGTAGCCCGGGAGGCAGGCGGAACAGCCCAGGCGAGCCAGCTCTTAAATAAATAAATAGGAAGGCCTAGGCTGGCCTCCAGTCTGCCCCGCCCGCCGGCCAGCAGCTACCTGTAGGCCCGAATGCAAGGTACCTTTCAGCCTGATGGCCCTGGGGTTCCTGCTTCCTCCTTTCGTTCTTTTTTTTTTTTTTTTTTAAAGATTTATTTATTTATGCATACAAGCACTGGGGTACAGGCCAGAGGTATGGGGGGTGGGAGGATTCACCACAGACAGAGCGGGGAGCAGAACAGGCAGATCAACGGAAACACACTGCTGAGGGGAGCAGGGGGCACAGTAGGAGAGGTCTGCTGCACCATGTGGGTCCCTCCCCAGCCGGCAGCAGGGATCGAACTCGTGCTGCAGTGGCTGCGGTCCGCTTCATAGTGCGTTGCTTAACCCACTGCGCCACCAGGGAGGCCCTTTTTTTTTTTTTTAAAGATTCATTTATTGTGCATACAAGCACTGGGGTACAAGCCAGAAGTGTGGGGAGGTGAGAGAATCCACCAGACAGAGCAGGGGGCAGAACAGGCAGATGGGCTGAAACACACTGCTGAGGGGAGCAGCGGGCGAGGCAGGAGAGGTCTGCTACGCCATGTGGGTCACCTCCCTGGCCGGCAGCAGGGCTTGAACTCGTGCTGTAGTGGCTGTGGTCTGCTTCATAGTGCACTGCTTAACCCACTGCGCCACCAGGGAGGGCCCTCTCCTTTCCTTCTTGTAGCAAAAGAAGTCACCCACGTTTCCAGAATCCTTCCTGTGTGCCTGGCCCCATGCAGGGCGATGTTGGGATGCAGCTATGGCTGAGGTGGGCCCCCACAGTCCTATGGTGGGGGACAGCCCCATCCCAGACTGTGACCACCTAGAGTGGGCTACCAGGGGGTTGTGGGGGGCAGGAGGAACATGGAAGGACAGCCAACTGGGATGCTGGGGTCTGAAAGACTCAGGGACTACTGGAGCTGAAATCTGAAGGTCTGAAGAGAACACTGATAAGAAAGAGAGACCCAGGCCTCCCTGGTGGCACAAGGGGTTAAGCACCGCACTGTGAAGCATCCATAGCCACTGCAGCACGAGTCCAATCTCCGGCCAGGGGACACGCATGGCACAGCAGACCTCTCCTGCCTCCCTGCTGCTCCCCTCAGCAGTGCATTTTTTTTTAAAAGATTTATTTATTTATGTATGCAATCACTGGGGTACAGGCCAGAGGTGTGGGGGGTGAGTGGATTCACCACAGAGAGCGGGGAGCAGAACAGGCAGATCAACTGAAGTACGCTGCTGAGGGGAGCAGTGGGTGAGGCAGGAGAGGTCTGCTGTACCATGTGGGTCCCCCGCCTGGCCGGCAGCAGGGATCAAACTCGTGCTGCAGTGGCTGTGGTCTGCTTCATAGTGCATTCCTTAACCCACTGTGCCACCAGGGAGGCCCAGCAGTGCATTTTTTAAAAAGATTTATTTAGTTATGCATACAAGAACTGGGGTATGGGTCAGAGATGTGGGAGCAGTAAGAGGATTCACCAGAGACAGAGTGAGGAGCAGAACAGGCAGATCAACTGAAACACACTGCTGAGGGGAGCAGCAGGGAGACAGGAGAGGTCTGCTGTACCATGTGGGTCCCCTCCCTGGCCAGGGAGCGAACTCGTGCTGCAGTGGCTGCTGTTTGCTTCATAGTGTGTTACTTAACCCACTGCGCCACCAGAGAGGCCCCTCCACAGTGCATTTTTAAAAAAATATGTATTTATGCATAAAAGCTGGGGTGCAGGCTGGAGGTATGGGGGGTGAGAGGATTCACCAGAGACAGAGTGGGGAGCAGAACAGGCAGATGGGCTGAAACACACTGCTGAGGGGAGTAGTGGAGAGACAGGAGATGTCTGCTGTGCCATGTGGGTCACCTCCCTGACTGGGGATCGAACTTGTGTTGTGGTGGCTGTGGATGCTTCATAGTGTGGTGCCTTAACCCCCGTGCCACCAGAGAGGTTCCTAAATGAGTGATTATGACTGTCTTTTCATTAGCTACCTGAGTGGCTCCTGCCCACTACTCCTGTTTCATTTCTCAGCACTTTTTCCTTTGTATTTTCTACCCAACTACATGGAACTGGTCTTGGTTTCAGAAATGATTCCCCTCCCCTTCTTTGCCCTGACCGTATATTCTGCTTATACCTCTTCTTCCCGCCTCACTGGTCAGCTCTGCTATCCATCACTATCCAGCTCATGAAACCTAGCTAATGTTATAAACCAGGGTTATGTCAATGCAAAATTGAAGTTAATTCATCTCAAGTGCCTCCTCCTCCAGGATGACCTCTGTGATTGCACTCCCCAGGCTGGGTTTCTGCTCCAGGCTTCCCCCTCACCCCTCTTCTCACTCTGCATTGTCACAGTCAGTCTCCCCTGTAAGACTGAGTCAGGAGGAGAGGTTCGGCCAGGGGATTGCTGGGCCCCAGGACTTCTCAGGGCAGAGTTGGGTGCATAGCAGGTGCTCAGCTCAGAAGGAAAGATAGCTGAATGCATGAAACTGACTCTGAGTGAGCAGGAAAGGCTGTGTTCTCAGGAGCTCTGGGTCCAGGTCTGCTGGAGTTCCCTCAGCCCCTCTGCTGTCAGGCACCAGCTCCTCCCAGGGACCCCATTCAGAACTAAGCCCATTTTATAGCTGACCAGAGAGGCTGGGAAGGGGCTCCCTGCTTTGTGGGGTAGATCCCCTACAGCTCAGCCCAGTCTCCCCTGGCCCTACTCACTTCCCTCTGGGAGCCCCAGAACTTTATTATTATTATTTTCTTTTTGCCAAAGACGGCATCAGAATCTGCGTAGATTTGGCTGAGACAGAAGAAAACTGGCCGAGACCG
Organism: Galemys pyrenaicus; assembly: GCA_019455555.1. Taxonomy (NCBI): domain Eukaryota; kingdom Metazoa; phylum Chordata; class Mammalia; order Eulipotyphla; family Talpidae; genus Galemys; species Galemys pyrenaicus. The sequence goes on from JAGFMF010011711.1 coordinate 830,417, forward strand.
GCTGTTGGTCTCTTTTTCCCTTCAGGCCTGAGGAGGGTAGGGGGTGGGACACTCTTGGCCAATCCTGAGGCCCAACCTTCAGACCTCTTGGCTTGGACCCACCCTACACTTCCGGAAGTTTCTGGTATTCTGGGGTTGTCTGAGTCCCAGAGCCTTCTCCTTCCACTCAGACTCCCTGTCTGGCACCCCTGGGCTTGGAGGGGGGAGGGCAATGAGGAACCTCAGCCTGGTCAATGCCCAGCTAGGGAGCCTAGGGACTTTTCCATTGAAGGGGGGCCTGCTCTCCAAAGGGTAAGAAGTTCCCCTACCCCTCCACCAGGCCACCTACTGACCGAGAACCTGAAACTCTGCTGCTAGAGCCTCTCAGGCTCTCTTTGCCCTGTGGTCCCTGGGTCCCCCATCCCCTGGGGGTGGAAGGCACCCAGTCTGTGAGTCTGTGCTTGAGGGAACGATGCATGGAAGAACCCACTTTGTTTAGCTTTCCTCTTATTTATAATGTTGTTCTTCAAAGGTCATTATAGCTTAAAATAGCCGGAGTCTATGATTTATCCGAGAAGGTGACCAGAAGAATGAGCAGGACTGGGATGGGTGAGTCCAGGAGCAAGGCTTGATCCAGTCTGGGAGTCAGGGAAGGCTTCCTGGAAAAGGAGGCATCACAGCCAGGAAGGGTTAAGACTAAACTTAGAGGAAGAATATTCCAGGTGAATGCAATAGAACACACAAAGCCCCAGAACTGAGAAGGGCCTGGAGTGTTCCCAAGCATAGATCTGAGTTACCCCCTGTAGGGTAAAGGTTGATCAGGTCTTTCTACCCTCCCACCACTGATGATGGACACCTGCGGTGCTGCGAGCATTCCAGGGTGGGCATGCGCAAGTG
>JAGFMF010011711.1:831891-845037 GCA_019455555.1 Galemys pyrenaicus
TGCCCCCTTCCTGCCGCTCCCCCCCCCCCCCACCGGCCCCTCTGAGTGACCCCAGTGGCTTGGCTCAGGATAAAGTCCAAACTCTTGTGTCAGCAACTGCCTATTCAGCAGTCACTCCTTCAATCATTCTAAAACCACTTCCATGCAGTGAAATGCTGAGAGGTGTCAAAAAGAACTAGACAGTGGGACTCAGGTGGAGGTGGTCAAGAAATGCATTGTACCTTGGAACAACCATGGTGCTGGCCCCAGTCCCTCTCTGAAGTCGAAAATCTGCGCATAAATTTTGACTACCCCAAAACTTAACTGCAGTCCCTTAGTAGCCACGGGGTGGGGTAAGGGGGTGCTGGTTTCAGCCCTTCCCCCATATCAGAATGCAGGACACTTCATAGCTCTCAGATATCGCAGTTCAGCAAACCGACATCGGAGGGTGTTTAAATCGGTGGATGTGACCAGAACCTGCAGAGAGAAAGAAGTGGAAGTGGAAGGTGAGTTCAAACCCGTGTCTTTTAGGGTCAGCTGCATTGTCAAGGAGGGACGGGCAAGGAGAAGCAGTATGGATAGGGCCCAGTACCTTCAGCACGGGGGGAAAAGAAACAAATATGCGACAGCTGGTTTCAATGCTTTAACTATCTCTTCCAGAATTCAAAGCAACTTCTGCAGCAAGGAAATCTGTGGGTCAGGCAGAATCTTATCATATCACAGCTCAGGGACTAAATGAGCCCGGGAAAGTGTCGCCGCCCCCAGCGTTAGTCTGTTCAGCTGTGAAACGGGGACAGTGGAACCATTTGTTTCAGAGATCCCAGAGGGGCACCCCAAGTTCATGTAGCGAAATATATAAAGAAACTAAAGGTTTTGTTACCGGGCGGCAGCCGGCAGGAGGAATGGTCTCTGGCTCCCCTGCAAGTTAGTGTGGCAGTCCTTCCTCAGAGACCTCAGGTGCAGACAAAATGGACCAATCAATCAGACTGCTGGGGGGTGGGGGGCACCTGAAGAAGTGAATATAAGGCCTGGTCAAAGCGAGACAGGAATTCATTCGTTGGGAGACATTTTGGAGAAAGAGCTGACGGGGATTTGGAGCGACCTGGAGGAGCAGACGGAGAAGCAGCAGCAGCAGAGGAAGAAGAGCTCCTGCAGAAGACGGACCAACCGACTGACAGAACTGAGAGAACCAACAGGCCCGACAGCAGCAGCAGCAGCAGCAGCAGAGGACGAGGAGAAGACGGTTCCAGCCTTCAAAGAAAGGAGGGAAGGAGACTGGGACTCGGTCCTGGCTGTGACATTGACTGGAAGGAGCACCAAAGGCCCTGGGCCTGGTGTCTCAAAGAGCTGTCTGTTGGTGGCATAGAACTGGTGACTGGTGACTGCCAACGCTGACGCTGTCTGGATGAAGCAGCCAGCCTCTTGTGGATATGTAAGCGCTCTCGTTTCCCCGTTTGTAAATAAACCCCAGGACTGTTGTTCCTGTAGCCTGAGGTCCCTTGCAATTGTGCGCGTGGGTGAGAACCCATAGACAGTGACCTGACTGGGCACTGTCCTCTTATAGGCTATAGCCCCTGTTGCTATAGCCCTGACTCTGGTTTGTGGCCTTTTGGCCTTTAGGGGCTTTTTTGGGGCCTCTGACCCCTGTCTCAGTCAGAGCAGCCTCCTTCCCCTGCCCCCCTGTTTCAGTTTCTGCCTATTTGAAAATTTTTTGTAATAAACTACGGAGGCGGGGGATATTTGGCAGAAAGCGTTTGTGAAAACTTTTGCCTAGTTGTTAAACTGAGTGATTTTTAATAAATGGATTGAAAATCGTGTACCTAGGAGGAAGAGGGTGATGATGTTAGCATGATAACTGCCTTTAATAAACAAATGTGGGACTCATGTCGGGGAACATTGTTTTTTAAAAAAAGATTTATTTATGCACACAAGAGATGGGGTGCAGGCCAGCGGGTTCACCAGAGACAGAGCGGGGAACAGAACAGACAGATCAACTGAAATACACTGCTGAGGGGAGCAGCGGGCAGAGCAGGAGAGGTCTGCTGTGCCATGTGGGTCCCCTCCCTGGCTGGGTTCAAACTCGTGCTGCAGTGGCTGCGAATGCTTCATAGTGCTGCGCCTAACCCCTGGGACTACCCCGGAAGTCCTGAGAACATTCATTTCAAAGATTATGAACATTAATAAATACATCATTTCATTTCACTCTCAAAGCTATGCGATGAAGGATGAACTTTTATTATCTATGTTTTTTACAGTCGAGGAATTGAAGTTCCTAAGTTAGGGCAGACGAGGAGCTCCCAGACTGAACTGACTTGCAAATAAGTCACTGGGGCCGGGTTGGGGGAGGGGGTCACCTGCACTTCGTGAGAACCCCGCTTTGGCTTAACGGCCCGAACCCGCAACCTCATTTAATGCGCGGGAAAAAAAGATCTTCCTACGCCCCGCCCTCACGCGGGCCCCGCCCTAAATATGGTGGTAGTCACGCTGCCTTTCATTGGTGATTTCCACTCCTAGGGTCTCGGCCACGCCCCATCGTAGGCGGGCTCTAGGCGCGAGAAACCAATTGACGCCAGCAGTTTGCTCCCCGCCTTCTTAAGCCACGCCCCCTCCCTTAACTATGGCAGCTTCCGCTAAGCGGACCTAGAGACACGCGGCGCGCCCGGAGGTCCTCTACGGGCTAAGAGCGGCAACTTCCCAGCATCCCGGACCGCCGCCTTCCGCACCCAGGGACCTAAATTTCCCCTGCCGGACCCAAGCGCCTGGTTCCTCTCTTCCGGGAGCTCCGTTGTCCAGCTCCCCAGCTGCAAGCTCCCAGCCCTCCGAAGCGGGGACCCGCGTCCCCGCCTCCCGGATTCAGGCGTTCCGGGTCTGCGCCATCACAACCTGGCCTCTGGAAGGCCTCCGACGGCTGGGCGCCTTCAGCCTTCCGGACCCCAAGTGCCATCCTGAGAAACTCCTGTGTTCCCAGTCCCCGGAGCCAAGTGACCGGCTCTCCCAGCTCCCAGCTTGGGGCGCCCCGGCGCGAGCTGGCGGAGCGGCGTCGTCCCAGCGCCCAGCCCGCGGCTCTCTGACCCTCCCGCTCGCGGGCGCCGGGAAGCGAGGCGCGGTGAAGCAAGCTCCAGGGAACTCCTCGAAGTTCCAGCCTCCAGGCTCTGTTGCTCAACTCTCACGTCCAAAGAGCGTCGCGAGAAGGAGTCGCGAGGTTTCCAGCTTCCAGGCGCTGAGAGTCCCCAGGTTTCATCATGGTGGCCGAGGCACCTAGGGGAGACCCCAAGGGGGCCGCGGCGGCCGAGCCCACCGCCAAGGGTGTTCCAGTGCTGGTCCCAGTGGACGACCCAGGCGCGACTGAGCGCGGCTGCTGCCGCTCCTGGGGCCAGGTGCGCCGCTGCCTTCGCTCCAACCTGCTGGTGCTGCTGACCGTGGTGGCCGTGGTGGCGGGCGTGGCGCTGGGGCTGGGGGTGTCAGCGGCCGGCGGCGAGCTAGCGCAGGACCCGGCGCGCCTGGCGGCCTTCGCCTTCCCCGGCGAGCTGCTGCTGCGCCTGCTGAAGATGATCATCCTGCCGCTGGTGGTGTGCAGCCTGATCGGCGGCGCGGCCAGCCTGGACCCGAGCGCGCTCGGCCGCCTGGGCGCCTGGGCTCTGCTCTTCTTCCTGGTCACCACCCTGATGGCTTCGGCGCTCGGCGTGGGCTTGGCGCTGGTTCTGCAGCCGGGCGCCGCCATGAACGACTCGATGGGGGCCAAAGGCACCGAGGGGGAGGCCTCCAGCAAGGAGGTGCTCGATTCGTTCCTGGATCTTGTGAGGTGAGACCCCGCCCTCTAGGTGGGGGATGGGAAGAGAGTGCTCGGCCACGTGGACAAGAGGCTCTGGCTCCCCAGAGTCGGGACACCCCTGGGCCCTTAGGGAAACTAAAGGGGATGCTGGGGGTGGGGAAGCTCTGGCCCTTTAAGGGTTGGGGTGTAGAGCGTGAGAACAGATGGCTGGGGAAAGAGGCTTTCTGAATGTGTCCCCGTGTACCTAAGGGAACCCCACGTGATGGTGATAGAAAGTCTTAGCGGTAATGGACAGTGCTGTCTGGGGGGGCAGGGACGGGTGTGGTTTGAGGGACGTGAGGGGGGGTCTCCTGACCCGAGAGGACCCTGAGGGGAACTCCTTGGATGAGGACCTTTGGGTGGCCAAAGGACCGAGGATGGGGCTTCTGGATCACACTGGAGTCCAGAAACAGGGGGATTGTGACCCCGGAGTAAGGCCTGAGGAGATTCTAGACCTGACCTTGTTCCCAGTTTCCTTTCCTGCCTGGTTCAGCTGGCCCCCTTGGCTTCCTCTTTGTAGGTTCCTGCCCCTCTGACTCTCCATCCCATTTCCTCCCTCTCCCCCATTATGCTGTCCTGAGGGGGCTGGCTAGAAAGGGGGCCACATTCTTTTCGTCTTCCTGGCTTTTAAAAAGGGCTGGGGTGGGCCCTCGTGACATTGCCTTGGGTGCCTCAGGTTAGCTGGGGCCTTCCTGGAAGTGCGTGTGTGGGGTGGCGGGTGAGTCACAAGTCGGGTTCTCAGGGCTTTACAAAGGGGCAGGCTTAGTGTCCAGGAGCCGCAGTGGGTGGGCACCTTCTGGCTGGGAGAGATTAGTTGGGTCCTGGCCCAACCCTGTCTGGCCTGGGTGGGAACTGGCGGACCTGAGGATAGGGACTGGGAACAGGCACACCCGCCCCTGCTTCTGTGTACCCTCTCCCTCTCCCCACCCTCCCACACCCTGGGCAGTCAAAACAGCCCCTGCATGCTCTTGGCCTCAGAGCCACACAGCTGTGGGAACAACTGACACACGGCTAGACACAGGCACAGACACCCAGCCTGTAAAACACACACACACACACACACGCTACTATCACCCCATTAGCACCAACAGCTGCTTATCTTCTGAGCCTTGTGGGCACCACACACTCACGCTCACCCCTACCCCTACCTGGGCCACATCAGCGGTGACCCGCATGTCTGAACACCCCCCTCCACGCCAACACCCTGCGAACAGCCACGGCACACCACGTCACTGGTGAGGGGGAGGACGTGAAGACGCCCAGCGGTTAGCTGGGTGTGGGTTCCCATCCCAGCTCTGTGCCTTGGTTTCCTGTTCTGTAAAGTGAGGGTGGTGGTATGGGCCCCCGAGAGCTGTGGGGGATTAAGTGAGTTGATGACTGTACCGGTGGGCGCATGCACTGGTGTTTCCGTCTCCCGGAGGCCACATGAGGCCGATGTCTGACTCCCTCCGTCATTCGGGGATTTAATGGGTCGCTTGGACCCTGTCACAGGAGAGTGGCGGTGTTACACAGATGCACATGCACAGTGGCACGCAGGCACCTCTACCACCCTCTGTCGCCGCCTCTTTCAGCACATTCAGGTCTTTCCTGTACCCTCTGACCTGCCAGCCAGTGCCCCCCAACCCCAGCCCTCCTGGAGAAGCAGCTGATGCAAGATGCCCAGGGTATTAAGTTTGCTGCAGGGGTGGAGCTGAGGCCACGCCTGCCCCTGCTCCTGCCCCTGCCTGCCTGGGAAGCCAGCTCTCCTGTCCTCAGTCTCTCAGGGCTGGAAGAGCAGCCACTGGGGGCCCAGGAGGCTCGCTCAGACTCCCCACACCCTAAAAATGTGTGCAGGCCACATGAACTGCCTGATAGAGCCTGTCAGAGCCCTGGGTGCCAGCCACCTGGGCTGCCAACGTGGCCTCCAAGGTTCCCCGTACCCAAGAGACCAACGGAGCCTCCTCCCCCCGACCTCCCCGGTGGTGTCTAACAAGCCCTCCTGTGTCTGTCTCTGCAGAAATATCTTCCCTTCCAACCTGGTGTCTGCAGCCTTCCGCTCAGTGAGTCCTCGGGAGTCCAGGGGGCGGACAGGGAGGGAGACCGTGAGTTGCAGGCCTCAGCACCTCAGTTTGGAAGGTGTCTAGGAGAAGCACAGGCCCACCTACTTCCAGGCATCTTGCAGAGTTCTTGGGTGACCCTGGAAGCTAAGTTATGCCCCTTCTCCAAATGCCTCCTGGGTTCCCGTTCTAGCGGTGTGACCCTGGGCCAGTGCCTTGACCCCTCTGAGCCTTGTTTCTGCCTCATGCATAGTCCTACCTTAGTAGGGTTGCCAGCCAGGTGGAATGAGATTTAAGGGATGCTTAGGGCAGACTCGAAGTTTGTTGGTTCCAGCACAGGGTGGGGTGGCCTCAGCAAAATGGACCCTGATTCACCCCACCTCTCCCCGCAGTACTCCACCTCCTATGAAATGAAGGCGATGAGCGGAAACAAGGTGAAGGTGAGAGCTGGGCAGGGGCCTTGGGGGCCTCACCCCCACTTTGTGTTGTTTTTTTTTTATTTGTACCCCTCCAGGCCCCCAGATTTGTCTGCCTTCCATCTTCCAATACTTGGTGTAGAATTTTATTTAAGCTCTCTGCAGCCCCCTCAGTCTGTGCCTTTCTGGACATCTCTGTTCTGCCCCCTCGAGTCCCTCCCCACAGCTCCACCTTGGCCAGGTTCTTCTTCAACCTCGCCCCAGCCCCATCTTGCCCTGGCCTCCTCCCGACCTGCCCATTCCTTTCTGCCCAGAGCTCTGCCATGCTTCCTAGTTCCCTCCAAAGTCATCCCAGCTTCTCACCTCAGGCCACGGGCCCTGCCAGCCTTGTGATTCCGCCCGACTTGTTCCATCTAGTCATAGTGGATTTCTTTCTGTCCTTTCATATGCCCAAATTGCTCTCATTTCTAGGCTACTGGATGTTTTCGTTCTCTAGAACCTTCTGCTGCCCTTCTTTATCTGGTTTACCCTTCCTGTTCTGCTCTTTGGAATCAGCCCCTTCCTCCAGGAAGCCCTCCCTGACCCCTTCCCACCCTCCCCAAGCGAGACTACCCTCTTAATTTCCATACTCCCCTGGGCTCCCCCATTCCAGCCTCGTCCAGTCTTGCTGATCCCTGGTCACGAGCCTGCTTCCCCTGGACCTGGATTGTGAGCCTTGAGAGGAAGAAAAAAAGAGGTGTCTTGTCTGTGCTGGGTCCCCCCAGTGCGTAGGACAGACCCTCAGTGACTGTGCAAGTTGACACCTCCCTCTTCCCTTCCCCATCTGTCTCCTGCTCAAAGGTGCCTGTGGGAGGAGAGGTGGAGAGCATGAACATCCTGGGCCTGGTGGTGTTTGCCATCATCTTTGGCGTGGCCCTGCGGAAGCTGGGGCCTGAGGGCGAACTGCTCATCCGCTTCTTCAACTCCTTCAATGATGCCACCATGGTGCTGGTCTCCTGGATTATGTGGTGAGTGGCGCTTGGGGGAGCAGTGGGAAGAGCACAGGTCGTCCTCCTCCTGCTCTTTGGACCAGCATCAACCATGTCTTGGCTGTGTGACTTGGGGCAAGTGCTTTATCCTCTCTGCTGCAGTTTCCTCGTCTGTCACATGCGGACAGTGCTGTGTTCGTGAGCGCCCAGACCAAAGCTGGCACCTTCTCATCTTTCTGGAAGAATATAAAAGACATGTGGCTCAATTTCATCTGGATGTGACCAGATGTTTGCCTTTGACTCTGTAGTCTAAAATAGTGCCCACTTTATTTATTCTTAAAGATTTATTTATTTGTGCGTATAAGAACTGGGGTACATGCCAGAGGTGGGTGGTGGTAAGAAGATTCACCAGAGACAGTGGGGAGCAGAACAGGCAGATCGACTGAAGTACACTGCTGAGGGGAGCAGCGGGCGAGCAGGGCGAGGCAGGAGAGGTCTGCTGCACCACATGGGTCAGCTCCCTGGCTGGGGATCGAACTCATGCTGCAGTGGCTGAGCCTGCTCCTTAACCCCTTGTGCCACCAGGGAGGCCCCAAAGTGCCCACTTTAGAGGGTGATGATGAAGATACAAGCCTTTGGGTGTTGTAAATGCCTGGCTCCTACTGAATGTTCCCTGAACGTGAGCCACAGCTATGAGCATTGTGAGTTTTATGAAACGACTTCAGATAATGAGAAGAAAATGTGCAGAGGACTCTGCTTCCATTCATGCTTCTTCTCCAGGCCTCTCTCCGCCTGGTCGCATCCTGATTCTCAGGACCCAGCCTGCATCTCAGTCCTCGCCCCAGGCCTCCTCCCAAGCAGCCCTGGCAGAAGCTGCTGGGCCTTGGCTTTGCGGGAGGCGGGATGGTGTAGGGAAGAGCAGGCTCTGCAGCGGCGGCCTGGGTTGCCTTCCATGTGCCTGGTGACAAGTGACTTAGCCTCTCTGTGCCTTCGTCTCTCTCTCCGGAAAACAGGGTGATAGCACCAGGCACGAATGAGTTAATACAGGTAAAGTTCTTGGGCTGGAGCCTGACCTATTACATGCCTACAGTAAACAATACTAGCTAATATTTATATAGTCCTTTGTTGTTATAACTTCTGGCGCATCTCACCTGGCAGAACGTGGGCACCAGCCCAGACCGAGCTGCAGAGGGTGCTGGGGCAAGGAGCCTTTCTTCTGTTACCCAAGAAGAGAAGGGGTTCAGGAGACAAGTAACTGTCTGGATCAAGAAGTCAGGGAGGCCATCCTCGGGGGGAGCAACAGGCCCCCCGGGATCTTTACTCCCGGAGAGGCCGCTAATAAACCCAGAAGTTTATAGATCACTTATTGTGTACAGAAAGCTTTCAACTCCCTTCAGGTGGCATCTCACTTCAACCCCCAGCATTCCTCTCAGGGTGGCGGCATCATCACCCCTGTTTTACAGGCCAATTTGATTTTGTTTCGTTCAGCGTTGGCTGTGGGAGACGCAGTAGGCGCTCCTGCCTGGGGTTCCGGTCAGATCCGGCAGCGTTCAAGGACTCCGCACCCCTACATCCTTCGTAGTGGGAGCTGCTACAAAGACACGAGTGTGACCTTTGTCTCTAGAGAGTGTGTTGGTTTAAGCCACAGGAGCTGTCTGAGACGCCCCCTGACCTAATGACCGGGGCAGGAGGGACGGCTCTGTCCTTCCTGGGTTAAGTCTGAATCAGAATGCAGGCATTTTTTTTTTTCAATGCATTTATTTATGCATACAAGAACTGGGGTACAGGCCAGGGGTGTGGGGGTGGTGGTGGTGGTGAGAGGATTCACTAGAGACAGCAGGGAGCAGAACAGGCAGATGGATTGAAATCCACTGCTGAGGGGAGCAGTGGGGAGGCAGGAGAGGTCTGCTGCGCCCGTGGGTCCCCTTCCCAGCTGAGGGCAGGGATCGAACTCGTGTAGCAGTGGCGTCTGCTTCATAGTGTGAACGCAGGCATTCAGAGGCCAATGGAGGAAGGAGGCCGCCGGGCTCCGTGGGCCTCCAGACTGCGCTACCTTCAAGGGAAGAGTGGCGGGCAGGGGAGAGAAGGTGCCAGAAGCTCAGGGCATGCGCGGTGGGCACCTCCTGAGGGCTGGGGCAGCTGGCAGGGGCGCTGCCTGGCCCAGGAGCGCATGGTCAGAGGCTGTTTTGTCTCCGCTGGTCCTTAGGTATGCCCCGGTGGGCATCTTGTTCCTGGTGGCCAGCAAGATTGTGGAGATGGAGGACGTGGGGACGCTCTTCGCCAGCCTCGGCAAATACATCCTGTGCTGCCTGCTGGGCCACGCCATCCACGGGCTGCTGGTGCTGCCCCTCATCTACTTCTTGTTCACCCGCAAAAACCCCTACCGCTTCCTGTGGGGCATCACCACGGCGCTGGCCACGGCCTTCGGCACCTCCTCCAGGTGAGCTTTGGGGCCAGTCGCGGCGGGCATGCAGATTCTGAAGCCCCTGAGATGGGGATGCTGGATTGTGCGTGGCGTCATTCCTTCTGTCAGCTTCTCTTTTTTTTTAAGATTTGTTTGTTTATACACACTAGAGCTGTACAGGCCAGTGGTGTGGGAGATGAGAGGATTCACCAGCGACAGAGTGGGGAGCAGAACAGGCAGGTCTACTGAACTACACTGCTGAGGGGAGCAGCGGGGGGACAGGAGAGGTCTGCTGCGCCCTGTGGGTCCCCTCCCTGGCCGGGGTCGAACTTGCACTGCAGCGCCTGCGGAAGCCCCACACTGTGACGCTCAACCCCTTGCACCACCAGAAAGGCCCCTTGTCAGGTCCTCTTAAGGCCCTTGATTCCCCTCCCTCCAAAATTGAGGCAAGTGCTGCCTTAGACAGCCCCTCCAGAGATGCCCCTGCCAAGGCCTAGCCCTGGGAGGAGATCCAACCTCAAGGTAGGAGATCCTACCTTTCTTTCTGGCAAGGAAGGGACCCTGCTCCCTCAAAACCCTGCCGTCTCCACAGCAGGACCCCCAAAAACTTAGTAATTCTTGGCTGAGGTCTGTTGTTAGTGGCGATGCCATGTGGAAGCTGTTATGACTTGCGTTCTAGAATTAGCCACGCATTTCCCTTGGTATTTTGAGGAGCAGCACTCAGTAACTCCCACAGGGGGTTACTTTGCATTTTGAAATGCCTGCATTCTGGGGGCTGCCTCTTGGCTCCAGAAAGGGAAGGACTTGGAGAGGGAGGGACGGAGGCTGGGGGTGAGGGTAGAGGCTGGTGGGCGGGGCTGTGTCAGCGACAGGGACAGGGCTGGATAGGGACAGGGCTGGTCACGTGGTCTGACAGGTGGGTGGGACTAGACTGAGGGGCGGAGCTCGGGTCTGGCATGACCAGGCTGTTCCATCCAGGGGTGATGAAGTCAAGGCCGCCCAGGTGCAGCCAGAGAGTAAGTGGGACTTAGACCAGGCATGATGGTCTGTGTCCATGAGGTCTGAGGGATGGGGAACACACGGGGAGTCTTGGTGGTGGGTGCTGTGGGCGTGGCTTGAGTGGTGGGCGGGGCCATAGCAGAGCTGGTCCCCAGAGCTGGCTGAGGCCTGCGGTTAACTCCCTTGCAGCTCTGCCACGCTGCCGCTGATGATGAAGTGCGTGGAGGAGAGAAACGGTGTGACCAAGCACATCAGCCGCTTCATCCTCCCCATCGGCGCCACCGTCAACATGGACGGCGCGGCGCTCTTCCAGTGCGTGGCCGCGGTGTTCATCGCGCAGCTCAACAAGCAACCCCTGAACTTCGTGAATATCATCACTATCCTGTGAGTGGGGGGTGGGTGCGACTAGGAACCCCACCGACCCTCCCCTGAGAATGGACGCCGGCCAAAGAGAAGGCTCTGGCAGCTTCTCCCAGGGCAGGGCCTACTCCTGACTGCCCCTCTGTACCCCCAGGGTCACGGCCACGGCGTCCAGCGTGGGTGCCGCGGGCATCCCGGCTGGAGGCGTCCTCACCTTGGCCATCATCCTTGAGGCGGTCAACCTGCCCGTTCACTACATCTCCTTGATCCTGGCTGTGGACTGGCTGGTGTAAGTGTGGGTTGGCTTCAGGGGGCTCAGGGGTGCCCTGGGGCAAGGGGATAAGTGAGAGCTTCTGGGACCGTGCGGCTGTTGTGTGTGTCTTTTATTCATCCTTTTGTTAAAGAAATTTTTTAAGTAACTTTGTATAGAACATAAGTTTCAGGTGTGCAACTTGAGAACTAACAAGCATGTACTGTATTGAAGAGCAAGGGAGATCCTTAGCATTCTGGGGAGAAGAACACTCTGAGCTAGGGCTTAGTATTTCAGGGGGAGAAGGAGTATGGTCTCCTGGGCCCCCAAGAGGAGGGAGGGTGGCTTTGAGGTTTCAGGAGGGACCTGTCTTGTGTTTTGTGGGAAAAAGAATCACTTGGGGCCCAGGGAGGATGGAAGAGGAGTTTTCTGAGATTCTCTAGGGCAGAGAAGACATGATAGAACACTTTGGGATTCCAGGGGAAAAAGAGAGGGTATGGGGTTCCTGGGGTTTGAGTTGAAAGATCTTTGAGGATCTAAGAGGAAGGCCTACTGGATTCTGGGAGGATGGAGGGATGAACTGGGTCTGAGAATGGAATGGGTAGAAAATGGAAGGAAGTGAAGGAATGATGGAGTGAAGGAGGGGGTGATGGCTGCTTCAAGATTCCAGAGGGAGGACAGAGGGGACCTGACCCCTCTCACTCAGCTCCCTGTCACCCCTGACCCTTCAGGGACCGATCCTGTACTGTCCTCAACGTGGAAGGTGACGCCTTTGGGGCGGGGCTCCTCCAGAATTACGTGGACCGTTCGGAGTCACGGAGCTCAGTGCCCGAGTTGATCCAGATGAAGAGCGAGATGCCCCTGTCCCCCCTGCCGGTCTCCACTGAGGAGGGGAACCCCCTCCTCAAACGCTGCCCGGGATCTGCTGGGGATGCGGACGCCTGTGAGAAGGAATCTGTCATGTAAACTCTAGCGGGGACCTTCCCTGCCCCCACTTTGGACTTCAGGACTGGATACAGGGACAAATGGGGCTCTGGGGGCACTGCCCTATGGGGTGCCAGAGGCTCCCAGCTCCCTCCCCAACATCAGGCCTAGAAGGTCTCGCTGCCGGGGTCACATGTGTGTGCAAGTGTGTCTCCCCAGACCTCCCTGGTCCTCAGCTGCTATTCCCACCCAAGGGTAAGAAACAGCAGAAACACACCCTGGGACCTGCTTGACACCCACCGTGGCACAGGTCTCAAGAGTCTCAGGGCATCTTCTGAGATTCCTCCCTCTCTTGAGCTCTTCGGGCCTGCGGCTGGCTCCTTTGCTGGTCATTTTTTGTGGTGTTTGTCTCTGATGTGCGCGTGGGCCCTAGAACTCTCCGGGGTACATCCCGCCCTGGCCCCCACCCCCTGCTCCGACCACAGTCACAGGAGCACTGCTGCGAACTGCAGAGGGAGGAGGGAGAACAGGGCAACTTCCACGGTCACTCCGGAAGACTTTTCTTAACAATGACATGACCAAGTTAGCTAATCGGACCTCTGTAAGAATTTGACTAAACGCAGTAGTCACAACAGGAAAAAATAAAGAAGCGTGACAAGTTGGACTTTATTGAAATGAAATACCTGTTCATTGAGGCGCCGCTGAGATGCCACCGCACGCGCGCGTTGGAATGGCAACAAGCAGAGACCGCCAAACCTGGGGTCAGCGAGTGTTTAGACACTGTAGAATTTAGGTATGAATTATTCTGTGTGCTTTGCCTGTTGCATCCGTACTCCACGGGGGTGGTTGGGTGGGAGGACAGGGATCCTAGCCGGTGCCAGGAGTCCCACATTTGGAATACCTGCATTCCTCAGGGTCCTTTGTCTCCAGGGCCAGGTGGGGGTGGGGGAGGGAGGGGCCTGGGGATTGGGCGGGACTTGGGCCAAAGGCAATTGGCTT
>JAGFMF010011711.1:845519-856305 GCA_019455555.1 Galemys pyrenaicus
CTCCCCTCAGCAGTGTACTTCCATTGATCTGCCTGTTCTGCTCCCCGCTCTCTGTGGTGAATCCTCTCACCCCCCTACACCTCTGGCCTGTACCCCAGCACTTGTATGCATGGATAAATAGATCTTTAAAAAAAATAATAAAAAAATAAAGCATTGATCTATTCACGTTGGCACAGACAATATTTTGAGTGGAGGAGGTGTGGAGTGAAATGGAAATGTTCAGTTCCATTTATAGGAAGGCCTAGGACAGGTGGAGGGTGAGAGAACTTAGAAGGAGTGACCTGTGGGAGTGCTTATCACAGAGAGGGTTCGAGAAACCTGTGATGCAGCCAATATTCTTTTTTTTAGATTTTTATTTACACATAGAAGAACTGGGCCAGAGGGGCAGGGGTTGCAGAGCCAGAGTGGGGAGCAGTACAGGAAGAACTGCTGAGGGGACCAGCAGAGAGAGACAGGAGAGGTCTGCTGCACTATATGTGTCAGCTACCTGGCTGGGGATTGAACTCAGGCCCTAGAAGTGATAGTGCTGAGATTTAACCCCTAGGCCACCAGGTAGGCCCTCTCTTCTAGTTTAAAAGTTTGCATGGGGCCTCCCTGGTGGGGCAAGAAGTTAAGGCACAGCACTATGAAGCTGTCTGTAGCCACTGCTGCACGAGTTCGATCCCTATGTGGTGCAGCAGATCTCTCGTCTCCCCTCAGCAGTGTATTTCAGTCGATCTGCCTGTTCTGCTCCCCATTCTGTCTCTGGTGACTCCTCTCACCCTCCGCACCTCTGACCTGTACCCCAGTTCTTGTGTGCATAAATAAAACTTATAAAAATAGAAGTTTGTATGACTCACGGTGAGGAGTGCATAGCCACCTACTCAGGAGCGTGGGTATCCCCATAACAGCTGTGCTCACTTTTCTAACCCAAACTTTGCTCTTTGAATAAAGACCCCACTGGGGGGCTGTTCTGAGTCCCGGGTGAGTTCAGGGTGTGAACACTCATGGTCCATCTGCTCTGGCAGGCTGTGTGTGTTACACAATGATGTTACCTCCCCTTCGCTCTCCTTCAGTTATGGTGTGGACCTGCCAGGTTCCCGGAGGCACCAGCAATCTGGATCCAGTTCTAGATGGTGTCTTGAGTTATGCACAACATCTAGGTTTATTCAGTTACATCCTGTGAGCGTTGCTGTATGGGAGGAAAGTGTAATTCCTACCTAGTCCTGTGCAGATTCGGCCCCAGTAGAGTCATTCCACTAATGAAATACAGTTGACCCTTGACAACAGGCTTGAACTCAGTTCCACTTACACTTTTTTCTTTTTTTTAAATTACTTTTAAAAAAATTATTTATGCATACAAGAGCTGGGGTACAGGCCAGAGTCGTGGAAGGTAAGAGGGTTCACCAGAGACAGTGGGGAACAGAACAGGTGGATCTACTGAAATACACTGCTGAGGGGAGCAGCAGGGAGACAGGAGAGGTCTGCTGCGCCATGTGGATCCCCTCCCTGGTCTGGGATCGAACTCACGCTGCTGAGCTGCGGATGCTTCACAGTGCGGCACTCAACCCGCTGCACCACCAGGGAGGCCCCCACTTATACTTGTAAACAGTGAAAACTTGCAGTACCCATTAGTACAGTCCATTCCTATAAACATTTTTTTCCCCAAGATTTATTTATGCATGCAAGAACTGGAGTACAGGCCAGATGTGCAGGGGCGGGGTTGTGAGAATATCCACCAGAGACAGAGTAAGGGAACAAAACAGGCAGATCCACTGAAACACTGCTGAGGGGAGCAGCAGATGAGGCAGGAGAGGTCTGCTGTGCCATGTAGGTCATCTGTCTGTCTGGCCGGAGGCAAGGATCGAACTCATGCTGCAGTGGCTGCGGTTTGCTTCATAGTGCAGTACTTAACCCATTGCACCATCAGGGAGGCCCCATTTTTTTTTAAAGATTTATTTATGCACACAAGAACTGGGGTGCAGACCAGAGGTATGGGGGCATAAGAGGAGTCACCAGAGACAGTGGGGAGCAGAACAGGCAGATCTACTGAAATACACTGCTGAGGGGAGCAGCGGGGAGACAGGAGAGGTCTGCTGTGCCATGTGGGTCCCCTCCCTGGCCAGATCGAACTCGTGCTGCAGTGGCCACAGATAGCTTCATAGTGCTGGGACTTAACCCCTTGTGCCACCAGGGAGGTCCCTTTGATGTAATTTTAATGACAAATGAAATATCTAAATTCCCAGCTTCTAGAAAAATTATCTGTTCTTCCAGGGCTTATTCCTGTCCTGGAACTTGACCTTGGCCTCTTGTCAAGCCTTGTGTTTATGAGCAGGATCTCCAGGGGCCTCCCTGGTGGGTCAAGGGGTTAAGTGCCGCATTTTGAAGCATGGGCAGCCACTGCAGCACGAGTTCGATCATCCCTGCCATTGGCCAGGGAGGGGACCCACGTGGCACAGCAGACCTCTCCTGTCTCCCTGCTGCTCCCCTCAGCAGTGTAGTTCAGTAGATCTGCCTGTTCTGCTCCCCACTCTGTGTCTGGTGAACCCTCTCATCACCCACACCTCTGGCCTGCACCTCAGCTTTTGCTTGCATAAATAAATAAATCTTAAAAAAAAAGCAGGATCTCTGAGGACATCCTGGTGGAGGACACCTCTGTCCCAGGGGATACCCAGAGTGCCTGTGGGCTTGAGGGGACTGTAGCTATAAAGTTACATGAGCTTTGACCTTTGGGGGGTTGTGTTCCCGGTCCTGGCCGCTGTCACTCTTCCGGGAGAGCTGTCATGTCCAGCTACCAGAGCGTGGTCTCCAGCTACTGGAGCGTGGTTGTGAGGGCAGTCTGGGCGCTGTGGTCCGCGGCCTTCACAATGACCGTTTGTGTCCGGGGAAGCATCCGGGCCAGCACCAGCACCGCCGTCCCAGGCTTCATCAATTGCCCATTTCGGCAGCGACCGCTCAGATCTACAGCAAAAAGGGACCTCAGAATCTCTCATGGAATAATTTCCGCGGCCGAGCACGCTTTCTTTCTTGGTGCAGCCACAGCAAACTTACACAAAGCTGCAGCCTCCAGGGAGACCATGACTGTTCCAATAATTCATTGGCTGGGGTTTGAACTCGGGCCAGAGGTTCAATACAGAAGGGCCAGAAGGCCAGGCCTCCAAGCTGTAACAAAGCCCCAGAAGCTTTAGTGTTACTCTCAATGCAAGTGTCCTTCCATGTTGAAGGTGAAGTAGAGAAAGGATTTTCGACTCTGTGGGAGTCAGCACCCCAGGCTCTTCCCATTCGAGGGTCAGCTGTCATTGGTGTTTCCAGGGCTGTCCCACATCAGCCTCCTGGGTGGGGTGTTCTGCTCCTTACTCTGTCTCTGGTGAATCTGCTCACCCCCCACATCGCTGGCTTGCACCCCAGTTCTTGTATGCATAAATAAGTCTCTAAAAAAAAAAGTTAAAATAAAGACGGTCTTTGTCAACCTCCCCAAGGGTCTTCTGTTTCAACAGACCCACATCTTTGTCACTTTCAGATGTCTCCTTCCAAGTCCCCCAAGTCCCTGACACAAGTCCAAGGCCGAGAAGCAAGTGCAGCTTCTTCATGGGTCTCTGCCTGTTCTGGCCTTGATCTCCTTCCTTCCTCCTCCCTGTCTTCTGTGTCTTCTCCCTGCTCAGCTCCTCCCTTCCTTGGGGTGGAGCAGGGAACCTGGGGCCTCCCCTCTCCCTGAGAACCTCCCTGTTACGAAGACACTTGAGGTGACCCTCTTCCAGGTTTCCTCCTGCCCCTTTGAACCCTGCTCCTCCACCTCCAGACCCAGGCAACCACCGATCTGCTTTTGATCCCGATGATTCATGGAGTCCCTTCTAGAATGTCACAGTCGCAAACCACACAGCGGGTTGCTTTTTGCGTCCCACCTCTTTTATGTCGCCCCGCTGCTGTTAAGATTTAGTCACGCTTCTGCCCGTGTAAGTAGCTCCCTTCTTTATTTTTAATCACAGAGTATCCCATTGTCTGGACGCACCACCATTTATTTGTCCGTTCACCTGTCCTTGGATGCCAGGTGGTTTCCAGTGCGGCACTATCCTATGTAAATAGGAATCGCCACGCCAGCCTTCGCCCGCGGTGCGCTCCTCCTGGCAGATAGTGCAAAGGCCCTGGCGGTGATACGTGTATTAGTTACTGTTGGTAAAGGAATCAGTCCTTCCGACGGCCTGGATCTCCTTCCTTCCCACTGGGCCCAGGACTCAGCCCTGGGGCTGCTGGGGCAGGGGGAGGTCAGGTGGCCAATGACAGGAGGCTCCTGGCCATCCCATTTACCTGTGGGTCCTAGTCCAGTGAATTTTTTTTTAAGATTTTATTTATTCATGTGCACAAGAGCTGGGGTACAGGCCAGAGGCTGAGGGTGAGAGGAGTCACCAGAGACAGAGCAGGGAGCAAAACAGGCAGACTGACTGAAACACACTGCTGAGGGGAGCAGCGGGTGAGGCAGGAGAGGTCTCCTGTGCCATGTGGGTCCCCACCCTGGCCAGAGGCAGGGATCGAACTCCCGCTGCAGTGGCTGTGGAAGCTCCACAGTGCAGCGTTCAACCCATTGCGCCATCAAGGAGGCCCCATTGAATGTTTTCTTGCTGACATGGCTGGCCTGGCCATGCTGGTGCCTGTGCTGGCTTGCTCGTCAGCCCTGGAAAATTCCATGTGGAAATGAAGTTCAGGGATAGTACAACCCACCTGCCCATGGTTTTGGAAATAATCCTTTGCCGTGACTGTAAGCAAAAAGGAGAAATCAAAGGATAGTGAGCTATCACATGTATTTCATTATGTGGATGCCCGAGGGAGCTACCTCCCCAGGGTTCAGGGAGGTCAGATGCTCACACCCTGCAAGAGACAGACACAGAATGGGTGTCTCATTACTGAAAACTAGGTAGAAAGGGAATTTCTGAAGTTGACAATCCGTGGCCAAGTTTCAAGCACGAACAAAATACAAGCCTCCATTTTACTTCCTGGAAAATTCAGAACCTGTTGGGAACTTACCAGAAGGACTTTGTGTTCGCGTGAGAGTCACAGTTCTGGGCCCAAATCATTCTAGCTGTGTTTTCACCTCCAAGTAAGGCCAAAATGTAGTTGGTATGCGCTAGTGGGGTGGGCTGGTCGTTAGAATGTCAAAATACTTCTGCTCTGACTGCTTAATACGTGAGGGTATGGCAGGGCCTGGAATTTCTCGTCTTTCCAATGTCCAATGTTGAGAAAAACAAACCCCAGCAGACCTTAAAAATGATGTTATTTGAGGCCTCTCTGGTGGCACAAGGGGTTGAGCACTGCACTGTGGGGTTTCTGCAGCCACTGCAGTGTGAGTTTGATCCCTGGCCAGGGAGGGGACCCACATGGCACAGCAGACCTCTCCTGTCTCATCTGCTGCTGCTCTCAGCAGTGTATCTCTGTTGATCTGCCTGTTCTGTTCCCCGCTCTGTCTCTGGTGGATCGTCTCACACACACATACCGCCCCCACCCCATACCTCTGGCCTGTACTTGTATGCATAAATAAATCCTCAAAAAAAAATAAACTTATTAGTGCTAATGGATTGTGAAAAGCCGTTCTGTCATTTCATTATTTAGATGGTAATGGATATTGAATATACAAAAGTGCCAGGCTGGACTATAGAAAAGGTTTAATGTAGTCATTGGCAGTTCAGGAGAGAGGATTGAACCCCAAAACACTATAGGTGATGTGAAGTCATTTAAGGATTCTCTATGAATGAGAAGTTGCTAGAAGCATTTGATGTGGTTCCCTTATCAAATCATAGCCAAGGCAGGGGTATATATATATGTGTGTACATATCTATAAGTGTGTCAATCGAGAAGTCACACCAACAATTTCTGAACAAAATTAGGCTGTGAGAATGATTTGAGCTTGGATAACAATTTAGACATATGTATATATAGATAGAACATTTAGAGAATCAGAGATATTAAATCTTTTATTTAAAATTTTTGATGCATAATTGATTTATATATTATTTTATATTACTGTTCCAGTTGCAAAATATTTCGAACACCATCCATCCCTGTGAATGTCGAGTCCTTTTCAAACTGTCTGGGATAAGGGCCAGTGCTGTGTGTGCCCTGAATGTTGTAAGATTGTCCACCCCTGGATCATGCTTTCCCAGAGCCAAACGTATGCCCCATCACAGTGATAACCCAGAGCATCCCTGTATGCTTCTAGAATGTTCCATGGAAACCCAGAAGTCTCTTTGGGAGCCATTTGTGGGCTCAGTGGTTTAAAACAGAGGCTCGGTTATAAAAAGTAAGACTTTGGATGTCTAAGCCTCAGGGAATTGGGCCAAATTTCTATCTCCCCTTGCTGGTCTGCGAGGACGCCTCTTCCCCGCCAGGGTTTTACGCTTCAGCAATATCATCAACTCCTGCCCTCCCTACCCCCCAATCCATAGGTTCAGAGAGGCAATGCTTGCCTAAGTTTCCAAAGAAACTGGTCAAGCCAGGAGCAGACCCGACCTGACTTGGGACCCCTTTACCCAGGTGGGGGGTGTCTCACTACCCCCATTTCCCAGGTGCAGAGAGCAGGGACTGGGACTATCTAGCCCAAGTTCATCAAGGAAGTGGTAGCCCTGGGTGTGAGCCTGAGCCTGTGCTTTTTTTGTTGTTGTTGTTTTTAAATCCATGGTGTCAAGAGCCAGGTACACACACCTGGGGTGGTGGGAAGGCTCAGAAGGGGAGCAAGTCATTGCGATAAGGTAGGACAACAAAAACTTCTATAAGATTCAAACAGAGGGGCCTCCCTGGTGGCGCAGTGGGTTAAGCAACACGCTATGAAGCAAACCGCAGCCACTGCAGCACGAGTTTGATTGGTCACCGGCCGGGGATGTGACCCGCATGGCGCAGCAGATCTCTCCTGTCTCCCCGCTGCTCCCCTCAGCTGTGCATTTCAGTTGACCTACCTGTTCTGCTACCCACTCTCTCCCTGGTGGATCCTCTTACACCTCTGGCCTGTACCGCAGGGCTTTATGCATAAATAAATAAAAATTTTTTTAAAAAGATTCAAACAGAATAAGTTAAACCTCGTTACTAATATACAGATGGCAGCAGTTCCTGTAGGACACATACATAAGGGCACATATGGAAGTTCATGCCCAAACAGCTACTCGCCTCACCCCCACCCACTTGCTCCTGGGCCCCTGATCCCAAAGGGAAGGTGGCTGCAGCTTCATGAGGCATCCAAAGGCCCCCTCAAGCGCTGACCACAAAGGGGTTAGCCAACAGCCGCTTCCTAAGCTGCGTGACCTGGGGCCGGTGACCCCCATTCTAGCCTCAGTTCCCTTATCTGTACAGTGGAAGTCACAGCAGCTTTCGCTGGGGAGAGTGGGGTGAGAGATAACTCAGCTAGCCCGTGTGAGACCCGAGGACGATGCCTGGAGCACAGTCGGTGCTTGGCAAATGAGAGCTGTGACCAGGCTTCCCCGTCCCGTCCGCCTTGCAAGGCAGAGAACTAATAATGAGGTAACAGTGCATAAAAGGAGAGGCACCGGTGCAGACTTATTATTGCACAGCATGCACCTCACCGGGGGTGGGGGGGCTCCCAGGAAGGAAGGGAGTAGCTTTCCGGAAAATGGGGAGATGCTTGTCAAGGCCCTCAGGCACAGGGGCTCAGAGAGAAAACCCTAAAGTTCTGGAACCTAGGTCCTGGGCCCCCACAGCGGGACAAAGGCGCCCTCTAGTGGCAGAAGCAAACCCAGCAGCCAAACGAGACGAGGGGCTCTTTAGTACTAGACCCAGAGGGCGCTCGCTGAATCCTGGAAAAAACCAAGGCAGGAGCCCGCACACAGCTCAGACCACTAGCAAGTGGTGCGGCCGGGATTGCATCGCGACAGTCTGGCCCCTGAACCCACTCTCTCTTCCAAGACTCTGTTCCCATCTGGAGCCCCAGGAAATCTTGGGGACCACAAGTCTTGATCATGTTGGGTACGGTAGGACAGCTTGGGGTTCCTGGCCCATCCACAATGGCCAACGGCACCTTCAGTTTACGGGGGCAGGGGGGACCAGGATGTGCTCCCAAAATTCCATGGCACGCAGTGGGCAGGTCCAGGAGAAGCTGGAAGTTGCTTCAGACCCCTGGTTCTCTGCCCCCGCCAGTGGTTCACGTCTCTAAAATGTCTTCCTTGGTCACTTCCCGTCTCCACCACACTCCCACCGCGGACTCGCTGCCCCCGAAGACAAAGACAGCGCCCCTGAGGGACTGTTTCCCTGGCCCCAGATAGGGGAGTTCGGCTTCAACCGTTTCCTGCCAAGCTGAGGAGTGCAGGGTTCGGGTACTCCGGGTTCTCGATGACCCCGGGGCCGAATTTGAGCTCCAGGAAGCTGCGGTAGTTGTTGGGCGCCTGCGCCACGAACCCGGCGAAGGGCAGCGGCACCAGAGGCTGCAGGAAGTGCTCGGGGAACTCCACGTCCTGCCGGTGGTCCAGCCATGTGTCCTTGGTCATGACCCCGTTGCGCGGGTAGAAGGGCCACAGGTCCACGTGCAGGTGGTTGCTCTCGCTGTACTGCACGCGGAAGAAGTCGCCCTCCACGGCCTTCTCCCACACAAAGCCGCGCTCGTCCACCACCGAGCCGGCCTCGGCGCCTCGCAGCTGCTCGCAGTTGCCCACGTCCTCCAGGTAGATGCCCAGGTCCACGTCGTAGTCCCACGGGATGATGTCGCCGTGGCGGGCCGCCCCCAGCAGCGAGCCGCCCTCCAGCCAGTAGCGCACCCCCGCCGCCTCCAGGACGCCCACCACGTAGCGCGCGGTCTCCCGCAGCGCGCGCAGGCAGCAGGGCGGCGTCCAGCGCTGCTCGTACAGGTAGGCGGGCGTGTCGCCCACCACCGTGCCGAAGCAGCGCGCGGTCTCCTTGCTGCAGCCGAACCACTCGAGCTGCCCGCTCTCCCAGCTCACCAGGCGGATGCCCAGCGCCCTCAGCAGCGCCGCCCGCCGGGCGCGGCCCTCGCGCTCCGCCTTCCAGCGCGCGTGGGCCGTGGCCAGGGGGGGCTGGCGCGCCGCGGCGAAGGGCAGGTCCAGCAGCTGCACCGCCCAGCCGCGCAGGGCCGTCTGTAGGAAGAGGCTGGTGCCCACCGGCCGCGCCAGGGGCGCCGAGAGGTTGAAGAGGTCCCGGGCGCGCAGCAGCACCACGGCGTCCCCTTCCAGAGCGTCGCAGCGGGGCGCCGACGGGGCCGGGCCGTAGCGGGCCGTCCACTCCCGCAGGCTGACGTTCAGGGCCAGGCACCGCGCGGGGTTGGCGGAGGCCACCGGGGCGGCCACCAGGCGTGGGCCTCCCGCCCGGAGGGCCTCCGCCATGCGCTCCAGCTGGCCCGGCGCGTCGACTCTCGCCCCGTCGGGCACTAGAGCCACGAACTCGGTGGTCACATAGGTCTCCGGGCGCGCGGCCGCGGCGGGCCGGTCCAGGGAGGGCTGCAGCAGCGCCAGGCGAACGTTGGGGAGGCGGGGCAGGGCCAGGGGCGGGTAGGGGCGCACATCGGCCGCCACCAGCACCGGCTGGGCCGGGTCGTGCTGCAGGAGGGAGTCCACCAGCTCCGGCACCGCGTTATCGAAGGCCTCGAACTCTCGCACCACGACGGTGACACGGGGGCCTGTGGCGGATCCACGGCGTGGGCCCCTCGCCCGGGAGTTCCTGGGCTGGTGCTGCAGCCACGAGACATAGAAGAAAACCAGGAGGTTGAGGGTGATGGCGGCTACCAGGGCAGCCTGGCAGCGAGTGAGCCGCATGGAGTCGAAGTCAGACCCTGGCAGGGCCTCCTGGGGAGGGGAGAATGAAAGCAAAGGCTGGAATTGGTTGTCAGAAACCCCCCACCTATCATCAATCTTGCCTTCTCTCCACCCCTTTGCCTATTTGGTTTGGCTGACTTCCTCCTCCTCCAGGAAGCCTTCCCAGACCTCCCAGACCCGCTTATGAACCCAGCTCTGGGCTCCTTCACCTCTGGTTACCCTTCCCCTCCCACTGAATTACGAGACCCATGCGGGCAGACCCGAACACGTCTAGGTCTTGGATCTCCAGCACCACCCAGCACAGTGTAATGTGTATATTAAGGATTTGGTAAATTTTATTGTTTTAGAGATTTATTTACTGATGCACACAAGAACTGGGGTACAGGCCAGAGGTGTGGGGGTGAGAGGATTCACCAGACACAGAGTGGGGAGCAGAAAGGCAGACTGACTGAAATACACTGCTGAGGGGAGCAGCGGGCAATACAGGAGAGGTCTGCAGCGCCATGTGGGTCCCCTCCATGGCTAGGGATTGAATTCGTGTTGCAGTGGCTGCAGATGCTTTATAGTGCTGAGACTTAATCCCTTGCACCACCAGGGAGGCCCAGGGCTTGGTAAATTTTAATCAAATGAATCACTTTCCAGCCTTGTGGGGTCCCACCCTCACATTTCTTTGTGAGGGTCCTATTCTTTGTCCATGTCTCATCTAGGTCCAGGATCAATTGTAAATGCCCCAACGCCATTGCCATTCCCTCCACCAGGAAGCCACCCTGAGCCCGTCCTCCCTTCTTGGCACTGGCTCTGGGGTGAGGCTGAAACTGGTCACCAGGCCCTCCTGAGCTGCCTCCTCCACGCTCCCTCCAGTCCCTCTGTCAGCTCTTTCCCCATGTTCAGTCAGGTCATTGCTTTGCAAGAAAAGCTGGAGATATTTTCTTGAATCAAAGTTATCCCAATTTTTTAAAAAAAGATTTATTTATTTATGCATACAAGCACTGGGGTACAGGCCAGAGGTGTGGGGGTGGTGAGAGAATCCACCAGACAGAGCAGGATGC
>JAGFMF010011711.1:856730-919709 GCA_019455555.1 Galemys pyrenaicus
GAGGGGAGCAGCGGGCACAGCAGGAGAGGTCTGCCACACCATGCGGGTCCCCTCCCTAGGGGGCAGCAGGGATCGAACTCGTGCTGCAGTGGCTGCGGTCTGCTTCATAGTGCGTCGCTTAACCCACTGCGCCACCGGGGAGGCCCCTAATACCAGCCACAATTTTTAAAAAGTCTCTAGATGCTGTGGTTGAGGCTGTAGACACAAAGCGGAATGGTGGCTACCAGGGCTGTAAGGAGGGGACCGTGGGGGCTGGGGTCACGGGCACTTTGGTTTACGAGAAAGTTCTATAGATTGTGTGAGCATCCTGAACATTCCTTAAAAGCATCCTCAAGTACACACTTCAAAAAGTTTTGTCGGGCCTCCCTGGTGGCACAAGGGGTTGAGTGCTGCACTGTGGAGTTTCTGCAGCCACTGCAGTGTGAGTTTCATCCCCAGCCTGGGAGAGGACCCGCATGGCGCAGCAGACCTCTCCTGTCTCCCTGCTGCTCCCCTCAGCAGTGTGTTTCAGTCAATCCGTCTGCCTGTTCTGCTCCCCACTGTCTCTGGTGAATCCTCTCACACACACCCCTGCCTTAGGTCTGTACCCCAGCTCTTGGATGCATAAATAAATAAAAAAATCTAAAACAAAAAGGTTTTGCCATGTGTATTTTATCACAAGTATTTTTTAAACCCTCCTTGACCACCTTTTTTTGCCAACCACCCAAGCAGCCCCCAGGTGGCGCTGTCTCCCCGGCCCCGTCCCAAGTGGACGATTTGGCAGGTCTCCAACATGGAAGGTGTAATTAACTCGGCTTCTGCAGATACTCAAAATAAAGTTCTCCGCCAGGGATTTTCACAGATGTCTGCCCCTCCCAGACAGGGGGACATCAGAGACCCAGTTAATCTTCCTATTTCTTAAATATTTCTGACCGTTCCTCCCTATTCCCACAGCTCCCCATCAGCCTCCCACTGAAGCCAGCGCCAGGGTCTCCGGACCAAAAACCCTCCTCGTGGCAGCCAGAGGCCTTCATGAAGCTCACCTCTGGGCTCTCTCGCCATGCTCAGAACCTGCCATGACTCCCTAGTCCTCTGGGGAGGAAGTTTCAGTTTCTTATACCCCACAAGGCTTTGGGTGACCAGGGTCTGGCCCACCCACCAGTCCAACTCCTGCTCCTGCCTAACCCACCCAGACTTTTCCTCAAATGGGTCTTATTTCTAAGCCTGTGCACATTCTTTCTTCTTTTAAGGTTTATTTATTTATGCATACAAGAGCTGGGGTACAGGCCAGAGTCCAGGGAGGTGAGAGGATTCACCAGACAGAGTGAGGAGCAGAACAGGCAGACTGACTGAAACACACCGCCTAGGGCAGCAGCAGGCGAGGTAGGAGAGGTCGGCTGGCCATGTGGGTCCCCTCCCTGGCCGGCAGCAGGGATCGAACTCGTGCTGCAGTGGCTGCAGTTTGCTTCATAGTGCGCTGCTCAACCCGCTGCACCACCAGGGAGGGCCATAAGCCTGTGCACATTCTGTTCCTTCTGTCTAGAACATTTTTTCCTCTCAAACATCCCTTCTCCCCATACCTCTTTTCTGGAGAACTAGCGATGCTTCAGGCCTCAACTCAGATGGCCCCTCCTCCAGGAAGCCTTCCCTGAGCCAGGGTTAGGACAAAAGTCTCCTCTGGGCTCTCCAAATCTCCAGGCATCCCCATCCCAGCCCTGCCCATTCCGGTTCGGCACCGTTGGGGCTGTGTCTGTCTGCCCCATGATAGGATGGCCCCTGGAAGGGGTGGGAAGAGCCAGGCCCCTCTCCCCGCATGGCAGGGCACTGACAATGGACGTGGAAACCAGAGAGGGCCAGAGCCCGCTTGCTGGGTGTTCACAAGGCCCACTCAGGCCAGAAGCAGGATTCTGCACCAGGGCCACGTGCCTGGAGCCCCGCCTGCAACTCCCCGCCTCCTTCTCCCCAACCTCCTTCTCCTCTCCCGGCCACGCCCCTCGCCCACCCCAGTGCTCCCCTTCTCTGACTCCGGCTGGACAGTGCCGAAGAAGCTGAGGTGTGACATCTGCATCTTAACTCTGGTGACGGCTGCCTGACTTTCGAGGGGACCCCTGCTCCCTCCTACCTGTGGAAGTGCCAGGCTCGTTCTGAGCACCGGCGACACAGTGACCGACACTCAAAGACTGTGTCAGTCGGCACCCTGATGGCACAGGGCTCCCAGCAGGAGGCCTTTGGCACCACAGGACCCTTAGGGTCATAAAGAGCTCGGAATCTCAGGCTCAGCACACAGAAGCACAGCGGAGACATGCTGATGGGTTCAGAGTCTCCTGAAGACTCTAAGAGACTGTCTTGCTGCTCCACCTCACCCCATACAGTCTGTCCACCTGTTCCCCACTCGCACCCAGAGGGGTCCTGTTAAGGTTCAAGTTCAATCATGCCCCACCTCTGCTCAAAGCCTTGCAGGGCTCCCAACTCACTCAGAAGCAAAGCCAAAGTCATCCTGTGGCCCGGAAGGCCCCGTGTGACTCCCTCACACTCTCCTGCTCGCTCAGCTCTGGCCCTACTGGCCACCAAAAGCCACTGGTGGGGGCCGGCCACCGTGACCCAAATGTCTTTAAGTGACGCTGCTGACTCTGACCTCATCTGGCACTGGCACACTCCAGCCACAGCACTGGCGGTTCCTCTGTGGGGAGCCTCCCCCGCGGCTTTCAGGTATTTGTTCACCTGTCCACAGAGGCCTTTCTTTGGGCTCCCTGTTTAGAAATGTGCCTCCTTGGGCCTCCCTGGTGGCGCAAGGGGTTTAGTAACACAGTGTGAAGCATCCACTGCATAGCAGTGTGAGTTCAATCCCGGGCCAGGGAGAGGACCCACATGGCACAGCAGACCTCTCCTGCCTCACCCGCTGCTCCCCTCAGCAGTGTACTTCAGTTGATCTGCCTGTTCTGCTCCTTGCTCTCTGTGGTGAATTCTCTCACCCATCCACACACACACCTCTGGCCTGTACCCCAGTGCTTGTATGCATAAATAAATAAATCTTTAAAAAAAAAAAAAGCAACACTCAGCTGTCTGTCTTTGGTCCTAACCTGACAGGTTACTTTCAAACCTGAATCTGGCACATTCACTATTTCAACAAAGACAGTTACTGCGTGCCTGTGCCAGACCCTCTGTTCTGGGGACCCCGCATGAACGGGCATTGGCCATGGCACTGGGCAGGTCCCCAGAGGTGGGCGGCCGTGAACCACAGAAACACCTCACAAGTAGGGCATGGAACCAGCAGGGGGAGTGCTACAGACAAAGGCAGGTGGTCCGGGAAGGAGGGGAAGTTAAATCCAGTCCTTCGTCTCTGCTGTCCCCAATAAACAATGTATGTGGATCCAGATTCACTTCTGGCCTGGGCTCAGCTGGCCTGAGCATCTGGACCTCATCTGGATTGAGGCTGCATCTGTGGAATGGGACTGTGGCCCGTAGAGAAAATGAGTTATATGTGGGAAAGCCTTGGGGGATGAGGAAAGGGCATTTCCGTGTGAATGCAGTGACACAGAGGGACTGCTTACCTCCTAGGTAGCCGGCTGGGGGCGCTCTGTAGGGGCGGTTCCAGCCCAGCTCAGCTGCACTGCTGAGGGAAGGAAAACCAGAAAATCCCAAATCAGCCAATTTTGCACAATGGAGCACATCATCATCATCATCTTATCAACAAACATGACAATGAAGTCAGAGAATCATTCTCTTGCTGTCCCAGAAGCTCAGACACCACCTGGTGCCTCTCTGGGGAGGGTGGTAGGATGCCAGTTATCATTCCAACCCAAGCCTCTCTCTGTATCAGTGTGGCCAGAAAGGTGTAGGGAGAGAAGTGACAGAAGCTGTTACCATGACAACCCCTTCCCTAGACACACTCCACCCTGAGAGACAATACTAAAACGTCCCCTTCTTGGAGGGCATGTTTCCTCTGGTCACTGGAAGGGGGAAACCCCCACATCACCATAGTAACCAGGACTTAGCCTTGCCTATTTTTCACCTCCCTGGGGAGGGGCTAGACCCTGTAACCATAGCAACTACTCAGCAGAGCATCTCTAAATAAAAACACCTGGTTGGTTTGGTCCATGGCCCTCCCATGATAGGAAAGGGGAAGATGGTTGCCATGGTAATGCCAACTGGGTGGCTCGGAGGAGGGGTTAGGAAAGAGGTGTCTCCCTCAGCCACCCGTCTCGGGGCTGGGGCCTTTCTCCCTGAGCGCTAGGTGAGACTGCCATAGTAACAATGAGGGTAGGGGCAGCAGGACCACCAGGGACCTAGGTTACCTTGGCAACCTCCTCCAGGCGCAGGGACAGGAGAGGTTTGGGGCCCCATAACCACCAAGGTGGAGTGGAGGAGGAGTCTGGGGGGGCTTCAGGTTGGGGGTTTACTCTGACATCGACCTGGGCCAGGAATCGTGGAGAATGGGGGGCCACTGCTGAAGTCACCCGCGGTGGCCGCCCTGTCTGTCAAAAGGTGACAGTGACTGTCGAAGAGAGTGGCACTGGTGTGTGGGGCGGGTCACACTCTTTCTCGGGGCGAAGCGGGCGCAGGGGGCCGGAGAGCCGCCCCTCCCAAAGTCCCACTCTCGGGCTGGGCGACCCTCGCGCCCGGCCCGGGGACGCGCGGGAGGTCCTCGCGGTGCGCGCCCCCGCCCGCCTCGCCCCGCCCCGCCCGTGCCCGCCCCGCCGCCCCGCGCGCCTTCGGGGTCGACCCGGGTGGGCGAGGCGCGCGCCCGGCCTCGTTCCCGTCCCCGCCCCCCCCCGCGGCCCCCGCCGAGCGCGCGCGGGGGTTGGCGCGGCCGCGCAGGCGCGCGAGGCACAGCGGGCGCGCGGGCCGGCCCCGGGGCCTCCATGATGGAGGAGCGAGCGGCCGCCGCGGTCGCCGCAGCCGCCTCCTCCTGCCGCCCGCTCGGCTCCAGTGCGGGCCCCGGCCCGACGGCTGCGGCCCCGGTTCCTGCCCCGGCCCCCGGCCCCGGCCCGGCCGGGAAGGGAGGCGGCGGCGCCGGCAGCCCCGGGCCCACGGCGGGGCCGGAGCCCCTGAGCCTGCCCGGGATCCTACACTTTATCCAGCACGAGTGGGCGCGCTTCGAGGCCGAGAAAGCCCGCTGGGAGGCCGAGCGCGCCGAGCTGCAGGTGAGCGTCGCCCCGGACCCCCGACCCCCCGCCCGGCCCGGCCCGGCCTCACCCGCCGCCGCCGCCGCCGCCATCTTGGAGCAATGGCCGCCGGGACGGCCGGGGGGGGGCGGGAGGGGACCGCCACCGGCCCCGACCCGGAGTGGGGGGCCGCCCGAGGGGCCTTGAGGGCCTCGGGGCGGGAGGCGCCAGCCGGGACCAGCGAGAGAAAGGGCGCGGGGGTCCTGAGCCGGGGGGAAGTGAGTGGGAGTGAGCGCCCAGCCGGGGGCTTCCGCGACGGGGGCCACGGGGGCACCCAGGAGAACTCAGCAGAGGCAGAGGGTGATGTGGCCACTTGGAGGGGGCTTGTCTGGGAGCGAGCAGAGGCTCGGAGGCTGCCGAGGGGCAAGACACACACACACACACACACAGTGTCCCAGCAGGTGCTGGAGATGGGCTCAGGTGGGAAGAGGGGGTGTCGACGGGCGAGAGGGTCAGGGGCTGAAGGGAACCCTCGGAGTCTGAGCCGGGAGGGGAAGTCAGGAACCCGGGAAGGGGGGTGTGTGTCGGAACGTGGGGGTGGGGGGAGGGTGCAGACACTGAAAGATAACAGTGTGAGGACTGTGGGCATAAGAGAAGGACCTCGGGAGGGTCTCAGGATGAAACCGGGCGCCTACTCTGAGGAGGGAACTTCGGGGAGCCTGGAAGGAGGCGGCAGAGTGCTGGGAGCCGGGGTGGAAGTGTACAGGACAGGGCCTGCCAGTATGGAAGAGCTTGAGAGTGACAGCTCCAGTTTGAGGGTGTGGAGGGTTGGGGGTGATGGTCCCGAGATGGGAGGTGTGTGTACGATGTCAGGTTGTGAACTGGAGGGGATTGGAGGGTGTGTCAGTCATGTCCAGCCTGGAGGTGAGGGCAGCGAAGAGGAATGGGGTGGCAGGAAACACTTTCCCTTAGGGCAGGGAAGAAGACAGTATGAGGTGTGAGGGGGCAGCTGGCAGGGACCCTGGGGGAGATGTGTTTGTGCAGTTTCTGGAAGTGACCCTACGGCTTGTGAAATAACTTGGGAGATGGATATGACCTGGGATGATATTTAGAAGAGAAGCTGGACTGGATTTGGGGGTCCGGGGAAATGTGGGTCTCTTGAGAAGGTGTCCAAAGGAGCCTGGGAATCAGGTTTGCAGGGGTCTGAAGGGGATCAGGGACGGGGATCTAGGAGTGCGAGGTTCCTGGGCTGGAGTCAGTACCTGCTTCTAGCAGCACATCTTTCCCCTCTGATTGACTGTTTCCTTCCTGGTAGAGGCGGAAGTCCAAGTAAATAACTGGCTAGCATTTTGCTCATAGGGTGTATAGCATCCCACTGTTCCTGGCCCCTATGGGGGAGCTTAGTTGTGTGGTCGCTGAGACTTGGGGTTCAGTTGGGAGAAGAATCCTTATGTAAGTGCCCCTTGCTTTGGTGTCTCACTGCATCTGGAGCTCTTTCCCATGTCCGCGTTCTCACGGTCTCGATACCCCACTAAGCAGGCAGGGCCATTGTCATTGTCTCCCTCAGCAACAGTGATGGTCGCTGTCATTTATTGAGCACGTGCTGTGTGCCCTGCGCTGTTTTAAGTGTTTTAAGACGCATGGCTTCATCCCTGCAACATTCTGAAAGGGCAGGTGGTGCTATCCTCCTCCCCCTCCCCACCTTTTATAAAGTAATCAGAAGAGGAAATAGAGACTTTGAGAGGGTCAGTGATTTATCCAGGGTGACAGTTGGGGGGGGCAGGGCTGGTCTGTGGGCCTTCAAGCCCATGCTCTGTACCTCTCTGTAACCCCTTCCAGATGAGAAAACTGTTCCCAGTGACTCAGTGGCCTCCTCAGGGTTGTCCAAGCAGTCATAGCAAAGCTGGGGTGAATATTGGTCTCATGAACTTGGTGCCTGTACACCCCCACATCATCTCCTCTTTGAGATGAGAGGAAATTGTGTGTTTGTTCTTGGAGTTTGAGAACTTGTGGATGGCAGCCGCTTAGACCCCGTCTGGGGCAGTGTTTGTTCTGTCACATGAGTAAAACTCACAGCGTGCGTCCAGCTACATGGGAGTGAGTTGGGTTCATACTCCCCACCCCCATCGTAGTCCCTTCCTCCCTGCCTGCTAATGCTCTTGCGTGTGAGATCGTGCGCTCTGTATCATTTCGCGATTTTTTGCGGCAGTCATGTGTCTTGGTGTTCCTTTCATACCAGCACAGAGGGCTCTTTCTGGTTCTTTCGATAACTGCATTCCACAGGGTGTTTGTGCCGCAGCTCATGTGCTTTGACTCCCGCTGGTGGCCTCTTATGTGGCCTCCAGTGTCTTCCCATCGGAAATGGCTGCAGTGTTGACCCTCGCAGCCCCGTGAGGACGCAGCGTCTTGGAGGAAGGATGGATGGTTTATGAAGCAGTGAGGGGTGCTGCCAAGTTGTCCCATGTTTACACTCTCATCAGCAGCGCCTCTTTTTCCAGGCCTCTGCTGGAGTGCTTATCACTTGCAGAGGTGTGACTTCTCCCGAGAGAGCCGTGAGAGCTGCTAAGACCCGGACTGTGTCAGGTTTTGGTGAACTCAGAGTACCTTTTCCCCAACAGCTGAGTCCAGCTGCTCCTGGCAGCCAGTGGCAACTGTGTGCTGCGTGCCAGGGAGGCAGCCCAGAGGCAGCCCAGTGGTCCTGCTGGGAGGCAGCCAGAGATGGGACAGAAGGGAGTGGAGCTGTGGCCTGATGAGGAGCAGGACTGCCGGGGTTTGGAGTGAGGGGTTCTGAGAAGCAGGTGACGTGCTTTCTGCCCTCAGAAAGTTCCAGGCTCACCGAGGAGGCTGCAGAGACGTACGTGTTTGTGCACGGTTGAGTCCACACGATTGTGTGGCTCTGCCCACAGTGGGTGGCACTTGTGGGCTGGAGAGCGCTCGGTGGACAGGAGGAGCCTCCTAGGGGGCTGAAGTGGCCCTTCATGTGGGAGCTGCGGCTGGGAGCCGTGGGGGGGGGGTGCCAGCAGGCACAGGCGGCCCTCCCCACCACCAGCCTCAGAGGGGGCTTTGAGGGCTCCGTGGGGCTCCTCTGGCAGGCACTGAAGCTTGGGGTGGAGATGAGAGGCCAAATGGGACTGACCGGGAGCCCGTCCGGACGGACAGGGACAGAAAGGTGGCAGCAGCCCTGTGGGGACAGCGTGCCCGTGCTCTTGGAAGGAAGCCTTTGGGGTGCTGCCTGCTAGAGCTGACAGCTGGCAGAGAGGCGGCAGCTCAGAATGGTTCCGGGGGTGTGTGCTCTCACAGGCTGGCCGGGGGAGTGCAGTGGGCAGAAACCTCCAGGCCCCAGACTGACCTGCTGGCCCACCAGGACACCTAGGGCAGCCGCAGGGTGGGAGGGACCGGCCACCCACACTTCCCCTTTGGGTGGGCTCCTTGGGCTTGGAACACTTCAGAGACAGTTTGGGTCTCTTCTCTCTTCGCCAAAGGAGATGGGACGGGGACACCAGCAGAGTGGGGAGCGAGTTCTCATCAGGAGGTAGACGGCCTGGCTGTGGCCTGGCGGTGCGAGCGGATGCGCCTGAGCGGGGAGGGCTGTGCGTGACTCTCGGTTGCTCTCTCCCTCTGCGTGCGCGTGTTTCAGTCCTGCCCTGGGTTGCCTTGGCTCCCTCGTTCCCTGCCGGTCTCCTGTTCCCTGCGGTCTCCTCGGGCCACTGCGTTTCTCCTGGGGTTTCTGGGTCCTCTGCTTTAGCTTTGCTCTCCGCGCCCCAGCCTTTCCGCGTCACCTGTGTAAGTGTGGTCTGACCGCGTCCCTCCTGTGCTTCAGCCCCTCAGTGGCTTCCCCTGTGTGCTCAGGAAAAATTTCACTCGCTCACCAGGTCTGCGGTCCTTTGTTAGGCCCACGTGCTCGCTGTCTTCCCCACTAGCCGGTGCGCCTCTGATGCCACCGTGCTGGCCTTGTGCGGTTCCTGCAGCCCGCTGCCGCTGAGGCCTCTCCTCTGACCGCAGTGTGCCTCACTTCCCTTCTCACCAGCCTTGGGTCTGAGCTGAACTCTTGTTGCCTCCGAAAGTGGGCGCAGTGCCCCCCTTCCATGGCACCCTTTGCTCCGTGCTGTGGCCTGGCACACTGCCAGTCGGCGCTCCTGCTCCTCGGTCTCTTCGTCCAGCCAGTGGCTCCTGCAGCTGCCGGGCCTGAGGCCCAGGGTCCAGGGAGGACAACCCGGGCTTCGTCTGGCGCTGCACCTTTCCTCTGAGGGACTACCGGCAGCGATTTGGGTGACCGCTAGGAGACACGAAAGGCAGAAAACCCCTCTTCAGAGCTGTTGGTCGCTTGCAGTCTGCCTGTCTGGCCTTGACTGTCATAGCTGTGTGTGTTGCTTTAAACAGCAGGAGGAAAACAGGGGTCCCATCCTCAGTGGACAGGTGTACTGTCTTTTCTGGCGCATGCCTGGAAATGTCCTGCACCCCCTTGGGCAGTTCTGTGTCCTGTCTCTGCCACAGGATTTGATGCACGGTTGGAGCTGGATAAGTGTTCACGGAGGAATGAACGGATGGGTGATACTCTGTCATACGCTGACGCGTGCCTGTCTCTTACAGCCCGCCAGAGGGAAGCCAGCAAGGCAGTTACGCCTGCAGGACAAGTCCCTGAAGTGGAACTGCTAGGACAAAGGGACGTGCATTGAGCGTGTTTGCAGAAGTGGGCGGGTCGCCCTGCCCAGGGAAGTGTCACGGCAGGGCCCCAGCAGCACGGCGCCCGTCTGTCCGGCCAGTGCAGGAGACTGGCTCTGCCAGCCCGGGGAGCCCTGGTCTCTGAGCCGGGGTGTGCTGCGGGCGTGTGGCTGGCCAGGGCTCCAGTGCCTGGGGCAGAGCCAGGGCCCTGCAGCCTCCGGCGAGGGAGCGCGTGTGCCAGCCTGGAGAAGTGCTCGGGCAGACGGGAGGCTTCTGGCGTGCCCTTGGCCCTTGGGCAGCCACGTGATGGCGGGACTGGCTCTTGGAGGGGCGCGGCTGCCGGGGTTGGAGGCTACAGACACCCCTCCTTGTTGGGCCTCAGGGCCCACAGGAATCCTGGCTTCCTGAGAGCAGGGCCCATGTCAACCTGCAGGAGAGCAGATGGGGACAGTAAGGGTGCCTAGAGATAGGAGCTGGTGTTTGCAGCCTGTGCTTGGCTTGGACTGAGAGCAATGGAACACGTGGGCAGACACTCTCAGGAGCCCCATTTTGTAGAGGGGGACAGTGGAGGCTCAGAGAAGACTGATGATCTGCCTGGGATCAGGCAGCAGCTAAGTGGCCGCGCCAGGCCTAGTGCTCAGCTGGAGCCGCGGGCACTGGGGAGAAGCCCTGCGCTTGGGCTTCGGCAGAAGGCTTCCGGAACATGGTTAGGGGCCAGGATCCTGCCTTGAAGGCCGTTGGCGCCATGTCTCCAAATGACCTGTTGACAGACTAGAGCAGACGGGGCCGCCCGTGCCAGCAGACGTGTGAAGCGGTTGGCAGGGCCGGGGTCAGGCCTGTGCCACATCAGCCTCCCCTGGGCAGACTCCCGTGGGCCGCTTGTCCCTCGTGGGGGCTGAGTGCAGAGCGGTTGCACTGGAGCGGGAGCCAAGCCGAGCCTCCCACTCCTGTCCCTGATCGCCAGCAGTAGCTTCCCACGCTGCTCGGAGACAGATGCTCTGGTAGAAATAGTGAGACGCCACCTCCACCAGCAGCCGCAGGACAGCACCTGCCTGGCGGGCCGTGATGCCTACCGCCCTAAGGCAGGGGCCACGCTGGCCCCTTTTCATTTCCGGGGCCAGAGGCTCCTCTTCGGCTCTCTCACCAGACTGACAGCATGGCGAGGGACCGGCTGCAGGCCCAGCGTGCCTTGCCTGGCGCCACTGGACGTGGCTTGGGGTCATGAGGCCGTGGAGAGGCTGCTGCCTGTTGGTCACTGGGGGCAGGGTCTGGAGCCGACCCCCTGGGTGAGTGGAGACTCCTCAGTGGTCTGCTTTCCTGTTTTGTGCTCCCCTCCGACCTGTCAGGCTCAGGTGGCCTTCCTCCAGGGAGAGAGGAAAGGGCAGGAGAACCTCAAGACGGACCTGGTGCGTCGGATCAAGATGTTGGAGTACGCGCTGAAGCAGGAGAGGTGAGCCCGCGCCCTTCCCTGGTCAGGCTTGAGGCACGAGGGAGATCTGGGCCAGGTGGCTTCGCCTCTCCTTGGTCCTGCGGGTGTAGGAGAGGCAGAGAGGGCAAGACGGGATTTGGGGTGAACGCTTGTGACGTGGCTCACCATGATGGTGGCCCCATCTCACTTCCCTTCCAGGGTGCACAGCAGGCTGCTGGGGGTGGGGGCGGGAGCGCTTCTCCAGGGACAGCTGGAGCGACCGGCCCGTGTCTGACCGCGCGGAGGGGACACGGTGCACGGAGGGGACGGTGCGGTGCCCCCAGGGCCGGGCTGCTCCCCGAGCGCTCAGCTTCAGGGTTAGGAGGGTGGGGTGGAGGCCCCAGGGGTGGGGTCCTGAGGTGAGCGCTGGCCTTGTCTCATCTGCTGTTTCTCTTGTTTGTAAATCATTTGCTTTAGAGCCAAGTATCATAAGTT
This sequence comes from Galemys pyrenaicus, assembly GCA_019455555.1. Classification (NCBI taxonomy): domain Eukaryota; kingdom Metazoa; phylum Chordata; class Mammalia; order Eulipotyphla; family Talpidae; genus Galemys; species Galemys pyrenaicus. The sequence continues at coordinate 868,380 of JAGFMF010011711.1, forward strand.
GAAGTTTGGGACAGACTTGAACCAGGGGGAGAAGAAGTCAGATCTGTCGGAACAAGGTACTCCTCGGCCCTACCCCGTCCTTCGCCGCACGGACGGCTGTGCTGGTGGCCGCCTCTTCCCACCTTGCTCCCCAGCGAGCAGAACTGATGTGGGCTGGAAGGGGTGGAAGCCCACTCTGGCCATCCTGCCTGTGTCCCTCTGTGAAACAGAGACAGACACAAAGGTCCCTTTTGCTCTAAGACCCCGGGGGCATGTCTAAGTTCTCCAGCAGGGAAGCGGGAGAGTGTGTCAAGCACAGAGACGTAAGAGTGTGGCTTGGCAGCGAACGGGGAGCTGTTGGGGCGACCAGGACAGACCGTGAGGGCTAGGGACGTGGGGGTGGCCTGTCAGGGCCTCCAGCACCTGGGCACTGGTGCTGTCCGCCCTAGCAGGCTCTGCGCCAGAGCCCAGTTCCTCCGGCTGCTCACTGCTTACCGATCAGCTCGGGCAACACGCCAGGCAGAGTAGTTGCCTGATAAACATTTAATGACTCAAATAAACAGATTATCTCACTTAATCCTCACAACAGTCCCAAGAGGCAGATGCTGCTATTATTAACTTCATTTCTCAGGAGAGGAAACTGAGGCTTAATAAACTGACCTTCTGAAGGTCACGCCGCTGGGAAGTGGCAGCCGGACTTGAACTTGGCGAGTCTCCTGTTCCCAGAACCTGCCAGCTCTGCACGTAGCTCACTAGCCCTGGGTCTGAAAATGGCGGAGGCGGGTGGTGGTTTGGAGACTGAGCCAGTCAGGAGACTAGAGGTGCAGAGGGGAGGGGCAGGCTCACATACTCTCAGAAGATGACGCTGTGGGACTCGTGACAGTGACCGACACAGATTTGAGGGCGAGGCTGTGTGGTGGTATCCCGAGACCGGTACATGGCAGTGCCCTGCCTCTTCTCTCCATCCTGCAGTCTCCAATGGCCCGGCGGAGACGGTCGCCCTGGAGAATAGCCCGCTGGTGTGGAAGGAGGGGCGGCAGCTTCTCCGACAGTGAGTGTGCAGAGGGCTGGGGGGGGCGGGGCGGGGTACATGTTTGGCTTGGGAGATTAGCCTGAGCCTTCCTGTCCCCTTTGGGGACACTGAGCTATCAGGCTCCCGGCTGCCGCAGCTGAGCTGGCCTATCACCCGGTGGGTGGAGCCTTGCCTGATGGATGTGCTGAGGAGGCAGACCTGGGGCACCCCCACCCTTGGGTAGCAGCCCCAAATGCTTCTGTGACTTTTTCCCCAAGGGTAATGTTATTTTTCACTACCAACGAGGCTGTGTTTAGGAGACTGGGAAATACAGGGAAGCACAAAGGAAAAAGAAAAGTCACTCATAATCCCATCACCCAAGGGGTTTCCTGCCCCCCTGTCTTGGCACGGGTCCTGCAGCTCTTCCATGGCCGTGTGTTTGTGTCTATATATTCTCTAAACTTCTGACTTGGTCTTGCATTTTAAAAGGGTAGGCTTAAGGCAAAAAGAGGCGCTTGCAGAGACACAGGCGGGCAGACGCATCTGAAGGGGATGGGTTATTAAGGAAGAGAGCAGCTGCCTAGAACTGGGCGGGCAGGCTTAAGGCAAGATCTGCTGCGTTTTTTAAAAGATGGGATTCTGGGCCTCCCTGGTGGCGCAGCGGGTTGAGCGCTGCACGGTTAAGCATCGCGGCACAGCAGCGCGAGTTCGATCCCCGGCCAGGGAGGGTCCACATGGCGCAGCAGGCCTCTCCTGCCTCGCCTGCTGCTCCATCTCAGTCGATCTGCCTGTTCTGCTCCCCACTCTGCTGGTGAATCCTCTCACCTCCCGCAACTCTGGCCTGTACCCCAGCTCTTGTATGCGTAAATTAAATAAACCTTTAAAAAAATAAAGATGGGATTCCCCTTTACAGCATTTTGTAGTGCATGCCTTCCATCAGATGTCCTGGGTGTCGTTGATGTAAGTTAGCGATGCTGTGTCCCCCTATGGTCTGCCTTGTGGGTGAACCAGAACTTTCGGTAGCCCTTTTTGTGTATTTGTTGGAAGTTGTTCTCACAGGTAGTGTGACAAACAGCAGGAAGCTATCTGTCCACATCCTCGCTTCCTTAAGCTGAGTATCTGGAAGTGCATTTGCTCCCGAGGCCGAGCAAGGCAGGCTAGCTAGCCACACGTACCACCTGCCTGCCATGCACCTGGCACTGAGCCAATGCCCTGCGCACGCTGACTCCTCCCGAGGACCCCCCACCCTCGTAGATGCAGAGAGGGCATCTTTTTGCTCAGGGTCACACAGCTCGAGGGGAGGGGCTGAGATGTGGTCTCAGGAGACTGTCCTGAAAGCCCCTTCAGCTGGTGCTTTCCTTCCTGGCCCTGGGCTGGGATGCGAACCTCAGACCCACACCTGCGGGCGCCGGGGTCAGGCTGCCGGGGAAGGCACGAGTGCTCGCCCTGGCGGCAGGCTTGCTGAGGGCGCACAGGCGTGGCGGCCAGAGCGGGCTGAAGGAGGCTGTTTCTCACCCCTTCTGAAGCTGCACCTGCCCTTAAGTGAATGTTTTTGTTTTTTTAAAGATTTTATTTCTACATGCAAGAGCTGGGGTACAGGCCATAGGCGCGGGGGTGCGAGGATTCACTAGAGACAGTGCGGAGCAGAACAGGCTGATGTGTACTGAGGGGAGCGGCGGGTGAGGCAGGAGAGGTCTGCTGTGCCATGTAGTCCCCTCCCTGGCTGGGGATCGAACTGGAGCTACAGTGGCTGCGGAAGCCCCCGGGTGCAGTGCTCAACCCCTTGTGCCACCAGGGAGGACTCTTAGTTGAATCTATTTTAAGCTTTTAGACCAATCACAACTGGCTTCAATTTTTAAAGTTATACAGTTAGTCCATACTCATCCATGGCGTAGAGTAAGTTCTCCGAGTTCCTCTCTCTGGCAGTCTCTGACCCCGTTCTCTGAACTCGCTGCTGCCGGGTGTGGGCCTGTGCGAGCCTGTCCTCATCGCGTCAGTGGGTGTGTGATGTTCCCTTTCCCCAGACAGACTTACATTGTGCGGGTCAGGCGGCTGAGGAGTTCCCGTTAAGCCGCCTCTCACGGCCCCTCTCCTGGGCACTCTGCTTCCACTACTTGCTGCTGGTGTCCCGTGCCGGGGCGGCTCTGTGCGGTGCGTCCTGCCCACATAGCCCGGCTCCCCTGGCAGCTGTTGGCAGAGAGAGCGCAGGGTCAGGGTCAGCTCCCTAAAAGTGTGATGTATGCCCAAGGTGCTCCTCCACAAGAGCCCCTCACCTGCACTGGCCGAGGTCTGTGAAGAAGCCAGGGCTGCCTGGCTGTACCTGTTCTGCCTCCTTGCAGGTACCTGGAAGAGGTGGGCTACACGGACACCATCCTGGACATGCGCTCCAAGCGTGTGCGCTCCCTGCTGGGCCGCTCCTTGGAACTGAACGGGGCAGTGGAGCCCAGCGAAGGGGGCCCCAGGGCTGCAGCAGGCCCCGGGGGGCTCAGTGGTGGGGAGTCGCTGCTGGTGAAACAGATCGAGGAGCAGATCAAGAGGTGAGGCCCGGTACATGTCTGTCCCCCTCCCTCCCGAGGAAAGTCAGCCGTGCTCGGGGAGCTCCGGGGCGCCCTCTTTCCTAGAGCACACATGGCACCTTTGTTCTGGAGCCCTCTGCCCCTTTGTGGTGGGGACCCCTGGATTCCGGTCTGGGTTCCCTGCGACCTCCCCACTGCTGTTGCGCAGCAAGCTCGTCTGCAGGCAGCGGAGGGCCACGGAAGGAGTGTGCCCAGGCAGAGACCCACAGGGTAAGTTCTGTGAGGGGACTTGGCGTGTTCCAGAAGCCCCGAGTGCCGGCCTGGCTGCACGTGGTGAGCATGTGGGGCTTGTGGTCTGTGGTGAGGCTGAAATCTCAGTCAGGTCAGACCCAGGCCTCGTGGCTGTGATAAGGAGCTTGGATTCGCCTAGCAGTTGTGGGTGTCAGTGGTTGCAGGCAGCTGTCACATGAGCCGGTCTGCTTCAGGGAGGGGAGGCTCGTGGGGGCACCCACGCTGTCCAGGTGAGAGATCTGGGGGTGAAGTGGTCAGCTTCTTCGAGGTTTTTAGGGTGCTGTTGACATAATGTAACGGATTGGATGAGGGTGAGGGAGGAAACTAGGGGTGACGCCAGTTTTGGTTTGAGACAGGGTAGAACAGCATCGCCTGAGGAGGCGGCGAGAGGTAGCTCATGAGCGGCTGTGACAACACCTTTCCCTACACTGAGCGGTGTGGGCTGCAGCCTGGAGCTGGGGCAGGCATTTGCGTCCCAAACACTGCCGCTTGCGGATGGTCTCTGAAAGCCGAGGGTCTCTGGGAGAGTGTAGACGTCGCAGAGGAAATCCAAGGAGGGAGTCCCTGGGTCAGGAGGCCCAAAAGAACAGAAGGAGGGGCAGCCGGCAGCCAGTGCTGGGAGGAAACCCGAGGGTGCTGCTGGCGGCTGAGCCCAGAGAGCTACTGCTGGCAGGCCACGCGTGGGGGCAGGCCCGCAGCCCCAGGCCGGGCCAGCTCTCTGGAGCCCCAACCCAGTGGCGAGTGAAGGAGGACGTTTGCGTTCCTCTGAACTTGAATTTGCTGCCTCCCCTGGAGTCAGGTTGGGCAGACGGCGCCTCTGCTGGAACTGGCCGCGCAGGCGGAGGTGTCGGACAAAGGGCCAGGGGGTACACAGGGCCAGGAACTGGAGGCGGGAGGGCCCCTGCTGGGCTGGCACCGGGGCCAGCCTTTGAGCACGACCTGCCCCCTCCTGGGGGTGGTCTCTACCGCCTGCCTGTCCAGTACTGGCGGTTTGAGCAGGACCCCAGGACAGTACTGCCGAGTCAGCGGCACTTCCATCCAGCTTTCCTTCTGACTTGGCACGATGGGAGCGTGCGGTCAAGGTCAGGGGCTCGTTCTTCAGAGCTCAGGGTTCCTTGTTCCGGGAGGAGTTGGGCCCTGTCTGTGGTCCAGATGAAGGTTTGAGTTGACTGGAGCAGAGGGCGGGGCCCAGCCTGTGGGGGTCAGTCAAGGCTCCCCTGGGTCAGGGTGGGCTCAGCCTCCCGAGAGCTGGGTCCGGGCTCCGCCCAGCATGCTCCAGTGCCCGCCCGCCTGGGCTTTGTCCCCTGGCAGGACTGACGTGCCCTCTGCCCTGCTGTTGTGGACAGGAACGCGGCGGGCAAAGATGGCAAGGAGCGCCTGGGCGGCTCGGTGCTGGAGCAGATCACCTTCCTGCAGAACTGCGAGGAGGAGGACAGCGACGAGGACGACGAGCTGGACAGTGTGCAGCACAAGAAGCAGCGCGTGAAGGTGCGCCTGGGCCCCGGCTGGTGCCCCTCCTCGGCCCCTTCTCCGCGTGGTCCCTGCTCTTGTACCAGCCCCTGCCTGCCTGTGTGGGTGGGCGCCCCGGGGTCACCCTCGGGACTCGGGCCCCTTTAGAGGCGCCTGGTCTGCACTGTCAGGGCCACACCGCTGCCCTGGCTCCCCACACCACTTCCTCCATCCTCTTCAGCCCCGGCTCTTCCCTGGGCTCAGTGAAGGCCTGCGCCACCGGCCCCTGTGGCGCCCTCCCTTGGGACAGCCCGACCAGGTCCGCACAGTGGGGTGTGGGCGTGGGGCTCTGTTGCCCTGACAGTGAGCGGCAGACTGAGACTCTGTCTTCTCGCTGTTCTTCGGCACCCTGAAAGGGCGTGGGGGCTGTGTTTTCTGTGAGATTTAGAAATTGAAGGGTGTGGCTGGGCCCTGGGTTCAGCCTGGGTGGGCCAGGGACTCAGCCTGGTGCCAGTTTGGGGGTTCCCTGGGGCTGCGTAGGATGTGAAGGTGCAGTGTGCCGGTGGTGTTGGGGCTGGGCCCAGGGACAGTACCCGAGGTGCACAGCCCGGGCGGCAGCTTGGCCCGGCGTGGGCATGTGGGCGTGTGTGTCACCGAGCGTCTGCTTGGGCCTTCGTGCGCCCGCTCTGCTCGCAGTAGGACACAGGGACGGAGAGGTGGTCCCCGGCGTGGAGGGGCTCGTGGCTGGCATGTGCTGCGAGTGGCCACCGCCAGAGGCAGGGGCACGTCCCCCAAGGGCGTCTTGGCAGACGGCCTCCAGCACATGCTGCAGCCGCCGCCCCACTTCAGACACGCTCGGCTCCGGCTGTCTTCCCTGTCTCGCCCCTGCTGCCCTTTCCCCACAGGCTCTGGAGTCTCCTCTGAGCTCCTGTCCTGAGCCGAACCTCCCTGGCCCATGGCAGGTCTGTGCAACAGGGCTGCCCTGGCCTCTGCTGTCACCTGTGTCCCCGCGTGACTCAGCACTGGGCCCCGCAGGCAGGTGCTCCGCGAGCACTCTGAGCAGAGTGGTGCAGGGCCAGAGCACAGGAGCTGGGGCGGAGGGAGGACCAGGTGCCTCTGCGCCTGGGCCTGCGGAACTGCTCTCCTGCCCGGTTGCCCAGCCCTCCGCCTCTGTTGGGCTTTCCACGCCCTCTTCAGGTCTGACTTCCTCGGCCACCTCTGCGACGCTGGCCCGCTCCGCACCGCCCCTCCAGGCCACCACTGACTGCTCACGCCGTGGCTTCGTCCCCACGCTGGTCCTGCTGCTGTGGGCCAGCTCCCTGGGGGACTTGCGCCTTCTCGGGCCCCACCTCCACATGGCAAAGCTGCCGTGCGGCTTAGGAGCTGGGAAACCAGACGAGTCAAGGCCGCCTGTGACTCCAGCGGAGTGGCTGCTGGCTGGCTGCCTGGCTTTAGGCACGTGGTTCTCTTTGTCTTAGCTTCCGTTTCCGTATGACCCCTGCTTCTGGGTGATTGAACGTTTAATTAGAGCAGTTTAATGGACAGAAAGCCCTTGGCGGCTCTCAGCAGCGCGGTGAGCGGCGGCTCTGCTCATCCCAGGCAGCCCTGCTTGCACTGGGCCCTCTCTCCTGGGCCTGTGAGCACCCATGACGGCCCACGTTTCGGCTCCTGTCGCACCCCAGCCCTGACCGTGACTCCCTGCCGTGCGGTGTCAGCCTGAACTTGAGGTCTGCAGGAAGGGCAGAGGAAGGCGCCAGGCCCACGCCTCTGCTCCTCCCTCACAGCCAGAGACTGGCTTGTCACGGTGCCTGAGAGGTGCTGCCTCCGATGCTTACCCTCCTGACCTAGCTTGGCGTACCGGGCCTGTGGGAGGGAAGGGGACCATGTCCGCCAGGAGTTCACAGTCAGGCAGAGGCTGTCCCCATGGGTGACCAAGGCATAGCCAAGCACCTTCTACCCCAAAGAGAGGGTGATTGAGCCAGTGGTCACCCGGATCCCAGGGCTTGGTGGGTGGGCTAAATTCAAATACCAAAAGAACTCTGGAACACTTTTTTTTTTTTTTAAAGATTTTTAAAATTTATTTATGCATACAAGAACTGGGGTACAGACCAGAGGTGCAAGGGGTGAGAAGGCTCACCAGAGACAGAGTGGGGAGCAGAACAAGTGAACCTACTGAAATGCGCTGCTGAGGGGAGCAGCAGAGAGACAGGAGAGGTCTGCTGTGCCTTGTGGATCCTCTCCCTGGCTGAGGATTGAACTCGTGCTGCAGTGGCAGCAGACAGCTTCGTAGTGCTGCGTCTTAACCCTTTGTGCCACCAGGGAGGCCCCCCATTCTAGAACACTCTTAAGCAATCTAGGCGCAGACTTGGAGGTTCCAAGTCCACAAACCCTGGACAGTACTTTGTGGGAAACATAGCGCTGCTTAGGCCACGAGAGGGTACAGGGCCTTCGGCACAAGCCACTTGGCCAGGCGAAGTGTGAAGGTGTCGGTGGGGGAGCTCCTGCGTGCACGGGTTGGGGGTGCGGCTGCTTTTGCATAGCACTTGTGTGAGGCCAGGGGGCCAGCCCGCAGACAGTGCTGGGGGCCGGGCACTGCTCCCTGCCCCTCAGGCACTCCCTAGCCCTGGTGACCTGCAGCAGGTGCTGTATGCTGCTCAACCCTGGTCCCCTCTCGGGAGTGTGGAACCATTGTGACCTGGCGACTGTGGAGGTGACTGAGGGATGCACTCATTCAGTGTTTGGTGCCTGGACTAGCTGGGCGTTTGACCTGTGTTCCTGCCACTGCTGCGCGGGTCTCGGCCCCTTGCTTTGTGCACCCCCTTACACGCAAATGTATCTCACCCCAAATAGGAGATTTGCTCGGTGAGAAGTACTGTGCTGGGGCAGGGAGTGGGGAACAGCCGCTGGGGGCATCATAGCTAAAGGTGGAGGAGGAAGGGGCTTCCCATGCCAGGCTGGGGGCTGACTCCCATCCCTGGCCCTCTCAGGCTGCAGTTCCCAAAAATTCCCAGCAGGGGGAGCATGTGGTTACTGGCGAGACCCAGGGAGCCCGTTTCTGTGCTGCCTGCATCTAAGAAGGGCAAAGCTGGGTGAGACCCAGGCCAGGAACACTGGTTTCTCTGTTCCTAGAGCCCCGGGTGGGCTTGGGCTCTGGGCCAGAGCCCCCTGACCATGCTGGTTTCCTCCATGCCCAGCTGCCATCCAAGGCCCTGGTTCCTGAAATGGAGGACGAGGATGAGGAAGATGACTCAGAGGATGCCATCAATGAGTTTGACTTCCTGGGCTCGGGAGAGGACGGGGAGGGCTCTCCAGACTCTCGACGTTGCACTGGAGATGGGACCCATCACGAACTGGGTGAGTTGAGACTCCTCTGACCAGCCTTTCTCACCAAGGGTGGTGGTGACATCTTGGGTCCTGCCACTTGCACACATAGCTGCCTGCAGCTGCTTCCTGCCTGTGTCTCCGCCGGACGGATATGCTTCCGGAGAGGAGTGTGGCCAAGGAGCACAGGAGGCCCAAGTCACGGTGGCCAGGCCCCTCGCCCCTTCCCTAGAAAATCCCCATGGGAGTGCGGCAGGCCTGGCTCTTCCTGCAGCGGGCTTCCAGCTCTCCACAGCAGCGTGCAGGCCTAGGCGGACCTCAGGGGGTGGGCAGGATGAGGACCCAGTGGCGGCGAGCAGACGGAGCGGTGCGTCTTCCTCCTGGGACTCCGAGCTCCCAGGCTCTGGGCTGTGTGGGCTGAGTGGAGACAGAGGGCCTGGCAAGGGCAGCGCATCGCCCGCTGTCCCACAGAGAGTCCCAGCTCATCTGTCTCTGCCTGCAGCAGATCACTCCTCCAGGATGCCCTCTGGCCAGACTTCCTTGCCTCCCCCCACACTTGCAAGAGAGGCTCCAGGAGCAGAGAAGGCGGCGCTTGCATGAGGCTGGGCTGAGCTCGGGGGTGACCTCTGCCCTGCCCCTGTCCCTGCAGAAAGCCGGCGAGTCAAACTCCAGGGGATTTTGGCTGACTTACGGGACGTGGACGGACTGCCCCCTAAAGTGACTGGCCCCCCTCCTGGCACACCCCAGCCCCGGCCGCATGAAGGTAAGGCCTCCGCCCATCCAGTCCTGTGGGGCCCGTGGCAGAGGGAGGCTGCAGAACTAAGCCCAGGACTCCTGCGTCCTCAGGGCTGAGGCCCAGCCTCCAGTCTGCAGGCTCCCTGTCCCAAAAGTTCGTCTGTCTGTCTGTCTCTGTCTCCCTCTTTTTGTCTGTCCTGCCCTGTCTGTCTGCCTGTCTCTCTCTGTCTCTTTCTTTCCAGCTGTGATTCTTGATCTTATCTTCTCCCTGTCTTTCTTCCTCCCTCCTTATCTCTCTATCTCTCTCTGCCTCTGTCTCTCTCTCTCCCCCCTGCGCCCTCTGCCCCTTCCTTCCCCTCCCCCTACCAGGTTCCTTTGGCTTCTCCTCAGACGTTTTCATCATGGACACTATCGGGGGCGGGGAGGTGAGCCTGGGGGACTTGGCAGATCTCACCGTCACCAACGACAACGACCTCAGCTGCGATGTAAGTTCTTGGGGGTGCCTCACCCCTGCAGGTCCCCATCGGCCATCTCTCACAGGGCTAGCACTTGCTGAGGTCCGCGTGCCCAGTCTGCACGTAGCACGTGGGGCGATGGGCAGTTCCGCAGCCCACCGTGTTTGCAGCGAAGTATGGGTGAACGCGCAGGGTCACTGAGGACAGGGCCTGGAAGACTCTAGAGCCGTTGTCTTTTTTAATTATTATTTTAAGACTTATTTTTGCATGCAAGAACTGGGGTGCAGGCCAGAGGTGCAGGGGTGAGAAGAGGATTCACCAGAGACAGAGTGGGGGGCAGAACAGGCAGATCTGAGGGGAGCAGCGGGGAGACAGCAAAGGTCTGCTGCGCCATGTGGGTCACACCCCTGGCTGGGGATCGAACTCATGGTGCAGTGGCTGCCCATAGCTTCATAGTGCTGCAACTTTAACACCTGCGTCACCGGGAGGCCCTGGAGCCCCTGGAGCCCCTGCCTTAATCTCGGAACTAGGCTTCTCCAGGCACACTCCTCCCCTGGCACATGCACCTCAAGTCCAGGACCCACCGTCCCTGGGGGAGGAGTACTGGAGAGATGACTGAACACGGTGTCAAGAGAAGGGGCTCTGGGCTGGCAGCAGCCTGGCAGGGTGGTCTGCGCAGGAGGAGGAAAGAGCTGATCTTTGCGGAGAGAGTGGCCTTAAGCCAACAGAAGACAAAACGGGCCTCCCTGGTGGCACAGTAAGTTAAACAGCACACTATAAAGCAAACTGCAGCCGCTGCAGCACAAGTTCAACCCCCCACCGGCCAGGGAGCTGACCCACACAGTGCAGCAGACCTCTCCTGTCTCCCCGCTGCTCCCCTCAGCAGTGGATTTCAGTCAATCTGCCTGTTCCATTCCCACTCTGTCCAGTGAATCCTCTCAGCCCCCACAGCTCTGGCCTACACCCCAGCTCTTTTATGCATAATAAATAAATCTTTAAAAAAAACCAAAAACATCAGCCAGCGTGGGTGGGGGGCTGATGGCGCCACGGTGGGAAGAGAAGGACACCTGAGGGCCACTGTGCTGAGCCCTAGACTCCCTGGGGCCTGAGGCAGGACCTCATGGATGAGTGACGACGGTGAGACCCAGAGTGGAGCAGAGGGTTTGAGCAGGGACCCTAACACTGGGCTCCTCTGCCCCCAAGTGCTACCCCCTAAACAACTGGCAGAAGTGATGACTGAGGCGTGTCCCTCGGGGCAGAGGTCTTGGGGTGAAGGGCTTCGTCAGGTGCAGCCCCATCCACCTGGGGTCTAGGTACCAAGTCCTGCATGGCAGTTTGCTCACCTTTTCTGAGGGGCCCTCCCTGGCTCCCCAACTTGGAGAGTGGCACCACCATCCCCTGGGCCGAGTGCAGGGTCTCTGAGATGCCCCCAGAGGCCTATGACCTCTGCTCCCCAGCCCCACCCGTTCCACTCTTGTCCCCAGCTTGTTTCCCTGGGACTTCACTCTTGGCGCCTGAACCTCTCTCCCTGCAGCCCTGCTTCCCTCGCTCCCAGCCCCCTGTGGTGCCGTCACCCCCTCCCCACACCCTGCCGCACCCCGCTTCCTGTAGGCTGCCCTTCAGCCTTGTGGCCTTTCTGCCCTCCCTGCCGCGCCCCTCCCCCGGCTTTCTATGCCCGGCCACGCTGGGTCTCTCAGGCCCAGGGTCACCCACTGCCTCCTGCAGGCCTTGGCACACAGTTCCTTCCTTGGCCCCTCTCCTCACCTGCTCGAGTCCTGCTCGCTTGTTCGTTTCCCTGGGAACGCCTTCCCTACGGCGCCTCAGAGGCGGGCCGGCTGCCGGCACCCCCGAGCCAGAGCCAGGAGTGTGTAGTCGTGTGCACTAGCGAGGTGCTCTGATCATCTCCCCGCGCCTCTGAACTGGGAGAGCCCCAGGGTTCCCGCTCACCTCTGCTCACCCAGAACTTAGCACAGCCTCACGCGTGGTCAGAACGTGCTGAGTGCACGAGACGAGGAAGGCGGAGCGTTCGCAGGACACCCGTGTGTGAGGCTGTTTGCGGGCTCTGGGCCGGAGGAGGACAAGTCCTTGGGCTGGACTGCGGGCCTGGGGGCCGCACGAGAAGACACTGAGCAGCTCCTGTCTGCCCTCCAGCTGTCTGACAGCAAGGATGCCTTCAAGAAGACCTGGAACCCCAAGTTCACGCTGCGCTCGCACTACGATGGCATCCGCTCCCTGGCTTTCCACCACAGCCAGTCGGCCTTGCTCACTGCCTCCGAGGACGGCACCCTCAAGCTCTGGAACCTGCAGAAGGCTGTCACGGCCAAGAAGTGAGGGCCGCCGCTGTGGGGCTGGGGCCAGGCGGGGTGGGTGTGGGGGCTTCAGTGACACCCAGCCCCCTTTCTCGCCCAGGAATGCTGCGCTTGACGTGGAGCCTATCCATGCCTTCCGGGCTCACAGGTCAGGAGGACCCCCAGACCCCCGGCTGTCAGCCCACCGTCCCGGGAGCCCTGGCGGGAGGCAGGGCAACAAGAGGGCTCGAGGCCCACACGGCCCCTTGGAGGAAGCCGAGGACAAGTGGGGTGGGGACGGCAAGGATTGGACAGCCTGTCTGGTGGCACCCCTCGAGCCCTGGTGCTGAATTCCTTTGGCCAGCAGCACCCTAACAGCTGACTGGAAGGCTGGAGGAGAGGGCAGCGCAGGAGTGCGTGCTGAGTTCTGTCCCTGCCCCACCCTCTGTCCTCCAGGGGCCCTGTGTTGGCAGTGACCGTGGGCAGCAACAGTGAATACTGTTACAGTGGTGGGGCCGACGCCCGCATCCACAGCTGGAAGATTCCAGACCTCAACATGGACCCCTACGATGGTTATGGTGAGGCTAGGCCCCGCCCCCCTCCTCTTCCCTCATCAAACGTCCTGCGGCCCTTCTGCTCGTCAGACCACACCATGCCCAGCAGCTTGGGTGCTGCTGTCTGGCCTGGTGTGGCTGGTGTGGCGAGGGGGCTGAGATGAGGCTGGAATGTGGTGGGCTTCATAGAGGAGGTGGTGACTAAGCCCACTCGGTCAGCGCTCAGCCAGCATGTGCTGAGGGGACACAGTGCCAGGACTGGGCAGGCCCTGGCAGCCCCTGCGCTGGGCACAAGGCATGATGGTTGTGGGCACAGAGCACACGGGAGGTGGGCGAGGCTAGCGGTCAGGCTGCGAAGAGTTCTGGCTTCGGCAGGGCACCTCTGAGCTGCTGCAGAAGTGAGCAGGCGGTCTTCTCGGGGTCCGCCCCAGCACCGCTTACAGGAGCCTTTTGAGCCCGTACACGGTTGCATGCGCCATCTCGTCGTGGCAGAGTTCAGGGACACGCATGGTTTTCTAGAGAACAGCCTCACCCTGTGAAGTTCAAGGGCCAGTGGGTGTCGGCCAGGCCTGACCAGCGCACCCCTGTGGATTCAGTGCCAGGAAGGCATGGTGGGAACAACCAGAGGACTCCGGGGAGACTAGACTCGGGTCAGAGGCGGCTCGGGTAAAGGGCTGGCCGCTCGCTGGGGCCACAGAGCCACCCGTGTACCCCCCTCCGTCTCTGAGGGCTAAGGAGCGCGTCTCAGTTATCTCCTCTGTGCCAGATGCCATCCTGGGCTCTGGGGCACAGCAGCGAGTGGGGAAGGCCCTGCCTTCTGGAGGGTCCTTTTCTGGGCACAGGTTCCAGGGGGGCGGCTCTCGTGCACGAGGATCCTGGCACGCAGCCAGCCTGCCGTGGGGTGCGGGCCGTGGGGTGCCCTGGGCTGCTGTGGCTGGACGGGCAGCCCTGACCCAGCCGCTTCCTCCTCGGTGGTGTAGACCCCAGTGTGCTGAGCCACGTCCTGGAGGGCCATGTGGACGCCGTGTGGGGCCTGGCCTTCAGCCCCACTTCCCAGCGCCTGGCTTCCTGCTCGGCCGACGGCACCGTCCGCATCTGGGACCCCAGCAGCAGCAGCCCTGCCTGCCTCTGTACCTTCCCCACAGCCGGAGGTGAGCACACATGCGGGCAGGGCTGCAGGCCGGGGGTGCCTGCTGCGGGGCCCGCCCTCGGGGGGATCCGCTCACATAGGCAGCCTCCCCTCCCCTCTGCCCTCAGATCACGGCGTCCCCACCTCAGTGGCCTTCACCAGCACCGAGCCTGCCCACATCGTGGCCTCCTTCCGCTCTGGCGACACCGTCCTGTATGACCTGGAGGCGGGCAGCGCGCTCCTCACGCTGGAGTCCCGGGGGAGTAGCGGTAAGGGGCCTGCCAGGCTGGGGTCTGACCGCCTCCAGGGCCCCGCGACACCCGGTCAGCTGAAGGTGGCTCCCTGCCCTGGGGCTCTGAGCAGGAAGCAGATAGGGCCGGGCGCTGCCCAGACAGATGGTAGAGGCTCAGGTGGGCTGCAGGGGGAGGTGGCCGGGGCTTGCCAGCCGGGCCTGCCTTTGGGGGGCAGAGCATGTCCACGCACAGCAGCTCCTCCCCCGACGAGGGTGCAGGGCCGGCTGGACAGATGGAGCCTGAGTACCTCCCACCGTCCAGGCGCAGCGCAGGGCTGAGGGGGTCCAGGTGTCCTCCTGCCCTTGTCCCGGTCTCCCTGATCCCCCCGTTTCTGTCCAGGTCCAACCCAGATCAACCAGGTGGTGAGTCACCCGAGCCAGCCCCTCACCATCACTGCCCACGACGACAGAGGCATCCGCTTCCTGGACAATCGGACAGGTGAGGCCAGGGCTGAGCCACTGCAGAGGGCGGGGCCCTGGTTTCGGTCCCGTGGCACGTCCCCACCTGCTGAGGCCAGGTAGGGTTCAGACTGGAAAATAACCTGCCCTCTGCACCTCCCAGGGAAATCCGTGCACTCCATGGTTGCCCACCTGGACGCGGTCACCTGCCTAGCTGTCGACCCCAATGGCGTATTCCTGGTGTCGGGAAGTAAGTCGGGGCCCTCCTGGCTCCTAAGAAAGACCTGGGCGCTGGCCCCAGGCGGGTGCTCTGGGGGCTCCCTGTCGCTGCAGTGGTGGGAAGGTTCTCCGGCAGGGGTAGGAGGACGTGGCCGTGGCGACAACAGGCCCAGCGCTGGGGGTTTGCTCCACCTGTGCGCGTCTCCTGTCGTCACTCACTTGAGCCTGTGGTGGGAGGGCGGGGCTGGGCTCTCGGCCCCACAAGGGCTTTGCGCATTGGTGCCACCTGCTGTCCTGCCGTCCTGGGAGGCCGCCTGGCGGTGGTGGGCCATGCCTCCGCTGTGGGGTGGGGCTCGGGTGGAAGAGGGGGGTAAGGGCGCCTGCTGGCAGCCTGGGGAGGCCTGACCCCATGAGCCCGCCATAGGGAGAAGGGGCTTCCACGTACCGACTGCCTCTCCAGGCCCCGGTGGGCTGTCAGGGAGCGGGTGTGCAGGGTGCAGAGGGCCCCGTGGGCTTGCAGCCACGGCCCAGCGCAAGCCGCCTCAGAGCAGCTGTCTCCAGGGGCACGGCGGAGGTGGGCATGAGGCCGCAGCCTCTGGCAGGAAGAGCTTGGGACGGGCGGGCAGAGCACCAGCACCCGCCTGACTTCGAGTACAAGTCCAGCCCTCAACCCCCGCACCCTTCCATGCCCCATGGCCTGGAGCCCCCAGGGCCATCCCAGGGCCCAGCCTCCTGCTCCCCCATTCTCCTGTGTGGCTGTCGCAGATTCCCCTGGCTGTCCCCAACATGAAAGGTGCCCCACGCCCCCTTGTGCATTCTGCCTTTACCCACCTCAGTTACTCGTCATTTTCCTGCTCACCGTCTTCCCCCGACGAGTGACGACACCAAGGGGCAGGGAAGTTGGCCTGTTTCCTTCTCTGCGCCCCCCCCAGCCCCTGGGCAGTAGGTGCCCGTAATGCTGAGGACTATATGGAGAGCCGTGGGACAGGATGCCCCCTGCAGGCTGTGTCCCTGGTCGCTGGGCAGAAGGGGCAGGGAAGGGGATGGAGCCCCCACCCCAAGCTGAGGCCCTTCAGGGGATGGGGTGGTGGCCCCGGGGTGTCTGGTGACAGCGCCCCCTGCGCCTCCCCTGCACAGGCCACGACTGCTCTCTGCGCCTGTGGAGCCTGGACAACAAGACGTGCGTGCAGGAGATCACAGCCCACCGCAAGAAGCACGAGGAGGCCATCCACGCCGTCGCCTGCCACCCCAGCAAGGCCCTCATCGCCAGTGCTGGCGCCGACGCCCTGGCCAAGGTCTTCGTATGATACCCGCCTGGCCCCGCCCTGGCCGCCAGCTGGCTGGGGAGCGGGGCTGGGCGGCTGGGACTGAGGTAAGAGCTAGCAGCTGGGGGTCTTGAACTGGCAGGGCAGAAAGGCCCCCTGCCCCCGACGTAGGGCACAAAACCTCATAGCACAGCGTAGTTGGGGCGCTCCGGGAAAACCACTGAGGAGCCCCCTGGGCCTTCACTGGAGCCCGGGAGGGCCCAGCACCACCTGACCTCGCGTGGTGTGACCCCTCCCTCCTTGTCATGCAGGTTGCTCCCCTCCCCGCTGGCCTGGGACCTGGTGGTGCTAAGAGTCCTTCCCTGAGAAGGCAGTTTGGAACGTGGCCGCCCCGGGAAGCGCCCTCCAGGACGGCCCCTGGGAGATTCCTCGAGGGACACCCGCTCCTGTCTGCGCGGCCGTCCTGGGGCACGGCGAGGCTGCGTGTCCTTAGGGTCAGCTTTTCCAAGACGCCGGAAGGTGCCAGGTCCTCTCTGAGCTCCTGATCCCTCCTCTCCGTCCTCCCGGACCTAGGTGGGAGCTGTGCCGGGAGGAACCCCAGCCACTGTGCACGGGGACTGTGGCCAGCCGGCTCCAGGCTGTCCTCAGCGGGATGCAGGGCCTGATTCGCCCAGAGGCGGCCGCGGTCCACCCCCTCCCTTGGGTCCCTCCACGGCTTTCCACACACTACCCAGCGAGCCAGGCCAGTAGCTGCCTGGGGAACCGGCGGGGCCCAATTCCCCGGGCAGCCCCCATGGGCTCACCCGCTGGGAGAGATGGCTTTCTCTTGCTCCTGCCTGGGGCACAGAGGGTGGGGTGGGTCCCCAGACCCTCAGTACTCCCTGTATATCTGTATAAATAAATGGGATTTTAATGGAGCCCCGCCCCCCATGTTATCACTGTGTGATAGTCTGTTGGTCTCCTCTCCTGCCCTCTACTCTCTTCCTCTATTTATTTCACTCTTTTCTGGGTTCCACCCTGTGCCCTCGGGTCCCCTTCCTGGTTCCTGTTTATAAGCCCCATCCCCTCTGCCCAGACTCCTATGTGAAACTTGTCTCAATAAACCCTTTGGAGTAAGACCTGCCTTGCTGACTGCTGGGGGTGGGGCGGGGAGGAGTCCCTGGCTCTGCCTGGGTGGGTGGGGCTTGGGAGAGGGGAGTGATGGGTTGGGGTTTTGTGGTAGGGCAAGGGGGGGCCAGAGACGGACTCAGAGCTTGGGCGGGGGTGTGGGTGGAGGGACGGAAGTGGGGGCACAGAAGCGCATCTCCCCAAGCCCCTCCTTTCAGTCCCTAAGCGCTACTCCCAGGGGCTTGGGGAGCAGCCTGGGGGCAGAGCCCTGACCAGCAGGTGGAGGGGGGCACGGGGCACCTCCACCTGGCTGAGGAGCTGCGAGGAGGAGGAGCACAAGCCAGGAGCACTGTTGCAGAGCAAGAGCCACACCCTCTTGCCCTTTCCCTGGGTCCCCATGACAGCCCCAAGTAACCGAGTGTCCGGCACATGAGAGTCAGGGGGACAGGTTGGGCTGGCTGGCCTGTGCAGCCCTCTGGCTGTGAGGCCTCTCCCACCACCCGGCGGCTGTGTGTCCTGGTGCCAGTCCTGACCGCATGGTGCCAGTGCCCACCTCGCTTGGCGAGGGCTGCGCCCAGGCAGACATAAGCAAGAGGATGGAGACAGGACTGAGCTGTGCTCTGGCAGGTCAGCACTTACAGTGACCGTCACTCCCTGTCTGGCCAGGGTGCAGGTGGCAGGCGGCCCTCAGGCGACACTGCCAGGAGCATGGCTGCGGCTCCTCTGACTCCCCTCATCCCTCTGGGCTCGAAGCAGCTTCCCCAGGTGGTGGTTTGGGTTTTCTCTCCAGCCTCAGACTTCCTTCCCCAGCCCAGCCAGCCCCGGATGTGGTGACAGAATTGCTACTCTATCAACCTCAGCTGCCCCCCACAGCCCTTTACCAGGAAAGGGGGCTTATCTTGTGGCCCCCCCACTCCTCCCCACAGCAGGCCGTGCCAATCAGAACCCTGGGTCAGTGGGTGACCTGCATCTGTTGGGGTGCCTTTGGAGCTCACCCAGGCCTTGACCTCTCCACGACCCCTCAGTGGAGTAGCAGCAGCCGGCTGGCGGTTTTGGGGGCAAGTGCTTTGCCTCTCTGAGGGTGTGTCAACTAAATGGTGCCCACCTGTGTTACAAGTAGTAGGAGATGGCAAATCCGAAGTGCTCCTGGACTGGCAGAAGAGGGGTTTTATGGCAAACTTGGCAGAGTGGGCTGTTGATACTGGCAGGAGGACTGGCAAGGAGCATACCCGTCCATGCCCCCTGCCTGAGGGGCCCAGCATCAGCCATCCCTCACTGATGCTTCTGCTGTGTCTCGCCCACCCCAGTCTCGCCCACTCCAATCTCATACATCCCCACAAAGCCCTCCGCGGTCTCTCTGTCCTATGACAGCCCCGAATAACATGGAGAAACTGAGGTGGGGCCGGGGGAGATGGAGTCTCCTGCCCAACTTGACATATACTGATCCCCAATTGCACAGCCAGTTGCCGCTGGCTGGTGGGGGCCTATCCTGGCCTGCAGTTACAGCCCTTCCTGCCCCCACCTCTCAGTTCTTTGGCTCTTCACCCTCCGCAGGGCTGGGACATGGTCTGGAGCTGACGGGAGGAAACTACACGCTCCCCGGTCCGGCTTTCCCCACACGGTCACCCAGCCTTGGTCCCTTCAGTTCATTCCATGCACCTTCCCCAAGGTCTTTAGGCCCATCTGGAGGCCTCAGTTTCCCCACCTGTGGAATGGGCTGGGGGTGTGCACCGGGCTGCCCTGGACTAGGGATGGCAGGGTGGGCCAGTCGGAGGACACCTCTTTCCTACTCTCCCCAGCGGTGGGCGCCGGATGCAGGCCCGACTCGGGCCCCAGGTTCCTTAAAGGGCCAGGCGCGCCTCAGCCCGGCCCCCGCGGACGGAGTGGGGTGAGGCTCCCCTTCTCTCTCTCCCCATGTCGGACAAACGTTAATTTCCAGGTCTGGCTGTGTCACGGGAGGCACTCGGCACTGCCCCCACCTCCCGCGGACCCCCGCGCCCAGCGACCCAGGCCCGCCCTCCCCTTCCGTCCCGGGCCCCGCGCAGGCCCGCCCCCGGTGACGTCACCGAGGCCGGCGCGGATTGGCCGGCTGGGCCGTCGCTCCCCATACTTCCTTCTGGGCCGCGGCCGCGGAGTTAAACTTTGGAGAGGAAAACAGAGCCACCGGCGCGGGACGCCGGGCAGCCCTCCTCACGCCCACCTCCCGCCGCTGACAACGCCCCCTTCTCCGCGGCGCCGCACCGAGCTTTTCTCCAACTTCCGAGACCCGCGAGGCTGTCTCCTCAGCACCCCGGCCTTCGGGATCCCTCTGCCCATCCCCGGGCCGGTCGGATCCCCGGGATCCCCTCGATCCCGACTCTGAGACTTTGCTCTCCATCCTCAAGGTCTGATGAGCCCCTCGGGTCCCCTTCTTAATTAGGTTCTCTTCTTAGAGCCAGTGGATCCGGCATCCCTTGGGCCCCATTTCTCACTAAGGGGCCTTCCAACCCTGAGCTCTCCCGAGCCCTGTGACCCCCGACCTACCGGAGTTCCTTCTCGCATTCCTGGGCAGCTCTCGTCGCTGGGTCCCCCAAGTATCACCTTTGTCCTTTCTGACCGTCTGTCATCCTTTGGCTCCCAGGCATCTAATCCACTCTGTTCCTTTTTCTCTAATTTCCCAGGGCCCCTCCATCCTCGAGTTCCCTCGACCTGCTGGTTTATTTCTCCGATCCCCCGCGCGCCAACCACCCGTCGCACAGATCCCTCGGATCCAGTGACCCCAGACTGCCCAGACTTCTCCAGTCTAATCCTGGGTGGGCGCCGGGTGGCCGGTCCTGGGCCTCCCCCCATGGCAACCACCCCTACCCATCCCGTGGGGCTCCCAGGCTCCCCGGGGCCAGGGTCTCCTCCACCCATAGCCGGCTTTGAGCTGCAGTCGCAGCCACTGCTGCCCCAGGTCCCCGTCCCAGGCCCTGGGGTCTCCTTCCACATCCAGATCGGCTTGACGCGTGAGTTCGTGTTGTTGCCCACCGCCTCGGAGTTGGCCCATGTGAAGCAACTGGCTTGCTCCATCGTGGACCAGAAGGTAAGGGCACTGGTTTCCCATTCTCCCTTCTTGAGGAGAAATCTGCAGGAAGGGAGTGCTTACGGAGGAGGAAGAGGAGGAAGAAGGGGAGGAGGCGGGGAGGTCTAATAAAACCTTGGTTATTGAGGGGTGGGCTGCGGCTGTGACCCCCTCATTGTCCCCTCAAGCATCTGCCTTCTGAGAGACGCCTGAGTAGAGATGGGGTGCCCCAAAGGCCTTCCCAAATTGCATGTCCTTGCATGTTTTTGTTGTGTGCAGCTGGCAGGGAGGAGCCTGCCAGGTATAAAAGCCAGAGGACAGGGCAGGTGGGGGCAGCAGATGGGGAAACCTCCCTGTCCAGGCCTAGCCCCAACCTCCCATTGAGTAGAAACTAAAACTGGGTTGGCTGTGGCGATCGGGTGACCTATGTGGGGTGGGTGTCCCTGCCAGCCGCCCAGGGCGGGTGAGGTCTCAGCCCCATCGCGGCCCTGTTCCAGGCCTGAGATGTGCTGGAAGGGCAAGCACCTCCTCAGTACCCCCAGCAATGGCTCTGGGGACCTGTCTCCTCATTTCTGTCCTCACTCCCCGGGTCCAGCGCTGGTCTGCTAAAATGGGCCTTTATTTTTATTTCAAAAATAAAATAAAATGGGCCTTTCCCAACCTTAGCTCTGGATACTGGGTCCTGGCCAGGGGGAGCCAGGTGGAAAGCAAGACCTGAATCCAAACGTGTGAGGAGTTTGTGGGCTTCTCTGCTGTTGGAATTTTAGACTGTTAAGAATATCGGCGTCTTTGACTACGAAACGTTTGGATTATACAGTGGTTTGGCCACCGCACTCTGGGGCAAAAGCGTTCCAAAATTAGGGTCCCTGGGTGTGGAGATACCTAGACATTGAAATGTTGGTTTCTGGGTCGTTGGAATCCCCGGTGCTGAGACAGTTGGAATCTGGAATGCTGGGTAGTGAAAAGCCTATCATGCTAAAATATTCAAATACTAAAATCCCGATGCGGCAGAGCCCTCGGACAGTAACATATAGGACCACTGCTGCCCTCGGCGTGTTAGAACCCCAAATATCCAACTTCCAGAATCTCCTCAGACTTCTGGAAATGAATTCTTCATGCTTCAGAGACACATCCAGGACTCGGGCAACTCCACCTCAGGAAACTGAAGTTTAGAGAGGGACGTAGGCCCCTGGTAGGCAGCCTTGGCTGTTCCTGTCCCAGCGGGCAGATCCCCTAAGCCCCTCGTACTAGCCACCCCAGCTCCCACCCCTAGCCCAGTGAGCATCTTGGGGAGACAGGCCAGACCCATCCCTGGCTGAAATTCTTTTTGAGAGCCTGAATTGTCAGCCTTCCCCCTCACACCTCACGGTTTTATTTTCTGCACCCGCTGTCCAGGTGCGGTGGGGCTGTGGGGCCCTTTTTCTTCCTTCCCGCTGTCCCACCTGGGCAGTTTCACTTTCTGTTCTATCAGGTTTCATTTCCTGCCCCCCCCCACTCCCCCCCAAGCTAGGGAAGCGGACACCTGGGTGCTTTGGGCATTGGGTGGTGGGCCCCTTGCTACCTCCAGCTTCCTTAAAGGGGAGCCTCCCCACGCCCTCCAGCCCCTTCAGCTGTACCCCCATCCTAAATCTCCCAGGGGCCCCTCCCCAACACCGGGCCTGGAGCCAGGTAACTGGGACAATAGATCCAGGAAGGAAGCTGGGTGTGTGTGGGGGGGGGGGGTGCGGTGGTAGGGAAGGGGGGTGCTCTCTCAGCCCCCCACCCCCATCTCCGGAAAATTCCAGGGGTCCTCATGCCTCTCCCTCCCACCCCAGCTGCTGCAGCTGCCGCAGTCACCAACTAGCTGGCCGCATTCTCTCTAAGCACACCTGGGGCCGGCGTCCTGCCTGGCTCTAACAGGCGGGCAGGCAGGAAGCCAGGGGCTTTGGGGTCTGTTTCCGGGGGAAACAGCCGGCCGGTCGAGGAGGGCTACAGACCGCGGCTGCCGAAGGCAGCTCTGAGCTTTTCCGTCACCACCTCCTTCCTCCTCCCTGTCCCGCCCCACAGTTCCCCGAGTGTGGCTTCTACGGTCTTTATGACAAGATCCTACTCTTCAAACATGACCCCACATCGGCTAACCTCCTGCAGCTGGTGCGCTCGGCAGGAGACATCCAGGAGGGCGACCTGGTGGAGGTGGTGCTTTCGGGTAAGCGGTCGCCTGGCGCCTGTGGTCTGAGCCTCGGGTCGGGGCATTGCTGCTTAAAGTTACGGACCGGACCGTGGTTCTGTGTGATAGTTACAAATTAGCATCACCTCTGAAGCTTTTACAAACGACCTTCTGAGCGTTGATACGTATATCGCGTTGCTTGCACAACTCAGAGCAAAAACCATCCGCAGCAACACAGCGGAAGCTCACAGTCTAGCTCTGAGAGCCAGGAGCTGGACGTCAAACTCCACAGTTCCATTTATGAAGCACAGGAACGGGCAGCACTCCTCAGTGGGGCCAGAGCCCAGAGAGTGGATGCCTTTAGGGATGGAGGAATCTGTGCAGGGAGCTTTCTGGGGAGGGGTTTAACTTTGATGTGCAGGGGGAATTGTCTGTCCCCTCTCCAGCTTTTCCTCCCTTTCTTGGGTGGGGCAGGGAACTTGGAAACTCCCCTTTCCCTGGGGACCACCCTGTTAGAGAATTTAGTCCATTCATTGGCCATTCCCGTTTTATAGATGGACAAGCTCTCAGCCCCTTAGAGAAGTCTCTGGCTCTTTCTCCTGCAGGAGGATGGGGTGAGAGAAAGTCACCTCTCTAAACACTGTCCTCCTTACTTGCTATGCTCCCGCCATGCTTATGTCCGGTGAACAAACCCAGCTCCCCCCAGCTCAGGGCTTCTGCGCTGGCTGTTCTGGCTTCCAAGCCTGGAATGTCCCCCTTCACCTCCCCCTCCCACCATGTTCTGTTGCTAGCGCTTTCTTGTTACTTGGAGCTCAGCTTAAGTGCCACTTCCTCCATTGTCTGAGATTTCCTTGTTTATGTGTTCATGTTTTTTGTCTGTCTTCCCCAAAGAATGTCAGCTCCCTGACAGTGTGCCGTAAATTTTTGTCCCTCGTAACCTTATCCTGCATGCAGAAATGACACTTGGCACACAGGACAGACCTCCCTTTCCACTGCCTAATACCACAAACGTAACTTATTACACTGACACTTTGGGGAGAAATAAAAAAGAGTGAGACTTCAAAGTGAAACTTTCAAAAGTGAAACTTTTAAAATACTAGCTAACACTTACTGAGCGCTTTCTATGTGCCAGGAACTGTTTTAATAGCTCCGCATGTGTTAATTCATTTAACCCTTTAAAAAGACTAATATCGATGAGGAGATTGATGTTCTCTCCTAGATACCTGTACAGCCCATTCATCTACATCCTTCAAGCCTTTGCTTTAATGTAACCTTTTATTTATTTGTTTGTTTGTTTATTTGTTTATGCACACAAGAGCTGGGGTACAGGCCAGAGGTGCAGGGGGTGAGAGGATTCACCAGAGACAGGACAGGGGAGCAGAACAGGCAGACTGAAATCCACTCCTGAGGGGAGCAGCGGGCGAGGCAGGAGAGGTCTGCTGAGCCCTGTGGGTCAGCTCCCTGGCCAGGAGGCCCTTCCCCCCCACCAATTTTTAAATTTCAAACTGTGAAGTATGCATAATAAGCAGTTCCCATCTTAACATCTTTTAAGTTTGCTGTTCCATCCAGTTAATTACACTCCCACCCCAGACGGTTTTCATTTTGCAAAACTGAAACTTCTCCCATTAAATGACCGCCCCTTCCTCCTCCCTCCAGTCCCTGGCATAGGCACACAGGTGTGTGGCCAGGTGGAGCTGGGGTTTGAACCCACGTAGAAGGTAACAGTTCTCACTTTGTGAGAAAATGAAGGAACACTCAAACCTTGCAGCTGCGAGGGAGAGTGAAAAACCAGGGAGGGGCGGGGCTGGAACATGCGTTGCAGGCCCAGCTCAACCCTCTGCCCTCTCCTACTGCCCGCAGCTTCGGCCACCTTCGAGGACTTCCAGATCCGCCCACACGCCCTCACGGTGCACTCATACCGAGCGCCTGCCTTCTGTGACCACTGTGGGGAGATGCTCTTCGGCCTAGTGCGCCAGGGCCTCAAGTGTGATGGTGAGCACGACATGGGGGCGGGGCCAAGGGGCGGGGCGGGGCGGAGATATGGGGCGGGGCGGGGCTGGAGGCCTGGCCAGGGGCGGGACTCGGGCAGAGGGTGGGGCCTGAGGTGCCCCAGCCCCACCCTCGAAGTCTAGGGGTGGGTCTAGGAGGAAGAGTTCAGGGCACCTGGCAAGACTTGGGGAGGGAGCTGCTGGAGGTGAGGCCCTAGGCCTGGAGTGTGGTACTCCTCCTGGGAGATAAAGAGCCCCCATAAGAGGTGGGCTGCCAGAAGAGAGGCTCCATGAGTTCCGAAAGAAGCTTCCAGAAGCTGGAGAAACATACTTTAGTCCAGAGCAGCATGCCATCCTGGAGTCCCCAGAGGTGTGCTGGAGATAGGGTTCAGAAGAGCCTAATTCAAGGATGAAAGGAGAAAAAAGACTGAGGAAGGCATCCTTCCACCGACGTGGTACAGCTGTCCCGGATACAACCGAAAACTCACTAACTCCTTCCCCAGAGATGATGCGTGTCCTCCGGTCACAGTCACATTTCTACTTTGTTATCTCGGCACTCGAAGCCCTGTGCTTCACTGGTGTCCGCTATTGATATTTGATGTTGTTGTATGTTGTCAAGGGCTAGGGGAGGCAAGAAAACAAAAGTATTTGGTATAGACACGCATTTCTAACAAAGTAAGGATGAGGCGGTGCAGTTCTCATTTCTGCAACCTGCCGACCACGTGTTTGTAGCGTCCTCTTCCACGACTCAGTCCCCAATCCCTTTTCAGTTCGGTGGGCACCTCACCTGCTCGTAGCTCTTTACCCCACGCGGTAGCTCTGGGTCATTGCCACTTCGGCCTGAATGGGAGTTTTGTACTTTTCCGTCTGCTTCACTGGCACATCCGAGTGGAGATTTATTTATTTACACATACAAGAGCTGGGTACAGGCCAGAGTCCAGGGAGGTGAGAGGACTCACCAGAGACAGAGCGGGGAGCAGAACAGGCAGATGGACTGAAACACACTGCTGAGGGGAGCAGCGGACCAGGCAGGAGAGGTCTGCTGCGCCATGTGGGTTCCCTCCCTGGCCGGCGGAGGCAGGGATTGAACTCTTGCTACAGTGGCTGCGGTTTGCTTCATGGTGCGGTTTGCTTCATGGTGCGGTTTTCTTCATGGTGCGTTGTTTAACCCACTGCGCCACAAGAGAGGCCCCCCCAGCGGTGTTATAAGGGATCTTTTCCATTCCAGATCTACAGAGATGAGGGCTGAGGGAGGGGCGGGGTCAGCCGACCTGTGATGGGGCTGGGGCGGAGCTTTGGAGCCCAGGAGGCTGGGAGGCAGCGTCTCTGACCGTCTGGCGCCCCCCTCAGGCTGCGGATTGAACTACCACAAGCGCTGTGCCTTCAGCATCCCCAACAACTGCAGCGGGGCCCGCAAGCGGCGCCTGTCGTCCACATCTCTGGCCAGTGGCCATTCTGTACGCCTTGGCACCTCGGAGTCCCTGCCCTGCACGGCTGATGAGCTGGTGAGGAGCTGCAGCAATGGGAGGGTCAGTGGGTGGAGGGTGATGGGTCGCTGATACATCGCCTCCCCCTCACTGATTGCTAGAGCCGGAGCAGCACTGAGCTCCTGCCTCGCCGGCCCCCGTCGTCGTCCTCCTCCTCTGTCTTATCCTACACCGGCCGCCCCATTGAGCTGGACAAGATGCTGCTCTCAAAGGTCAAAGTGCCGCACACCTTCCTCATCCACAGCTACACGCGGCCCACTGTCTGCCAGGCTTGCAAAAAACTCCTCAAGGGCCTCTTCCGCCAAGGCCTGCAGTGCAAAGGTCAGAACCACCCCCAACTCTTACATGCACACACAGAGGTGTAGGATCAGACTTGGACTTGGGGGAAATGAGAATCTCAGGATTCAGACCCTTAGGAGCATAGGGTCTCAGGAGGGGGATACCTGAATCCTGGCCTTCTAGAACCTTTGCAATTCTAGAATTCCAGCACCTCAGTCATCAGCGCCTTGGTATCTTAGAGCCTTAGAAATTTAGATTCATAAGACACTTCACAGGGAATTCTAAAACTCTAGAACTTGAGGATTCTAGAATCAGAAAACCTTAGAAGCAGGAATCAAGAGTTCTAAATTGTAGGATTCAGCAAATGCAATCACAGAACTCTAGACTCATATACCTTTGAGCTACCAAAGTATAGATTCTTGAATTAGAACTCTAGAACAACAGCATTTGAGAATATCATAAGCCTAGAAACACCAGATTTGCAAGTGAGAAGTCTGGAATTTTGGAACATGGGGTTCTAGAGCTTTGAATGATAAAATTTGAAAATATCAGAATTCTAGAGCCACAAAATAGTTGCAGGCATCCAATTCCAGAATTCATTGGAACAGTCAAAGTCTAGAATCTGAGATACCTGGAACTAAAAACCAAAGGTTAAAAGAGCCTGCCCTTGCGTGTTTTAGAATTTTAGATGGGATTCTAAAGCTTTAGCAGTCCAGGGTAAAGGATATTACAGACTCAGGTTTCATTTTTTTAAAGATTTTTTAAAAAATTTTATTTATACATACAAGAACTGGGGTACAAGCCGGAGTCCAGGGCGGTGAGAGGGTCCCAGAGACACTCCTCCCTGGCCGGCGGCAGGGATCGAACTCGTGCCGCAGTAGCTATGGTTTGCGTCATAGCGTGTTGCTTAACCCACTGTGCCACCAGGGAGGTCCCAGACTTAGGCTTCTTAGAGCTACAGACACTTAATCTATTGGGGGCTGTGGCTCACTGATGGGGTGATACCAAAAGGGTCAGATTCCTGCCCCAATAGTAAGTGCAAACTCTTGAGGCTGGGGTTAGAGGTCAGCATGCAACCCTCACGAGTGACCACTCTCCCCTTCCACCTGTCTCCTGGCCCCTGTCCTCTCCCAGACTGCAAGTTCAACTGTCACAAACGCTGCGCCACCCGTGTCCCGAACGACTGTCTGGGGGAGGCACTCATCAACGGAGGTAAGAGGCTGGAGGCAGAGCGGGAAAGGGGACAGGACTTCCGGAGGCCCCTCTGATGCCCTGCCCCTGGCCACCAGATGTGCCCATGGAGGAGGCCACCGATTTCAGCGAGGCTGACAAGAGCTCCCTCATGGATGAATCTGACGACTCTGGCGTCATCCCCGGCTCCCACTCGGAAAACGCCCTCCATGCCGGCGAGGAAGAGGAAGGCGAGGGAGGCAAGGCCCAGAGGTACCCAGTGCCCACCTCCCCCCGGGGGAGCCCCTCCTTACCTCGTTATGCCACCACCTGACACTTGTAAATGTCCCAGGTTCCCAGATGGAATGTCCAGAGGAAACTTTTAAAGTACCCAAACCTTACTTTTGAACTTAAACTTTTTTCTCAGTTTACATTTCTCTAAGTCTTCACAGAAGCAGATTTGAGTGTATATTGTGTTGCTCTTTTGGGCCCCGATAATACAGTCAGTCTGAAAGTGAAACCCTCCTGCTCCTCCCTCCTCCCTTCCCCACTGTCTAGTCCTCTCCCTGGAGGGTGCCACTAGGTTCAGTTTCTTGTGGGTCCTTCCAGAAGCAGTCCATATTGCAAAGTGACAGGACAAAGACTAAGAACATGGACTCTGGAGCTGGGCAATTATATTGCCTTAGACAAGAGACTTGCCTCTCTGGGCCTCAGTTTCTCATCAGTAAAATGGGAATAAAGTAGCGTCTACCGTATAGAGTTGTCATGAGGATGCACTGAATGAATACAAATTAAGTACCTACAGCAGTGCCTAGTATACCACTTATGTGCTGTTACTTATCATTAAGTATCATTATTTACATGTATGAATTGCTTATATAGTATTAAGTCATCACAGAGCATGAACATTTTTAAAAGAAAAGGAAAATACTCCTTCTTTTAGCCATTTTGATCTCAGATTAAGTTGTCTGACCTTAAACAAATTCCTTCCCCTTGCAGCGCCTCAGTCTTCTCGTCTGTAAAATTGGGAAGGGGAAAAAATCTCCCAAGGACCTTCTATGCTTCTGGCGTGGGAGCTCTGAAAGATAATGACTTATACCGAATTACACATTTTTAAGTTATCTATGGAATTTGTATTTCATGAGAATGTGACCTCAGATGCTGAGGACAAAGAAATTTGTCTTTTTACAAATTGCCCGGACAGGACTGGTTTCCAGCCTGTGTGTGGGGTGACCTGTTAGCAGGGGCAGGGGGGCTTAGGGCTCTGGGTACAGGGCGTGCGGCACTGAGTGGGCCCGGCCCCTCTCAGCTGCACTTCTTCAGGGGCCTCAGTTCCTCCTGGGGTGGTGACAGCTCCCGCCTCACAGAGCGATGTGCCGGTTCCTTTAGATCCCACACGTGAGGTCTCCGCCAGCTTGTAAATCCTGAGAAGATAAAAAGGAAGTCCTCCTTAGTATTTTTATCTTGAATCCCAAAGTAGGGAGGGTGAAAGATGGTCTGTTTGGGGGTATGGGAAGAAAATATTTAAATTTCCATTTCTCCTTATTTCTAATCATTTTTTGAATATCTTTAGAACTACATTAACAGTATTATTGCTGTGTGAGTACAGTAATATGCATGTATCCACACATAATGCACGTATACACACATAAATGTGCTTATACAGTGATACACGTACAAATGACCATACTAAAATATTTTTATAGTGAGTATATGATTTATTTTAAAAATCATGAACCACAACGTCCATGTAGTTAGCATTTGTTCTTGAACAAAATCCTTCCCATCAGGCCCATTATTCCCATATCTAGGTTATAAGTGAAGTTCGGAGGCTTCAGTTGATAATTAGTAAGGGGAAGGAGAGAAAACTTCATCCCAGAGGGCCAAAGGGCGGGAACAGGGGAAGGAAGGGAATCCTTCCACTCCTCCCCTGTAGTGATAAATATTCAATGGGCACTTGCTAGGTTCTAGATTCCAAGCACACAGCTGTGAACAAAACCAGGGAAACCGCCCTCAGAGAACTGACACTGGGGAGACAGCTAATATGCATCCAGGGCAAATGAAAACTGAGCAATAAGGGAAGATACAAAAGGGGGACACATTGGGCCTCCCTAGGGGTTGTCTCTGTGCTGTCACCGCTATGGCCTGAGTTCGATCCCCCAGCCAGGGAGCGAACCCACAGGGCGCAGCAGACCTCTCCTTCCTCCCCATGGCTCCCCTCAGCAGTGTGTTTCAGTGTATTTCCATTTGGCCAGGGGGCAAACACCCCAACTCCTCTGCTGTCCAGAGAACCTATGCTTATTTCTGCTTATAACCTCTCTCTCCTTTCTCCCCCCCACCCTCAGTTCCCTGGGGTACATCCCCCTGATGAGGGTGGTGCAGTCGGTGCGACACACCACCCGGAAATCCAGCACCACGTTGCGCGAGGGTTGGGTGGTCCATTACAGCAACAAGGACACGCTGGTGAGCTGTGCGCCAGGGGTAGGGTCAGGGGCGGGGCTAGGGTTAAAGGCGGGGCAGGGTTGGTTTGCAGAGGCGTGTTTGGGGGCGGGGCCTTCTGGAGGCTGAGCTAGAATTTAGAGAGATGGATAGTGATGGTAAAAGAAGGACCAGCAGTCCTTACATAAGAGTAGGGGTAAGGGCTAGGTCAGGGGCGGGACAAGTTGGTGTTAGGAGCAAAGGTGAGAAGT
The DNA here is from genome assembly GCA_019455555.1 of Galemys pyrenaicus. Lineage (NCBI taxonomy): Eukaryota > Metazoa > Chordata > Mammalia > Eulipotyphla > Talpidae > Galemys > Galemys pyrenaicus. The sequence continues at coordinate 898,194 of JAGFMF010011711.1, forward strand.
TGGGGTTCTAGAGGGTGGCATCCGGTGGCATAACTAGAGCTGATAAATTGGTAGGGGGACAGACGGAGGAAGGGCCAGCTGGGGTGAAGTTGGAATGAAGGGCGGGGCTTGTTGTGGCAGGGCCAGATAATAGGGTTGGGCAGGCTTAGGATTTCTATAGGGAACCAGGCTGGAGGCAGACCTGAAGTTAGAGAGAAGGTTATGGGGTCGGACACATGGGGTGGAGCCAGAGCTAAAGAGGATGGGCAGCTCCCCTCCCCTCAGCCCTGTATTTCAGTAAATCCTCCTGTTCTGCTCCCCACTCTGGTGAATCCTGTCACCCCCCCCCTGCACCTCTGGCCTACACCCCAGCTCTTCTACGCAAAAATAAATAAAAATCTTAATTACTTTGAGAAGAAGGACCCCAGTGGGGGTGGGGCTAAAGTTGGTGAGAAGAAGGACCCCAGTGGGGGTGGGGCTAAAGTTGGTGACGGGGCGTTAAAGAGCGTGAAAGGGGTGTGGCGGTGTCAGAGTGGGCGTGGGTGAGGGCGAGATCGGGGGCGGCCCTAGAGTTGGACGGGATCGACTGCACCCCAGCGAAGTGGCCGCTTGACTCACCCTCTCAAAAACCTCTCCCAACAGAGGAAGCGGCACTACTGGCGCCTGGACTGCAAGTGTATCACTCTCTTCCAGAACAACACAACCAACAGATACTATAAGGTGGTCCTTGGCGTTCCCAGCAGCCCCCAACCTTTCTCTCTTTGCCCACCACCTTCTCCCCTCTGTCCCAGGTAAAGCCGGCAGTAATGGTAACTCCCTGACCCCCTGACCATTCTTACTTCGTAGTTAAGCTATTTGGATTCTTCACCAGCCACTCTCCCGTGGGGATGGCGGCAGCTGGGTCCTCATGGGTCCCTGCTCTGCCTTGTCCCCGAGGTCTTTCTCCCACCTAGCAGGCAGAGGAGCGGCTTCAAGCCATCTGAATCTGCCAGTAGGCCCCACTGCCTCTAGAATAAAGCCCTGAATCTTTGCTGCACCTGCTCTGGCGTGTCTTCCTTACACAAACTGTGGCTGTTTCCTTCTGTCTAAAATGATGTCCCCACCACCAGGTCCTTGGCTTCTGGTTTTATTGACACTGTACATCTTTCTTTTATGCTGTCATTCTTTGTATCTTCCCTCCCTCCCTCCTTTCTCTTCTCGCATTCTTCAGCACATGCTCCGTTCCTACCCTTTACCCCTGCACCTCTCTCCCACCCAGACCTTTCCCACTCAGCCTCCTTCCTGGTCTCCTGTCAGTCCCATCCTCTGCCATCCACCCTCCACACACACACACACACTTTGACACCTGTCCCTCCCCTACTCGGAACCTTTCCGTGACTCCCCAGGGCTCTGGAGACAAATCCCAGCCTCCTCCCTGTGGTCCATGGGGCTATGAATACCTTGCCCTACTCATTTCCTACATTTATTTATCAAATGTGGCACACCTACCACCCGTGGCCTTTTCTACCTCAGGGCCTTTGCACTTGCTGTTTCCTCAGTTCTTCTGCCAACTGACTTCTTACCTTTTGGGTCTCTGCCTTCATGTAATTTCCTGATCCTTCTATACAAACTAGGCTCTTCCCACTGACACTGTATTCTGCGTGCTCTTCTGAATAAGGAGAGACTCCACAATTTGCCTGGTGTCCTCACCTTCACTGGCTCCCTGTCCTTCCAGGAGATTCCACTTTCAGAAATCCTCGCCGTGGAGCCTGCCCAGAACTTCAGCCTTGTGCCACCAGGCACCAACCCACATTGCTTCGAGATCGTCACTGCCAACACCACCTACTTTGTGGGCGAGACGCCTGGTGGGGCCCCAGGGGGGCCAAGTGGGCAGGGGGCTGAAGCCGCCCGGGGCTGGGAGACGGCCATCCGCCAGGCCCTGATGCCTGTCATCCTGCAAGATGCACCCAGCGCTCCAGGCCACACACCCCACAGTAAGCACCGCCCCCCCCCCCAGTCCCTGTGTGGGTGGGCCCCAGAGGGCTTGAATGGGGTCCTGGGGTAGGAAAGGATCAGCAGGAGGCAGAGGATGGCATGGGCGAGATGTGGCTTTGGACTCAGCAGGCCTGGTCCAGGTCTCCCTTAAACTGGATTTGATGGGTGGCCTTGAACCTTGTCCCAGCTTGTGACAAGGTCTCCAAATTATGTTTGGGTTTTTTTTTTTTTTTTTATGTGTTTGCTCCTCTGTGGCCAGCCTGTGCTGGTCACAGCTGTGACGGAGACAGCCCAGGTTCTGCCATCTTGGGGCTCAGACTCTAGCGAGGGAGACACAGTGTCTCTACATGGTGATGGCCCAGGGCAGGCGAGGCTGGGACAGGGGAACCAGAGGACTGTGGGAGCCAAGGGGAGGTGGTTAATTCAACCTGGGTATCCAGGAGGACTTCTGAAGGAGGCAGCATCTGAACAGAGACCTGGAAACTTAGGGTGACATCAGAGGGGAAAACATTTCAGGCAAAGACTAATGGTGTTCAGAGTCCCAGATTCCCACGTCCCAGAGCTTATAATCCAGAGTGAGTGACAGACATTAATCAAATTGTCCTATGTGAGTAACAAGTGTCATATAGAACATCTGCTGGAGTAATCTGACATGGCCCCAGGAGTGACATTTGAGCTGAGACAGGATGAGGAGGACTGAACTGAGTCCAGAGTGAGGGAAAGAGCATTCCTGGCAGAGGACGTAGCAAGTGCAAAGGCCCAAAGGTAGTAAGAACTTGTATCTGAGGCCCAGAAAGGGCATCAGTGTGTCAGGAACACGCAGCAGCATGGTATGTGTTGACATCGGGAGGCAGATGAGGGCCCAGACCATCTGTAAGGCCATCTGAGGGTCTTGGCTTCGTCCTCAGGCCTCTGGGGGGCCACAGCAGCCTTTCGAGTGGGGTGGGAAGGGTCAGGTTTGTGCTTCATCCTGATGTCTCTCTGGGAGAGATCAGAGCAGGGGTTGGGAGACCAGGGAGAATGCGGAGGGCCAAAGACTGGAGGAGGGGAGGGGAGGGAGAGGAAGGGAAAGATCTCTAAATAGCTTGGGAAATGTCTCTAGTTGGTTGGCAGGAAGGGCAAGTTCAAGGGAAGATCCCAGAGTCAGCTTAGACTTTGCCAGTTTCCCCCTCTGTAAATGGGGTCAGCATACCCTCTTGGCACTGAGCTCACGGGGTGAGAGAAAGGGCTCAGAAAAATCATCCATAGCCTCCCTTCTTGAGCCCCCTCACCTCATCTCCTGGACTCCTCCCATTGACCCTCTCGGCCATACCTTTTATCACTCCCATTCTCCAGATGAGGAGACTGAGTTTCGTGGGGAACACATCACTGGCCGCCCGAAGTTGCACGTTGGGTCGTCCGGGCTTGAACCCGGGAAGTGTGGCTCCAGAGCCACCACTGGGGTTGGGTGTGGGACAGCCCTGCGCCCGGGGTTCCCTCACCTCCACCTCTTTTCTCCCTAGGACAAGCTTCTCTGAGCATCTCTGTGTCTAACAGCCAGATCCAAGAGAACGTGGTGAGCCCCTGCCCTGACCCCGTGACCCCAAGGCTGTCCTCCCCCTCCCAGCTGCGTCCTGGCTGTCTTGACCCCGTCTCTGAGTCTCCCCGTCCCTCCCACCCCGCAGGACATCGCCACGGTCTACCAGATCTTCCCAGATGAGGTGCTGGGCTCGGGACAGTTCGGAGTGGTCTATGGAGGTAAGGACGCCTCGGCTGGCCCCGCAGGGACTGGAGCTTTCTGGGCTCCAGGTCATCTCTTCCACCTGACCCCACGCTCGCCTCCTGTGCAGGCTGGCTTAGACACCTAGATCTGGGAGCAGATGTCTGTGGCGCTCCTTTCAATCCTTGAGAGAAGCCAGTGAGAAGGTGGACTTCTTCGTTAACGAGGATGGGTACTTTCTACGCTGGTTGGCCAGAGTCCATCCTGGACTCGGACTAGTTAGCAGTCTGGTCTCTGCGGTAGAGTCCCCTCCTTGGAGCTTATGCACACAAGAACTGGGGTACAGGCCAGAGGTGTGGGGGTGAGAGGATTCACCAGAGACAGAGTGGGGAGCAAAACAGGCAGATCAACTGAAATACACTGCTGAGGGGAGCAGTGGGAGAGGCAGGAGAGGTCTGCTGCACCAGGTGGGTCCCCGCCCTGGCCGGGGATCGAACTCACGCTGCTGTGCGGCGGATGCTTCACAGTGCAGCGCTCAGCCCACTGCGCCACCAGGGAGGTCCTTCTGTCCACCTTTGTCCAGCTGGCTGTGTCTCTGTGGTGTCCCCTTACCCTCCATCTTGCCTCCCCCTGCCCCAGGAAAGCACCGGAAGACGGGCCGGGACGTAGCGGTGAAGGTCATCGACAAACTGCGTTTCCCCACCAAGCAGGAGAGCCAGCTCCGCAATGAAGTGGCCATTCTGCAGGTGACACCCCAGGACCCGTGGCTCGGTCCTGCCCCTCACCCAGGAAGGGCCTCCCCTCTCCACATCCCCCATTCAGGGGTCAACCTACCCCATCTCTTGGTGGTCAAGGAAGACTTCCTGGAGGAAGAAAAAATGTTGAGAGGGGGTGGAGAAGGCATGAGGCTGAGGGTACCCGGGGTAGCAGAGAGGACTAGGCCAGGCCAGGGCTGGGGAAAAGGGAGGAAGACAGGATTTAAAAGTACCAAGCTCTACACTCCCCCTCCCTCCCCAAGCCAGGTCTTCACCCCATCCCTCTGTACCTGTGGGGAGCCACCCCCCAGAGAAGCAGCTGCCAGCACCCTGGGGGCACCCTCCTTGTTGCTCGCCTCTAGCTGCCCATGTCTAGCCCTCTGGTGTTCCACATTCACGGGTTGCCTCGGCCCTGACCCCCACCCCGTGCCTGTCCCAGAGTCTACGGCACCCCGGGATCGTGAATCTGGAGTGTATGTTCGAGACGCCCGAGAAGGTGTTTGTGGTGATGGAGAAGCTGCACGGGGACATGCTGGAGATGATCCTCTCGAGCGAGAAAGGCCGGCTGCCCGAGCGCCTCACCAAGTTCCTCATCACCCAGGTGCGCACACCTGCCCTGCGCATGCGCCCCACGCAGTCGTCCTCAGGAGGGCCCCTGCGCCCGCGTCGGGCAGGTGCTGGGTGGAGCCCTCGTCGTGGGTGATGGGAGCAGTCGTGGGAGAACGATAATACCAGGAATAGAGAAATAACAGATTTCATTAGGTCAGGATTAAGCAACATTGTTGTTGGATTATTTCAAAAAAAGGAAAAATAATAGCATGATGATAATTAAATCATTGTAATGATAGAGAAAAATAGAGGCATAATTGAAAAAGAGCGCTAACAAAATAAAAATAATGGCGTGAATAGAAAAATGATAGGCTAGTAATACTAACAGGTCATAGTTACAGAATAATAATGACTATGTATTTAGTTATATTATGGGATAGGAACCAGATCCCTGGGTCTTCCATCACTCGTAGAAAAAGGGGATCAGGATCGCCTTCCGTGGGCGCTCATTCAGTCGTTCGTGTATTTATTCAGTTGTCCACCAAACATTCCCTAAGCCCCTGCTCTGTGCCTGGCCCCAGTGCTGAGCAGTGATGGGGCCTCAGCGTGACAGAGACAGCCCAGCCCTGGACTGGGACAGGAGACACTGGTGATAAATTATGTGGTCACTAACATTACCCAGCAATTACCAGCCAGACACCTTTTTTTTTTTTTAAAGATTTTATTTTATTTATGCACACAAGAGCTGGGTACAGGCCAGAGTCCAGGGAGGCGAGAGGGTTCACCAGAGACAGAGTGGGGAGCAGAACAGGCAGACTGACTGAAACACACCACTGAGGGGAGCAGCGGGCGAGGCAAGAGAGGTCTGCTGCGCCATGTGGGTCCCCTCCCCGGCCGGCAGCCGGGGTCGAACTCAAGCTGCAGTGACTGTGGTTTGCTTAATAGTGCATCGCTTAACCCACTGCACCACCAGGGAGGCCCCAGACATCTTTTTAATTCATTTACTCCTAGCAGCCATCTGTGTGGTAGCTGCTCTCGTCCCTCCCATTTGCCCATTGAAGAAACTGAGGCCCAGAGACAGGAAGTCACTTGCCCCAGGTCACACAGTGGGAGTAGCAGCTCCCACACTTGTGCTTGCTTCTAGCGCTTCTCCAAGACTCTTCCACTTGAGTGTGTAGTCAGCAGAACTGCCTCTTCCTCTCAATTGTATCTCATGAGAATCAATTAGCACCAAATTCTCCAACTTTGCTGAGCCTGTGGGATGCTTTCACTTTCTAATCTTAGGAACAGTAAGCTGTGAGTGAATATTTGTCTTCAGACACTGTTGGGGAACAGGCGGGAACATCCCCAAGGAACACATTTCAAGTAGGACACTCCCAAGTCCAGAGATGTTACCCAGTAAAACACTGTTCAGTTTTTGCTCTCACCATTAGAGTTTAAGGATGTGTTTTTTCTCAGTCCTTACTAACACTGGGTAAAGTTATCACCAGCTATGGTGATGGGGAATACATGGAGGTTACAATTGATGTCAAATATATATAAACTAAAGGGAAAAAATAGAATTAAAAAATAAATAAATAAAATAAAAATTAAAAAAAAAATTTATCACCAGCCTTATAGGTAGGAAAACCCTTCATGTGTCTGTGCTTGGCAGATTATTGGGGAAGATGAGCATAACCCTAACTCTAACCGTATGTTTATTGGTCTGTGTTTTATGTATCCCTTTTTTTTTTTTTTTTAAGATTTATTCATATGAGAACTGGGGTACAAGCCAGAGGTGCAAGGGGTGAGAGGATTCACCAGAGACAGAGTGGGGAGCAAAACAGGCAGATCAACCAAAACACACTGCTGAGGGGAGCAGCAGGGAAACAGGAGAGGTCTGCTGTGCCATGTGGGTGCCCTCTCTGGCCGGGGATCGAACTCACGTTGCAGTGGCTGTTGATAGCTTCATAGTGTTGTGACTTAACCCCTTGCGCCACCAGGGAGGCCCTGCTTTTTGTATCCTTTAACCCTTTTGGATTGGATTATTATTGAATTGTAAGAGCTTTTTGCATATGAGGGACACTGGATCCTTCTCAGTTGTGTCCAGTTCTTTTATCCTGGTCTCTGTTTTCTTCTTCATTTCACTGGTGACTTTTCGTTTGCTGTAGAGAATTTAGCTTTCACAACGTTAAGTGATCCCTTTTGTGACTCCAGCCTCTCAGAAGGCCTGCCCGTTGGGCTGATCCCTCACCTTGTTCTGGGACATGTTCTCTGTGGGCCGCAAAGTCCCTTGCGCTATGTTTCCTCTATCCAGGTGCGGCAACTGTGCTCTCCCAAGCTACGCACCTTTGTCAGGCTACTTTGCAGGTTGGGGGACAGAGACCCACTGAGGCGGGCTCAAAAAACCAGAGGGAACTCTGGGCTCAGACCTGGAGACGGAACTAACTGCATGTCTCAGCAGTGGGTGTGGTTTCTCTCTTTGTTGTTCATCTCTTCCTCTTTTCTTGTCTGCTCTCCCTTCCTTTCCTCTTTCTCTCTCTCTGCAGATTTCTGCTTTCTGGCTCTTGCCTGCTCCACTCCACATCCTGTGCTAACCTCTTTTACCCCATGAACCACTCTCTGAGGTAGGTATTGCCATAACCCCATCTTCTATAATAAATGAGGAATCTGGGGTGGAGGGAATCTGGTCTCCTTCAAGGTCACTCTGCTCGGTGTAGTGATCTGGGCAGGATGCAAACCTGCATTCATCTAGCTCCTGGTCTGCCCTTTATTCCCCATATTAAGGAGGGTAGGGGAATAAGGCGATGAGCAAACGGAAACATGGAGAAAATGTGCATGTGCAGAATATGAGTCTCCTTGTCTGCAGAATGAGAAAGTTGGCTTTCAAATAGCATTTTCCCTTTTTTCATTTGCACAATGATTTTTTTTAAGATTTATTTATGCATACAAGAGCTGGGGTACAAGTCACAGGTGCGGGGTGGGGGGGTGAGAGGATGCACCAGAGACAGAGCGGGGAGCAGAACAGACAGACTGACTGAAACACATTGCTGAGGGGAGTAGAGGGTGAGACAGGATTGGTCTGCTGCACCATGTGGGTCCCCTCCCTGGCCAGCAGTGGGAATCGAATACATGGCTGTGGAGAGTCTCACAGTGCTACGCACTAACCCTTGCAGCACCAGGGAGGCCCAATGATTTTTTTTAATTAATGACTTGTCATTATTTTACATCCTTGTTTATTTTTTTCACAGTCCAGGATTTTTCCCTTAGGTGCTGTCCACTTTAGTTTTTCCACCATCAAAGCACCCTTAGTCTTTCACCACAGCAAACAGCATTTTCCTACTAGAAAGTCATCCAGTGAAAACAGAAGTACAAATATTTAAATTCTAAGCTATAGCTTACGACTTCGTGCTTACATCATTCTATACTTTGAGTGCCTTTGGTAATTTCTTTGGGTGACACAGAATCAAGGAAAATATTAGTTCCCACAAATAAGTGGTTACAAATGGTTAATAGTTTCTTTTTTAAAAGTCAGCTCACCTTCCAATATAAAGTACACAACAGATACAGTAGGAGTTTTATTTGAAACTTGCACCAAAATATGTTCACCAACTGCTACCACAAAAATAATCACCATTAATAATCACCTGGTGGCGCAGTGGGTTAAGCAACCCACTATGAAGCAAACTGCAGCCACTGCAGCATGAGTTTGATCCCTGCTGCTGGCCGGGGAGAGGGGGGTGGGGGGGGTGGGACGACCCACATGGCGCAGCAGACCTCTCCTGCTGTGCCCGCTGCTCCCCTCCGCAGTGTATTTCTGTCAGTCTGCCTGTTCTGCATCCAGCTCTGTCTGGTGGATTCTCTCACCACCCCCACACCTCTGGCCTGTACCCCAGTGCTTGTATGCATGAATAAATAATCTTAAAAAAAAAGAAGAGCAGATCCTGAAAGAATGTTTTGTTCAATGTTCTTTTGTTGTGACAGTGATGAGACAAGCAAAAAATCCCAGTTCTTGGGGTTTTTGTTTTTAAAAGATTTACTTATTTGTGCATACAAGAACTGGGTACAGGCCAGAGATGTGGGGGATGAGAGGACCCACCAGAGACAGAGTGGGGAACAGAACAGGCAGATTAACTGAAACACACTGCTGAGGGGAGCAGTGGGTGAGGCAGGAGAGGTCTGCTGCTCCGTGTGGGTCCCCTCCTTGACCAGGGATTGAACTCGTGCTGCAGTGGCTGTGGTTTGCTTCATAGTGCAGTGCTTAACCCATTCTGCCACCAGGGAGGCCCCAAAATCCCAGTAATTGATGTTTCCTTTTAAGTGGCAGGTTCCTGGAATTTATTATAGTGACATTTATAATAAATAGGGACATTGTTGCATACATTGATAAATAAATGTGTGTACACACATATATATATATGCTGTCACATTGGTATAATTTGTGTTGCTTTGCGTTACAGTTTTTTTAAGATTTGTTTTTATTTATGCATACACAATCTGGGGTAAGGCGGGGGGGGCGGGGGGGGAGTGAGAGGACTCATCAGAGACAGAATGGGGAACAGAACAGGCAGATAGACTGTTACACTACTGAGGGTAGCAGTGGGGAGACAGGAGAGATCACACCATGTGGGTCAGCTCCCTGGCTGGGGATTGAACTCATGTCACAGTGGCTGGGGGTAGCTCGATAGCACTGAGACTTTAACCACTGCACCACCAAGGAGGCCCTACATTACAGTTATTTAAGAACGAAAAGTACTCTTTAAAAGATGGCATCACACATCACACAATAGTACCTCCTCAAAAACCACTGCCTCATGAAGTTTTGTTTTGTTTTAACCAGAGTGCATTGCATGCCAGAGGGCTTCAGGATAGTCCCAGCCCGGCTGCTCCAGCATAGCCATTCTAGAATCTTGTGTTCTGCTCCTGTCTCAGACATAAATGTCTCTCTGGTTCTAAGGTTTAAAAGTTCTTTTATGCTCCAGTGCCTCTTTGCCCCAAGAGGCATCTTTTGGGGTGCAGACAAGGGACCTGGATAGAGTTTGGAAGGCAGCTCTGGGGCAGGCACCTTTCTGTCTTTTACACTGGCCGCGTCTCCTCCACTCAGATCCTGGTGGCTTTGAGACACCTCCACTTCAAGAACATCGTCCACTGTGACTTGAAGCCGGAAAACGTATTGCTGGCATCAGCCGACCCGTTTCCCCAGGTAAGTCGTATCTCTTCCTGGCTTGGGGGAAGCCCAGCCAACACGGGTGCGGGAATTGGATTAATCAAGATAAGTGAGTGGCCAGGGACCCAAAGAACAAAGGCTTAAGTGGGACAGCGGGTTGTGCCTCACCCACGTAGGGTCCGGTGTAAGCGCACTGCGGCAGAAAACTGAGGCCGCAGCTCCTGCTGTCTTGTTCTGGCCTCTCCTGTGTTGCCTGATTTTCACGGTCCACGTTGGCCCCTCACTGTGTGAAAAGAAAATGGGACAGGAGGGGAAAAGAAATGGTGTAGAGAAAATAGACATCCTTTGCCTTCTCTAAGGCGATTCTTCGTGCACCCCATTGACCAGCACTTGAGCAGTGGGCGTGGCTTGAGCACATGGCCTCAAGGGAAGCTGGGAAATGTAGTCTTTACTTTGGTGGCCCCACGGCCCATGAAATTCAGGATTTTTATTAAGGGGTGGAGGGGAACTAGTACTTTCTTCCGCGGGTCTGTTCAGAAAACAGTTGTGGCCGACCTCTGCCTGGGCTGCGAGGACTCTTAGAGGCAGAGGCAGACTAGGCAGGGGTGAGGATGAGTCCAGCTGCAGTGTTTTGAAGTCCTACTATGTCTAAGGGCCTTTAGTTGCTGCTTCTCACAGCCCTCCCACATGCTTGTGAAGTTTCACTTCATTAGCCACGTTTTATAATCATTTAGTTCATTATATTCAAAAGCCAGAGGTTCATTTTAGTCAACTAAAAATTATTATGGGCTTGCTATGTGCTGATCCTGTGGGGGTGGGGTGGTGGTTAGGACTATGTAGTGAGCAGAGGTGTCCCCATCTCTGTGTGTGAGGAACACCCCTCTATAACTGGTTTCCAATCGGGGGAATTTTTACTTCCCAGGGGACATGTGACAATGTTGGACATATTTTTCATTGTCATAATTATTTGGGGAAGAGGGTTGCTACTGGCATCTGGGGGTGCTGCTAAACACCCCACCGTTTCCAGGACAGGTTTATGACAGAGGTTCTCTTGCCTGATTTTTTTTGTTAAAGATTTATTTATTTATGCACACAAGAACTGGCACACAGGCCAGAGGTGTGGGGGGTGAGAGGATCCACCAGAGACATAGTGGGGAAGAGAACAGGCAGATCGACTGAAACACAACTGCTGAGGGGAGCAGCGGGTGAGGCAGGAGAGGTCTGCTGTGCCATGTGGGTCACCCCCTGGCTGGCGTCAGGGATTGAACTCGTGCTGCAGTGGCTGTGGATAGCTTCACGTGCGTTGCTTAACTCACTGCGCCACCAGGGAGGTCCGGGAAGCCCTGATTGAAAGCAGTGCTATCCACTAGACATGTAATATGAACCCTGTCTATAATTGTACGTCTTTCAGCGGCCACATTAAAGAAAGTAAGAAGAAACAGGTAAACTTATTTTAATGGTATACTTTATCCCAGTTGAGTTCAGTAGTATCATTTCAACATGTAAGCAACATAAAAATTAAAAATGAAAGACCTCGTACCAAGTCTTCAAATCTGATGTGTATTTTACACTTACTTGCATCTTTGTTCAGATGTTAAATCTTTCATTGGAAATACTTGATTTTGTACTTAGTGTTCATAAAAGTAAGGGCTGGAAAAGTAGATGGACAGACCCAGGTGATTCCATGCTTAAAAAGTTTTCCAATACTGGGCCTCCCTGGTGGCGATGTGGGTTGAGCACTGCACTGTGAAGCATCTGCAGCCACAGCAGTGCAAGTTCGATCCCCGGCCAGGGAGGGGGACCCACATGGCACAGCAGACCTCTTCTGCCTGTTCTACTCCCCCCTCTGTCTCTGGAGAAAAAAAGTTTTGCAGTACTGGATTGAGAATTAGTTTTAAAATATAAATAAACTGAAACAAAATAAAAAATCAGGTCCTCAGTTGCATTGACTGCATGTCAGGTAATGAGTAGCTACATGTGGCCAGTGGCCATCATTTTACACAGTGAAGAACCTACAGGAAAGAGCAGATGTTGGACAGAAATGTCATTCGATTTGTGATAAGTCCTGGAATGTGGTTCTGTGAGCTCATGTAACTAGAAGCTACATAGCCCAGTTGGAGGTTCAGAGGAAACCTCTCTGAAGAAAGAATAGGAGTTAGTTTTGTGCAGAGACAAGTATTCCAGGCAGACAGGACAGCCTGTGCAAAGGCCCTGTGGTGGGGAGAGCTGTACTTTGTTATTGTAACAGCTTTATGGGAATATAATGAATGTGCGATACAGTTCACCCAGTTGAGGTATGTGATGCAGTGCTCTTAGTGTATCCACAGAGTTGTGCGGCCATCACAATCAATTTTAGAATATTTTCATCACCCTCCCCCTGCCAAAGACACCCCAAACCCCTAGAAATCCTCTTTCTATCCCACCATCACCCCCCACACCCAACACTAATCCACTCTCAGTCTACAGGTTTGCCATTCTGGACATTTCATATAAATGGAAAATAACAGATTTCCCCCGGTTGAAGTCTTAAGGGCTTGTCTGTGTTGTAGCATGCACGGGTACTTCATGTCTTCTTATGGCTAAATAAACTTTTATTGTAAAATCTGTGGAAATCTGTGGATCTTAGAAAAGGCAAAGGTCTATCAGGTCTATAGGAAAGGAAAAGGTCTTTAGGAAAGGGTAGGTTGTTGCATTGAGATTCAGGGCACATTATATACTATGTGTATTTCTAGCTATCTTTGTGTGATCACTGGCCACATAGATATATATGCATATATTTAAATAGTAACTAATTTCTAGGTTTATGATAACTCCTATTTATGTGTTTGTATTTCCTCTGCAATTTTTGCAATGATTGCTTTATGTGCAATTTTATGTGTAGTCTGAAAAGACAACTCTTTCAAAAAGATGCATAGTTGAGCCAGTACCTTTAGGCTAAAAGCATCCTTTTGGCCACTGAGGATTTAGAGTAAGAAAAACAAAAATCCAAAGTGGATCACTGAGACTGAGGAGAGTCACATGATTTCTTGTTCAAACCAGGACACTTTTTTTTTTAAAGATTTATTTATTTATGCATACAAGCACTGGGGTACAGGCCAGAGGTGTGGGGGGGGTGAGAGGATTCACCACAGAGAGTGGGGAGCAGAACAGGCAGATCAACGAAAGTACACTGCTCAGGGGAGCAGCAGGCACAGCAGGAGAAGTCTGCCATGCCATGTGGGTCCCTCCCTGGCCGGCAGCAGGGATCGAACTCGTGCTGCAGTGGCTGCGGTTTGCTTCATAGTGCGTTGTTTAACCCACTGCGCCACCAGGGAGGCCCCAAACCAGGACACTTTTGAGACTGAGAGGGAAAGCTATTAATCGTTTGCATAACTGGGGCCCCCCAGGCCAACTCAGGCTTATGGTCATTCTGCTTAGACTTTGTTTTGGAAACAATCTGCTGATGGAGCCATAGGCGGTAACCCACACACGTGGAGACTGCTCTTCCATCAGTACCACCAAGTGCAGTTCCCAAACATGCTGATTAGATTGTCAAAGAATCCTGGAAAATCCAAGATTCTCACGTAGAGAGAGAGAAGTTGCTAGGTACTGTTAGAATCTCCACTATGCAAAAGAAGAACCCAAGGCACAAGGCAGCTGAGCCCCATTAGACTTGCCACAGAGAGAAACTGAGGCATGGGGAGGGGCCTGGCATTGGGTTTTCTCTGGAATTAGGTGATGGGGTAGTACTGCGGCCTCTGCAGACGCTCCAGCCCTTGCCCTCCGCAGGTGAAGCTCTGTGACTTCGGCTTCGCTCGCATCATCGGTGAGAAATCCTTCCGGCGCTCAGTGGTGGGCACACCAGCCTACCTGGCGCCCGAGGTGCTGCTCAACCAGGGCTACAACCGCTCGCTGGACATGTGGTCGGTGGGTGTGATCATGTACGTCAGCCTCAGCGGCACGTTCCCCTTCAACGAGGATGAAGACATCAACGACCAGATCCAGAACGCAGCCTTCATGTACCCCGCCTGCCCCTGGAGCCGCATCTCCGCGGGAGGTGTGTGGAACCCCTTTCCTGGGGGCCAGGGTCGTGGGGGGAGGAGGGGAGGAAGGCAGGCCTTTAAGCTGCCTGGCACCAGCCACCTGGGACTGGGCTAACTGGACTCCCGGGCATCTAGGGAGCTCAGGCGGTGGTGGATTATGAGGGTTCAAGATAAAGTGCCTTCAAAGCATTCAAAGTGAACTTGGCACCTGGGGGGCTTGGTGACAATTCGACTCTCTGGGGCGGGACCTGGAAGGAGAAAGCCAAAGATCTGGGGTATGGAAGAGAAGGGGCAGATCCTCTGGGGATGTTGGCTGGAGTTTGGGGCTGTGACCCCGAAAGGATTAGCAGTATAAAAGTGGTTGAGCCTGGGGGCAGAGTTAAGGAAGAAGGGCTTGGCTAATTTGCCAGGTGCAGGAAAAGGTGTTGCCCTGGCCTCAGAGAGGTAGACACCAAGCAAGGAGAAAGTAGGTTGTCATGAGCTCTGTGGTGCCGGGGGTCCTCAGGGTGGTCCTTTGGAACCTGCTTAGAAGTTCCTTAGAAGTACGTCGAATGTGCATGAATAGCTCTCACTGTGTGAATTTGAGAGGACCTGTGGGTATCGATAAGGTACCTGTGGGCCCACACCTGTGAGGCCTCACCTCACCCTTCAAGGCTTCCATTGGGGCGTCGCGGGTGAGTGCTGGCTTGTTCAGAATGCCTGTCACGCTCTCATTCTCCTTTTTATAAAGAATGTGCCTCGGTCTGTGGGCCTTCCGCAAGAAACTCTGACTCACTGCCATCCAGGAACAGGGCTTTATTTTCCTTTTATTTTTGTGGACATGGCAAGTGAGCTCCATTGACCAAGGAGATGTAAAGTTTCCATTTAAAGCAAATTCTTTTTTACTTTGAAAAATGAAATGAGTAAGAGTGGATTGATTTAAGACAACAGTTGACTGATGTTTGCACAGGTTAAATACTGACCTGATTCCAAATGTTAAATAGACAAAAGGAGAGGAGTGAAAATTCTCTCTCCTTTGTTCCCATTCCTCCCTCAAAGTGACTGACTGTCATCATTCTCATCCATGTGAGCAAACGTGTGGACGCATCTATTTCATTTCCCCTTTTGACGGAAGGTAGTTACTATACAGTCTGTTCTTCAACTTGCATTGTCCACTTCAGTTTTCTTGGACAAATCGACTTAAAAATATTAAGAGCAGGGCCTCCCTGGTGGCGCAGTGGGTTAAACAACGCACTATGAAGCAGATTGCAGTCACTGCAGCACGAGTTCGATCCCTGCTGCCGGCCAGGGAGGGGACCCATATGGTGCAGCAGACCTCTCCTGCTGTGCCCACTGCTCCCCTCAGCAGTGTACTTCAGTTGATCTGCCTGTTCTGCTCCCTGCTCTGTGGTGAATCTTCTCACCCCCCCCCACACCTCTGACCTGTACCCCAGTGCTTGTATGCATAAATAAATCTTTAAAAAAATATATTAAGAGCACAGGTCTACCTATGTGGATGTGTGTAGGACTAAACTTAGGGCAGGATCACAGGAATGGGGAACCTGAGGTAAAGCTTTGGCGAAGAGATGGAGTAGCGTGTGTGCTGTGGTGTGGTTGCGCGGTGGTGGTGAGGCAAATTTGAAATTTAACGAGGAAATGGGTGGGTGAGTGGTGTAGGCGAGGCTTGCGGGCCCCCTGGCACAGTGCAGCAGGAAGCCAGGGATGACCGGCAGGGAGGCTGGGGTGGCCTGATGGAAGACGGGCGGCCCCGCCCCTCATCCCGCAGGGATTGACAGTCTTGTTTCCGCGCAGCCATCGACCTCATCAACAACCTGCTGCAGGTGAAAATGCGCAAGCGCTACAGCGTGGACAAGTCTCTCAGCCACCCCTGGTTACAGGTGATGCGGGAGGTGGAGCTGAAGCCCGGCTGGGGTGGGGGGGGTGGAGCTAGGTTTTTATTGGTCGGCCAGGTAGTGGAGGCTCGAAGTACTTTTCCCGTGGACCGGGAACGTGACTGAGCCTCCCATTGGCCGGGCTGGCAAAGGGGTGGAGCTAAGTATCCATTGGCTGCGCGGGGGTGGAGGGGCGTGGCTTCACTGGCGCTCCCGGACGGTGCACAGCTCCCGACCGCCCAGCAGCTACTGGCTGCCCTCGGTGCAACCCGAGGTAACCGCTGTTCTTCCCGGGGCGCAGGAGTACCAGACGTGGCTGGACCTGCGAGAGCTGGAGGGCAAGATGGGCGAGCGGTACATCACGCACGAGAGCGACGACGCGCGCTGGGAGCAGTTCGTGGCGGAGCACCCGCTGCCCAGTCCCGGGCTACTTGGGGACGGGGAGTTAGGTGGGGTTCTGCGGCCGCAGGACCACGAGATGCAGGGGCTGGCCGAACGCATCAGCATCCTCTGAGGCCCGGTGACTCCGCCCCGGCTGCCCCTTGACGTTGCCCTCCCGCCGCCGTGCCTTTGGGGACCAGCCCCGCACACACACCACTGGCGCTGGCGCTGAACTGTTCTAGGGAAGCGATTTCTCGGGCAAATGGATAGACATTGCCCGAGGGTGGAGCATGGCAGGGGGATTATTTACAAACGTAATTCCCCAACCATTAAAACGAACTTCTCTCTGGCCCGATGGCCTCGCTCGCTGGCCATGCTGCCTTCTCTTCCCACTGATCTGTTGTTCACAAAATGGAGTTCACCTGGAAAGAAGGTGGGGTGGAGGGGAGCCCAGAAAGGGTGGGGGAGAAGGAGTGAAGGGAGAGGTGTGTTGGGGTAAAAATACATATGGAGGGAGGACTTCTGGAAAGAAGGTGGGGGAAAGAAGAATCAAGGAGCAAGAGCTGGAAATGGAGGAGAGAAGGAAGGAATAGGACTGAAGGAGAGGGATGGAGGGGCGGAGAAGTTAGAGAAAAGCAAGAAATAGCATGGTCTGCATGATTCATTGTATTTGGTGTCATCAGCACTGGTGACATCTACTAATAACAGTGCAGTTAGCACAAGCCTCGCCCAGGGTAGAAGCTGACGCGCGATATTTAGTGTGTTAGGTTGACCCAGTGACTTCACTCTGAATGGGCTCATTCACTAGTTCATCCGTTTGTCACACTGTGCTGGGTGATGATGGGGACACAGTGGTGACCAGGCTCTACCTTGGGGGTTCATCATGCAGTCAGGAGACAGACCTGACCCTGGACAGCAATGACCCAGGGTGGGCAGGGCTGGAGTGGGGAGGCCAAGAGCAGGCCTGGGAGTCTTCCCCTGGGCAGACCTTAAGCTGCTTCTGGGCCTCTCTCCACCTCTCACCCCTACCCTCCAGCCCCCATTGTCACCCAGACTTTTGACCTTGCAGTTGACGATGTGTAATGGGGTCCTGTACCTGAAGTTGTTGTGTCTGGTCCTGCAAAGACACACACCATAAAAGCATTCCCGAGTCCCTGAGAAACAGCGGGGTGGTTAGCAGTCAGTTCAGGCAAACACCTGGGCTTGGGCTCCAGGCCTCCCCGACTTCCTTCAACTAGCCCATCTGCTGGCTGACCATGGAGCTGCAGCTGAGACACTCCAGAGTCTGGAGGAGCATCTTCAAGTGAGCCAGAACACCTGGGGGCGTAATGGGCGCTTCTAGTGGCGAATGTCTCTTAGGCTCTATTGTGAAAAGCTGACTTTCTCCTTTATGTCCATAAATACCCCTCAAGCCACAGCAGGAAGATCCAGAGTGCTCTAAGATCCAGCAGTGTAGACAATAGACAATCCATCTCCCATGATGCACCCAGGCCAGGAAACGTGCAGAGCATCCACTCAGGCCTGATCTTGACAGTTAACAGCTTCTGTCTTGGCCACTCGTGATGCTCATGTCTAGAAATTAAAGACCTGATCCAAAACAATGGACTGGAAAGATGCCCCAACTGCAGGATTCCAGGAGACAGGCCAACATTGTGAGGACGGCCCTGGCCGGTAAACCCAAATCTGTGTGATGCTATTTGAGGTCCCACAGCCTAGAGGCACGAGCAGTCCATCCTGTCAGGCCACGGCTTCCACAATTGCCATTAGGGCCACAATCCTAACCTCGACAGAAGCATGGAAACAAAAGGGACACTGGACTTTTCAATACAGAAACAAACTGGAATGTGAGGTTTTCTTCCCAGTGACTCACTTCCAGCTGACTTTCTCCTTTATGTCCATAAATACTCCTCAACCCACAGCGGGCAGTGACCATCCCCATTAATAGACAACCTAGCCCTGTTTTAGCAGACACCAGCACACCCTCCCCTGTGGATAGCTCAGCCCCCTCCCCCACCACAGTGCACAGAGGCTGTGATGAGACCCAGCAAAGTGCCACGGTTTCCCCTTGTCTACACCGCTCTTGCGTGGTCACGCAATTTTCTACTCACACTTCTGTGTTACGGCTTCTAGGAAAGGATATTCTGTCCATCGGGAATGTTAGCATTTACTTCAGGCTGGTGAGAGGACCGTTCCCAGTCTGATTGCTCCAATTCATCTTAATCCATTACCTTGCTCTCCCCACCCCCAAAAAACCAACAAAGCCCAACACATCAACTTCTCCATCAGGCCCACCCAGTAAGTAGCTGCTTATCTGCATGCCTGATTCTCTTTGGGACTCCAACTCAACAAACGGGGTGTCTCCAATGGCTGAACCTCTGAAAATGGAAATGGATCTTTTTATCCCTCCTGAAACTGCCTCCACGCGCCACAGGCCTCCCTGCCTCCAGTCCATCGTCTAGGGACACCCAGTACACATCCAGCCCCTGCAGCACTCTACCCTACTCTACCAAGAGCTCATGATCGTCAAGAATGGCACAGAGGGCCCTCCTTGGTGGCACAAGGGTTAAGTCGCAGCACTATGAAGCTATCTGCAGCCACTGCAGCACGAGTTGAGTTCGATCCCTGGCCAGGGAGGGGACCCACATGGTGCAGCAGACCTCTCCTGTCTCCCCATTGCTCCCCTCAGCAGTGTATTTCAGTCTATCTACCTATTCTGCTCCCCACTCTGTCTCTGGTGAATCATCTCATCCTCCTGCACCTCTGGCCTGTACCCCAGCTCTTGTGTGTATAAATAAATAAATCTTTAGAAAAAGAAGATTGTTGGCTTTGGTCTCTTCTTTCCAAGGGGAACAAATCATCGCCCGGGGGTCCTATCCCATCCACTCACATCACAAAAGCATTGAGCACCGTCCCAGAGCTCAGACTCCTCCCAATTCACCCCTCCATTGTTACAGGAACCTCTTCCTTCCCTTCCCAACTTGGAACTGGGGTCCCTGTGCATCTTTACAATATACCTGACAAGCCCCTCTTGGGACTCAGTCTCTGCCACCACACCTTGTTTATACTGCAAATGACATCCTAGCAACCCCATTGCTGGGAGCCATCTCCTCACCAAACTCACCTGGCCTTTCCAGCAACGCAGCCAGAGTCAGCCGATGCTACTCACAGTCTCTTGATATCGGTGACATGGGTGCTCTAGGGACTCATCTCATGGCCCAAGTCCTGTCTCTGCATCTTCTCCTTGGTTTTAATCAACACTTGTTTTCTTGGCCCTCCCTGGTGGCACAGTGGGTTAAGCAACACACTGTGAAGTAAACCGCAGCCACTGCAGCAAGAGTTCGATCCCTGCTGCTGGCTGGGGAGGGGACCCACATGGCGCAGGCAGACCTCTCCTGCTGTGCCCACTGCTCCCCTCAGTAGTCTGTTTCAGTCCATCTGCCTATTCTGTCCCCTGCTCTGTCTAGAGAGATTCTCTCACCTCCCCGCACCTCTGGCCTGTACCCCAGTGCTTGTATGCATAAATAAATCTTTTTTAAAAAAAAACACTGTTTTCTAATCAGTCAAATAGTGTAATTAATACCAGAGTTCTCAGCTTGCCCCCACTGATGCATGCTTTACAGGTGCACATTTCAAAGACAGGTATCTACTACCCATCAACCCGGCAGGTTCCTCTTATATTGTCTGTGGCGCAGAGGTAGGCAGTATTACGACCCTACTGCATGGATGCAGACACTGAGGCACGGAGAGGTGAGGCAAGTTTCCCAAGGTCACATGGCTGGGAAAATGGCATAGCTGGGGCTACCCTGCAGGCAGTCTTTACTGTCAAATGCTGCCATTTCCTCCCCAGCTCAGGACCAGAAAGTCACCTTGTGCATGGAGGACCATAAAAGAGGCACCCTCGCGTGATCTCTTGGGCATTGGCTTCTAAGGAGTCAAAGTCTGTCTGATAAATGTATGAACCTGGAGCTAGATAGCCTTGAGGGAGGCAAATCCAGCGTAGTGGCACAGGTTGGCCGCCTGAGGGGGCACCAGCCCCTCTCCTGGGGTC
Organism: Galemys pyrenaicus; assembly: GCA_019455555.1. Classification (NCBI taxonomy): domain Eukaryota; kingdom Metazoa; phylum Chordata; class Mammalia; order Eulipotyphla; family Talpidae; genus Galemys; species Galemys pyrenaicus. Next base: position 918,618 of record JAGFMF010011711.1, read on the forward strand.
AAGGGAGGGAGGAGCGACCCTTGGAAACCAATGTCAGGCTCAGGCTCTGAGGACCATGAACGTGAGAACAGAGCATCTTAGAACGCTGAGAACAAAGGCTCTCAGAGCGTAGAACAAAAGCCCCTGGAATCGTAGACTGGTGAGCACAGAGCCGCACAGCATCTGGGAGACAAAAGACGCTCAGATTCTTTTCTGGTCGAATTAGAATCTTCCACCCAGGCTCTATCATTCCAGGATTTGGGGTAGAGCCGATTTTTGGCTCTTAGAAACAGATCGGCAACATAATTTGTGGGTCCCCGTGCAAAGTGAAAGTGCAGGGCGCTTTTGTTCAAAAAATGAGAATTTCAAAAATTGATACAACAGTGAACCAAACACCGGGCATTTCTAAGCCGATGGCAGGCGGGTGAAGTCGACCCAACCAGCAGCCTAACTGTACGTTGGGGACGTCACTCTTAGCAGGCCTGGCTCTCAAGTTTTACAGCTGTGTGTCTGGGAAGACTTCGTGGAAGAGGAGGCAAAAGAGGGCTCGACTCTTTAACCCCTTCCGCCCCCCCGGCGCAGCCTCAGAAGCTCAGGGCTTCCAGGGGTTGGGGGAGAGGAGTAGCTGCCAAACCGTCACGTGGACCCATTCTCTATTTATAGCTCTCCCCTTCCCCTCCCAAGGGACAGCCCAATGGAAGGCAGAGCTAGCCCGCAAGGGGCGGAACCAGTCGCGACTGGGGCGGCAGAGACCAATGACAGTGGCGCAAGGGTGGGCTTGTTTCATTGTGACGCGAGGGAGGCGTGGCCAGGGCCCTCAGGCAAGCTATTGGGGGGCGTGGCGAGGCCCGCCCTTAAGCAAAGCGAGTAGGCAGTTGCGAGCATGCGTCCCGTTGGGGGCGCGGGTGCACCACCGAACCGCGCCGTAAAGCAGGGTACCCAATAGGCGACTGTTGCTCTGTCGCCGGGGGCGTGGCCATGCAGATAAGGCGCGGGTGGGCGGCCCAATGGGCGGGCGCCTATGCAGATGAGACGGTGACAGCCGGGCCAGCGGGCGGGCGGGCGGGCAGGCGGGCTGTTGGGGCGGGGAGGTGGGACCGGGAGAGGGGTGGC
>JAGFMF010011711.1:919718-961661 GCA_019455555.1 Galemys pyrenaicus
TGTGGGGGGGGGGGGGGGGGACCGGGAGAGGGGTGGCCGCGGGGCCCGGCCGGGCTGGGGCGGGGGGCCGCAGCCATGATCCGGGCCTTCTCGTTCCCGGTGAGCCCCGAGCGGGGCCGGCTGCGGGGCTGGCTGGAGGGTAGCCTGGCCGGGCTCTGCGAGTTGCACTGGCTCCGGGAGAGACAGGAGTACCGCGTGCAGCAGGCGCTGCGGCTGGCCCAGCCCGGAATGGGGGGCGCCGAGGCCGAGGACGAGGAGGACGCCGACGAGGACGAAGATGCGGCGGCGGCGCGCCGGGCCGCAGCGGCCCTGGAAGAGCAGCTGGTGAGGGGTCGCCTGTCCGTCCGTCCCTTCGCCCCCGTCTGTATCTGTCTGTCTGTCTGTCTGGGTTGGAAGCTCAGACACCGACCTAGTGGGGGAGGGGGAGGGAGGAAGGGGAGGGGGTGGGACCGGAGACCTGGGTGTCTGGGCGGCGGGCGGGATCTGGCGAAGGGGGGACTGTATCGCCTCCGCCGAAGCCTCCCGAAAATCCCTTCCCCACAGAAAATCCTTCTAGGCTCTAAGTACGTGTCAAGCCCTGGTTGAGAGCTTGGCTTGCGTGGTCCTCTTGCAGCCTGGGAGCTAGGGGATGACAGGCCCCATTTTACAGAGAAAGAAACTGAGGCTCAGAGAAAGCAAGCGACTCAGCCAAGGTCACACAGTCAGGGATCCAAACATGCCCCCCTCCAGGCCCTTTCCCAGGTCTCCATCTTCCCTAAGTCCTGGTGTGCTTGGAGATCTCCGGAGGGGCGGGGTAGGGGTCGGGCATCTTAGGGCCTCCCAAGGGGGACATCGCTGAAACTCAGTCCCTGAGGACCCCATGGTGATCTTGACCCTCGGGTGACACTTCCCCCTTTTTCCTACCTGCTCCCAGCCCTGGCTAAGCCAAGAGAGGGCAAGCTGAAGTAGCAGGGGGTCTGACTCCTGGGCTCCAAGTGTTCTCATGGTGGAAGATGAGGCAGAGGTCTCCTGAATGACTTAAAGAGGCACCACCCCTCTCGCCCTCTGTCACCCCTAATTCTCCTGACCTCTGCGTGGGTTTCTCGTGCCCTCTCTGTACTGCCTCCTCATCTGTGACTTTCTGTGTGTCTCTTTCTCCTCGGTCTTCCCTTCTGGCATTTCTACCCTCTCTCCCTCTTCCTGCCCCACATCCCTGGCCCTAGCTCTCTCCTCCCCTCCCCCCAATCCGCCAGGGCCCACACCCCTGGTTCCACTAGCAGATCCCATCCCCAAGCTGTGTGTGGTCAGAGCTTCCCGTTTGGGGAAACCTGAGCCGAGGGGGAGGGGAGGGGGCGCTCCCTGCGCTGACCTCGACTGCCCCCTCCCCAGATGGGGAACGGGCAGAGGGTCTGAAGCGAGACTCCGGGGCTGCTCGCCCAGCCCCTCCCCCGACCGGGAGTGGGACCCTGCACATTCTTCTCTGGAAACCGAAACAGCTGTGGGAGGCCCCACCCCCTCCAAAGTTAGAGCGCATTGTGGGGGCCTTCACCAGCTCCCCTCCACCCCCAGCTGGCTGGGCCTGGAAAGGCGCCTCCCATCTCTAGGAGGGGGGGAGACACACACGGGAATGGGCAAGCTGTGTCCTTCCTCCCTGCGCCCCAGTCTCTCCCTCGCTCTTCCTCCGTCTCCCCCTCCCGTCACCCCTCAGCTTCCCCATCTCTGACCCTCAGTCTCCCCCTGCTCCGTCCTTCTGTTTGCCCTCCCCCACCCCAGCGCTCAGTTTCCCGCCCCTCACCCCCCATGAGGTGGTAGTGGAGAGGCCTCCCCCTACAGTCTCCAGGCAAAGCTCCGTCCCAGCGTCGGGAGGAGGCGGCGGTGGCAGGCAGCGGGAGGGAGACAGCGGCACCGAGGGAGGAGCGGAGAAGCGCTAAATATAAACTCCTCGGGAGCTGGGGGTTCCTGGGTCCTTCTGAAGAGGGGGTGGGGGCCTCCTCTGATCCCCAAGCCTCTGGTTCAGATGCCTGGAGGTGATGACCCCTCCCACCTCCCCACCCCCCAGTGCTGGAATAGGCTCCCCTCGAGGTTAGAAAGACTGCAGGCAGCCTGGACTGGTTTCTAGTAGGTATGGCAGGGATGCACCGTCAGAAGAAAGAGAGGAGAACCCTAGATGGGGGTGGTGTCCTGCTCTTTCCCACCGAGGCGGAAGATCTCTTTCCAGCAAGAAGGACTTAAGTTAGACTTGCAGAAGGATTTGCTAACAGAGGTTTGGGGATTGGCAATGGGAGGAGGAGCGCTTGCCAAACAAGGGTGAGGGGCACGGGGCAGACAGGAACCCCATTCAGGCCAAGCTCCTTCTGGCCTTCAAGAGATTTATTCCTCTGCAATCAGAGGGATGAGGTAAGACTTTCAAATAGAGATGTGTAGATGGGGGGGGGGGGGTGATGTGGGGTCCAGGCTCAGGGAGGAGGGGGCCTCTTGCAGTCTGTCTCTTACCTCCTGCTCCTCCTGCAGAGAACTGAGATCAGACCTGCAGACTTTACCCCGTCTATCCCTTTATTATTTTTTTTAAAGATTTATTTATTTATGCATACAAGAGCTGGGGTACAGGCCAGAGTCCAGGGCGGTGAGAGGATCCACCAGAGACAGAGCAAGGAGCAGAACAGGCAGATCAACAGAAGTACACTGCTGAGGGGAGCAGCGGGGAGGCAGGAGAGGCCTGCTGCGCCATGTGGGTCCCCTCCCTGGCCGGGGATCAGAACTCCTGGCTGTAGAAGCCCCACAGTGCAGCGCTCAACCCCTTGCACCACCATTTGGCTTCAAGTCATGCCACCTTAAACACTTCATTCTACCATCTTGTGCCCTCTTCCCTCTCAACCCCCCAGACGCACCCTCTCCCTGGAAATCGCCACCACAGGCACCTGTTGGAGACCCTTCAGACCTCTCCCAATGCTGCTCACAGAAAACCCTAAGAAGTTAGTTTTGCTTTGCTTTTTTACAAATCCCAGTCTCTGAGGGGCGGTCCCAGAGACTGCCTATGGTTCTCCAAGTGCGGCCTAGCGCCATCACCGGGAACTGACTATTGAGAGAGAGAAGAGCAAGTTCTTGGGTTCCAGACTGGGTCAGGAACTCTGGCAGTAGCCCCCAATCCTTTGATTTTTAAAAAAAGATTTATTTACTTATTTATTTATGCACACAAGAGCTGGGGTACAGGCCAGAAGAGCAGCAGGGGGGTGAGAGGATGCACCAGAGACAGAGTGGGGAGCAGAACAGGCAGACTGACTGAAACACACTGCTGAGGGGAGCAGCGGGGAGGCAGGAGAGGTCCGCTGCGCCATGTGGGTCCCCTTCCTGGCTGGGGATCGAACTGGCGCTGCAGTGGCTGCGGATGCTTCACAGTGTGGTGTTCAACCCCTTGCGCCACCAGGGAGGTCCCAATCCTTTAGACTTGACGGGCTCTCCGGGTCACTGGAACTCACCCTCTGGCCGTCCCTTCTGCTCCTCTCTTGCACTGCACTGGTGTCTGGCTGACGCTGCTAGGAGCCATTCACGCCAGCGGAACACCTGTACTGTCTGCAGTGTCAGGACCAAGTCCCGAGTCACTCGCGGACTTTGGGCGAGCACACACCACACCTACGACGGCAGCCCCTGCCCCACCGCGCGATGCGCGATTACATTGGACATCCACACAACGCTCCTTAGCCACTCGTTCCTCGTCCCCCCAGGCTGCGTGAGCACCTACTTTGTGCCAAGCACTGGGGCTAGGGGTGCATGGGATGACTGCTTTAGCAAAGAAAAATTTCTGTCTTCCTGGGTTGACAATCTACAGAGAAAACATTCAGCAGCTGCCTTTAACCTTGACCCTTGGGGTGTACATGCCTTTAACCATGAACCTTAAGCCAGCTCTTTACTGCTTTGGAGGGGGCAAAGAGGACCAAAGGGGTGGAGGATGGGGGTGGGGAGCTCTTTTGGAAAAAGGGGTCAGGGACAAGGTCTCATGAGCAAAGACGTGAACGAAGCTGGGGAATGAGCCCGGAGGATGTGGGGGAGACCATCCCACTGCTGACGGGCCAGTCCAGGGCCACGGAGGAGGCCAGGATGGCCAGAAACAGTGTGCGCAGGGGCACACGGTGGGGTACGGGAGTTCCGAGGCTCCCTGTAGCCACTCCGATGCTGCCCAGCCAGCTGCTTTCCTGGCAGCTGCTCCAAGAAGACGCACCCCCGAGCATCTCTGCACACCCAGGGCAGGAGCCCAAAGTGGAAGAGAGGGGAAGGGCTTGTTGACTCTCCTCCCATAAACTAGCCCAGATGGGGGCTTCTTTCTGGTGTGGGGGAAGGGTGGAGAAGTAGGGCCCCAGGGAACAGCCACAGGAGTGCTGGATCGGAAGCTGAGGAGGGGGGGGGGTGTGTCTGCAGGGAGCTGGCTGGTCTTTCTGCCCTAAATAGGCAGGGCTGGGCGCAGGCCCTCCAGGCCCCTCCTCCTCCCCCCCCCCCTGCGGCCCAGACAAGCCGCTTTTGTCTGAGGGTCAACCGTCAGCCTGAGGCTGCTGCCACCTCTGGCCAGACCCACAGGGGACTCTCCTTGGCTCTGACCTTGTTTCCCCAAAAGGGGGTGAAGTCCTAGGGTCTCCGAGACCCCTCTGTGTTGTTTCAGCCCGGACCCTCACCCCCAGTCACCTCACCGACACTCCCTTGCAAGCGTTTTCACCTTCATTTATTCACACCCAATAAGAGTGGGTCCTGCAGCAAGAAGGACCCAGGGCAGACTCAACAGGAGCTCCGCATGGGCATGAGAGGTGGTGACAGGCACAGGGGGCTTCTGGGAGGGGGTGGAAGAAAGGAACCCCTGGGGCTCACTCAGGCTAGACTTCTGAAGCCGGTCCACTAGGGGGCTTCTGCAGGGAGGGGTAGAGGGTTTTTATGAATCTTGGTTTGCCTCTCGCCCCTCTTATCCACTCCAGGGTGTCTGTCTGTCTGTCCGTGGCTGGGAGAACATAAAGCTTTGTCAAAGAACTTTGTCCTGGTGATAAGGGGCAGTGGGCAAGACGGGAGCATCTGAGAAGGGAAGGTCAAGGCCATGTTCACCAGTGGCTAAGGGGTCTGCCAGATCCTGGACACCAACTTTGTAGTAGAGAACTGCCTTGACAGAAGACCTGAAGTTAGATCCAAGAGGGCATTGATAGGGGTTAAGGGGCCATGGGCACAGATGGAGGGCACAGCTGGTGGGGAGGGGACAGAGGCCGGATATTCTGTGGCCCACAGGAGACCAGCATGAGTGACCACAAAGACTTGCTAGTGGGGGCCAAGAGAGGAAATCTTAAGGGAGATCCTGGGACTCAGGCTCTGCTTTTGAAGTTCAAGCATCACTGTCAAGGGGGAACTGTACCCATGAGCTTCTGGAACAGGGGAGCAGTGGGCAGAGGACTGGGGGCCTTCTGACCAGCCTGCTCTCCCCATGCCCTCAGGAGGCCTTGCCCGGGCTCATCTGGGATCTGGGCCAGCAGCTGGGAGACCTGAGCCTGGAGTCTGGGGGCCTGGAACAGGAGAGCGGGCGCAGCTCGGGTGAGCACAGGGAGAGGGAGCGGGGTCTCCCGGGCCACCTCAATCTCTCGCTACCCCCATCTCTCAGGCTCCCCCGTTTCTACCTCTTGTTCTCCTCCTTTCCCCATCCCTCCAGTCCCCATCCAGCCGCCTGATTATCTCTCCCCTTCCCCCTGGGATGCAGGCTTCTATGAAGACCCCAGCTCCACGGGAGGCCCAGACTCCCCACCCTCGACCTTCTGTGGGGATAGTGGCTTCTCCGGATCTGGCTCCTATGGACGCCTGGGGCCCTCTGAACCCCGGGGCATCTATGCAAGCGAGAGGCCCAAGTCCCTAGGTAAGGTGGGTGGGGTTGGGGCCCTGAGAGCCAGAAAATGGACAGTAAGAGAATGCTTTTGAGACCTACTTGGGCTTGAATCCTGGCCGTGAAGATCCCTCCCGTGCGGCTTCAAGCACGTGTCTTCTTGCTGGGCCTCTGTTTCTCCGTCAGTTCAGATGGGGTCTGTCTTAGCATCCAGCTCGCAGGGAAGCTCTGAGTTCCTGGCGGAACCGGCCTTGGCCCCTGCCAGACACTCAGTGAGCAGGAAGCTCTGTTCCTTGGACAGTAAATTTCAAGCCCCAGCACTCACCACCCTGGGACTGAGGGATCCGGCCGTGAACACATCCCTGTCTGCGTGGACTGACGGTCTAGTGGGAGATCTAGTTAATACACGACAAATAGCTAGAACATGCAGGGTATTAGACACCTGGATGATGAAAAGCCAAGAACAGGATTAGGGTATGTGCCTTGGAATGGGGCAGATAGTTACAATTTTGGAAACTATGGTGAGAGGGCACGGTTTTACTGAGACTGACCTTGGAGTGGCTTCCCCAAGTAAGGAAGTTGGCCAAGCAGCTATCCTGAGGGAGGAGCTGTCCGGCAGCAGGAACAGCAAGTGCAAAGGCCCTGAGGCCACAGCCTCCTAGTGTGTGCATTCAGGAGATGATAAATGTAGAAGAGAGAGGTTAGAGACAGTAGTAAGAGGCAGGACAGATGCGCATGGTCTTGTGAAGATGTTGTTATGAACCTTAAGTGAGGTACAGGATGGCGGTGGGGGGTTTGATGGGGCAAGGGTGGGGGAGTGTGAGAGAGAGGAGCCCGACCCTGCCTGAGAAAGCACTTTGAGGGCCTCTCCACTCTCTCCCCTTTTTTGCCTCCTCCCCTAGGAGATGCCAGTCCCAGCGCTCCCGAGGTGGTGAGCACTAGAGCAGCGGTGCCTCGGTCTTTCTCAGCACCCTACCCGACGGCAGCTGGGTCCGCAGGCCCTGAGGCCTGCTCCTCTGCCGAGCGGCGAGCCCGCGCCGGCCCCTTCCTGACGCCCAGCCCCCTGCACGCGGTGGCCCTGCGCAGCCCGAGGCCCTGCGGCCTCCCTCCCGCGGACTCCACCGAGGCGCCTGGCGCCGGGCGGCCCCTGGACGGCTACATCTCGGCGCTCCTGCGCAGGCGCCGCCGCCGGGGGGCGGGCCAGCCCCGGACCAGCCCCGGGGGCGCGGACGGGGGCCCGCGGCGCCAGAACAGCGTGCGCCAGCGGCCCCCCGACGCGTCCCCGCCCCCCGGAGGCGCGCGGCCCGCGCCGGAGCTCCCGGTGGAGCGCGCAGTGGGCCGCCCCGCCAGCCCGGCCGCCTTGGGCCGCGCCTGGGCCTCGCAGTGGGAGTCGGAGGCGGCCCCCGAGCCCCCCGCGCCGCCCGCGGCCCCCGAGCCCCCCGACAGCCCGGCCGAGGGCCGCCTGGTGAAGGCGCAGTACATCCCCGGCGCGCAGGCCGCCACCCGAGGCCTCCCGGGCCGCGCGGCGCGCCGCAAAGCGCCGCCCCTGACCCGCGGCCGCAGCGTCGAGCAGTCCCCACCCCGGGAGCGCCCCCGGGCCGCGGGCCGCCGCGGACGCGTGACGGAGGCCTCGGGCCGTCGGGGCTCGCCCAGGGCGCGCAAGGCCGCCCGCTCCCAGTCCGAGACTAGCTTGTTGGGCCGAGCGGCCGCCGCGGTCCCTCCGGGGCCCCCCAAGTACCCCACCGCCGAGCGGGAAGAGCCCCGACCCCCGCGCCCGCGCCGCGGCCCTGCTCCCACGCTCGCGGCTCAGGCCGCCGGGTCCTGCCGCCGCTGGCGCTCCACGGCGGAGATCGACGCTTCCGACGGGCGCCGCGGCCGTCCCCGCGCCCCCTCCGCGCGGGGCCCGGGGCCCGGCCCATCCCCGTCGGCCCCTCAGCGCCGACTGCTCTACGGCTGTGCGGGCAGCGACTCCGAGTGCTCGACCGGGCGCCTGGGGCCTCTCGGACGCCGGGGCCCGGCGGGCGGCGTCGCGGGCGGCTACGGGGAGAGCGAATCGAGCGCCAGCGAGGGGGAGTCGCCGGCCTTCAGCTCCGCATCCAGCGACTCCGACGGCAGCGGCGGCCTGGTGTGGCCCCAGCAGCTGGTGGCGGCCACAGCGGCCTCGGGCCCAGCGGGCGGTGCTGGTGGAGGGGCGCCCGCTGGCCCCGCCAAAGTCTTCGTGAAGATCAAAGCTTCCCACGCGCTCAAGAAAAAGATACTGCGTTTCCGTTCGGGTTCTCTCAAGGTCATGACTACAGTGTGAGTTGGGGAGTGGCTTGGGCTCCCCCTTCATGGCCTCTGCACCACCACACTCCCAGTCACTGACCCCGCACCTCCCTTCCAAAGACCACCTTTTTCTCTGTTTCCAAAGACCTTTCCTCACTGCCCCATCCACATAGTCCTGGTTGGAAAGGCTCCCCTCCACCTCAGGGTGGGAGGGAGGAGAAGCCCTGTTCGACCCAGTTGAGCTGCTGGCACTGGGCAAGAAAATCCCCTTTCTCTGGGCCTCACTTTCCGCATCTGTACTATGGGTGTACTATGGTATGCAGAAGGGGCAATTCTGTCCGAATTTCCCCGTTTTAGTTTAAACATTTAGACTGTTCCCCTTCTCCTCTCACTGAGGCCTCTTATTCCTCCTGTCCATGCCCAGATATGCCCCCCTCATTCACAAAGTGCCCCCCTACACATCCCTAGACCCCTAGGATATCCCCTTGGCACCCAGGTTGGAGACTCTGTGTCTGACCCAGATGGTGCCTGCAGAGTGCCCTGGGAAGGGAAGGAGCCCTGACTTTGGGGTTTTGAGGGTCAAGTAGGAGTTGGTAACACCAGAAAAGACTCTTTTACCTCTGTCCCTGGACAATATGGAGGATTAGGAGGTCAAAGAGGGGAAGGAAGATGGCTTCTATCTCGTGGCTCCCCCAGTAAGAGAGTTTGGGAAGAGCCCAGGATGACCCTCAGCTGTTCCAATCCAGTCTTTTCTTTTTTAAAATGAGTGTATTTATTATGACGATGATGACTCCCTGGTGCACAGGGGAGCCAGATCCTGTGTGTTTCTCTAACCTCTTTGTAAATAAATGCACAATGGTACACATGTGGCAGCTTCTCCTCCTGTGGTAAAATGGGGACAATACTTTTGCTTTGGCTCAAGATTTATGGAGCAACTACGGATAGCTTTGGATACAGCGGTGTTCCGATTCCAGGGAGGGTCTCAGCAGCACATCCCTACCAGTGGCTCTTTTACTTTAATGACTGACCTGTGGCCATGTTTCAATGGTCATTAAATGTTGCTTCATAAAAACAGAAACAATATAGGTAAAGGGAGAGCTCAGAAGTCCCCTCTCTTAGACGTCATCATAATGCTCCTTGCATGTTTTACTTTGCACATGTACATGGCACTCTCAGCATATATGTGCATCTACATATGCAAAGCTATGTATTTATATAAATTCAGCTACCTGTATGCATGGTTTATCTATTTTTGTTTCTGTGGTTAAGTCATCTGTGCTAGGAGATTTCTTTAGGGGAAGGATTTCAATTAAGAATTTAATTTCTTGGATGATTATAATACTACTTACCTTTTCAGTTTCTTCCTGTGTCAGTTTCACTAAGTAGTATTCACCTAGGAACCTGCCCAGTTCCTCTAAATTTAGATGACATATTCTCCTAGAACTATATTATTGTTCAATAGCTATAATCTACTGTGGGGATTCCCATAATCTAGCTTTTCCTGGTCAGGTCTTTTTTTTTTTTTAAGATTGATTTATTTATGCACACAAGAGCTGAGGTATAGGCCAGAGGTATGGGAGGTGAGAAGATCCACCAGAGACAGAGCAGGGAGCAGAACAGGCAGATGTACTGAAGTACACTGCTGAGGGAAGCAGCGGGTGAGGCAGGAGAGGTCTGCTGTGTCATGTGGGTCCCCTCCCTGGCCGGGGATCGAACTCACACTGTGGGTGCTTCATAGTGCAGTGCTCAACCCATTGTCCCACCAGGGAGGCCCTCTGGTCAGCTCTTCAGCCTACAGTTTTGGGCCTTGCTACAGTAATGTCCTGTGCCTGCCTCACTGTGTATTCATATACGTATTTCTGTACAATCTGCTCCTAGAAACAGAAGTGCTTGGTCATAGCATGCTCATTTAAAAATGTTCATTGAGGGCCTCCCTGGTGGCGCAGTGGGTTAAGCAACGCACTATGAAGCAAACCGCAGCCACTGCAGCATGAGTTCGATCCCTGCCACCGGCCAGGGAGGGGACCCACATGGCACAGCAGACCTCTCCTGCCTGGCCCACTGCTCCCCTCCGCAGTGTGTTTCAGTCTGCCTGCCTGTTCTGCTCCCCACTCTGTCTCTGGTGACTCCTCTCACCTCCCGCGACTCTGGCCTGTACCCCAGCTCTTGTATGCATAAATAAATATTAAAAAAATAAGTTCATTGAGAACCGCCACACTTCCTTCCACTAAATCTCCTGAATTGGCATTTCCAACAGCAGTTTTTGAGATGTGCATCTTTCCACCCTTTCCCAAGCAAAAGATGCGATCAATCATTTTCATTTTGCTGATCAGCCTAGTTGTATTTATTCTGTGAGTTACCTGTTCTCACCCTTTGCCCATTTTTCTATTGGGTAAACCCAATAAGTGTACTAACCTCGTGGGTGGGTACAGAGAAGCTCAAAGAGGGGCCGTTACTTACCCTGGTCACACAGCATGAGGGAGCCAGGGCTCAGACCCCGTCCCTCCTCCCCCCACTCCACAATCTGAAGCACTTGTATTTGTTGCTGCTTTGGTCCACCTTGTCCCCTGGAGCTTGTCTCCATCTTGTCCCCTGGAGTCAGAGAACCATGACCACTGCATTTCCCTGTCTCTCCAGCACCTAGTCAGGCCCTGAGGAAACAAGGAACAGAGTGAAATTGTGAGAGAGTGTATGTGTGTGTGTGGTGTGAATATATGCAATTGAAATACAGCTGACCCTTAAGGGATGGGGGTGAGGGGTAGAGTAAGGGGTGCCCACCCCCTAGTGGTGAAAAATCTTAAAAAGAAGGGATTGTCACTGAAAATGGTCCAGATGGTTGAAGTATGTACGGAGGATCTCCGTCCCTTTTTAAGATGTTAGTGCTTACTCATAGGAAATAGGTTATTACATGCTAGGTTCTCCTGTCAGTGTGTGATTTCTGTTGACTCATTCATCTTCACAGCAGGAGCTCGTTATTGTGCTGGGGAAACTGAGGCACAGAGCAATAAAGTAACTTACCTGGAGCTAATAAGTTGCACAGGCAGAATTTAAGTCCAGGCTGTCTCTGAGTCCCTGCTTTTAACCACCGCCCTCCAGAACCTGCTAAATGCCAAATGCATTTTCTCCAGAGGAGACACACGAGGGCTGGTTCCAGGCACAGGACCCGAGGGAGGGTGTGCTGACACAATACATAAATTAATTCTATAATCGTTAAAAGGTGGTCCCACCGAAAAGGGTGACATTTGAACAACGACCTCAAATTGGTGCGGCTTGTGGATGTCTTGGGGAAGAACACCCCAGGCCAAGGGGTCGGTCTGGGCAGAAAACTGTGTGATGGTGAGTTGGAAAAACAGGAGTGGTGGGGATGGAGGAGTGGGAGTGGGGGGATGGAGGGGAGCAGTAAGAAAATCGGAGGGTCCCCACATCGTGTGGGGGTCCTTGTGGATCATGGTGAGGATTTTGTTTTTTACCAAATGTCTTTTCCAAGAGAGGAGGGAGCCATGGGAATATTCTCAGTGGAAGGACTTAAGTTGTTGTTTTTTTTAGAATTTTTTTTTTAATTTATGCATACAAGAGCTGGGGTACAGGCTAGAGTCCCAGGAGGTGAGAGGAGTCACCAGAGACAGAGTGGGGAGCAGAACAGGCAGACTGACTGAAATACACTGCTGAGGGGAGCAGCGGGCGAGGCAGGAGAGGTCTGCTGTGCCATGTGGGTCCCCTCCCTGGCTGGCGGCAGGGATCGAACTCGTGCTGCAGTGGCTGCGGTTTGCTTCATAGTGCGTTGCTTAACCCACTGCGCCACCAGGGAGGCCCAGCTTCTTTCACTTAAAAGTGGTTTTTTTTGTTTTGTTTTTAAGATTTTATTTATGCATACAAGAGCTGGGGTACAGAGGCACGGGGGGTGGTGAGAGGACTCACCAGAGACAGAGTGGGGAGCAGAACAGGCAGATTGACAGAAACACACTGCTGAGGGGAGCAGCAGGAAGACAGGAGAAGTCTACTGCACCATGTGGGTCCCCTCCCTGGCTGGGGATCGAACTCATGCTGCAGTGGCCCCACAGTGCTGCACTTAACCCCTTGCGCCACACTTCTGAGGCCCCCAGAAGTGTTTTCAGTGTTCATATACATTGTAGCTGTGTCAAAATTTCATTTCTTTTTATGGTCTTTTTATCCTATTGTCTCTGGAGACCACAGTTTCTCCATCAGCTGGTGAACACCGGGATGTTTTCACACTGGATCTAAGAACATTTGAACATCAATCTACACGCTTCCTTGTGGACATGGGTTTTTCTTTTGCTTAGGTAGATACCTGCCAGTGGAATTGCTGGGTCAGAGGGTAACTCGTGAACTTTGTGAGAAGTGCCAGTATTTTCTAAAATGGCTGCACCACCCAACATTCCCACCAGCAGGGTAGGAGGGTTCCAGCTTCTCCACATCCACACAAGGACTTGCTTTTGTCTGGGGATGGCCTGTCAGCAGGGTCCTGCTGCCTGCTGTGTGGGCACAGGCTGACGGAGACGTGGTAAAAGCCGGCGCCCACTTGCAGGGGGCCACAGATGTGGGAGAAGAGCCTGGATTGTGGAGAGACTCTGAAATGGCGTTAGAGTGAGTCGTTAGATCAGTTATGGGCTGGAAGTCAAGAAAGACCCCAAAGATTTGCCGCCAACAGAAGTGGGTAAGACAGTAGTAAGAGTGGGTCTGGCAGGTGGAATGGGTAGCTCAGTTTGGGGGGCACCGAGTTTGAGGTACCTGGAAACATCTAGGTGGGAGATTCAGCAGGGATTGGGTACCCCCGCCGAGGACGACTGTGGGGCCTTTTCTTATATAAGAAAAGCTTGAACCGATCCCGAAGGCAGGGCCTCAGTTTCCCCTTCAAAAAAAGGGGAACAATAATCATTGACTAGGAGGCTGCCGTCAGGCGGGGACGGTCTCTGCAGCACAAGGCAGGATCTCACACCTGGAAACGAAGGACGTGCGTGGGACGACAAGAAGACTTAAGTCTGCGGCTCAGGAGAGGAATGGAGGTCACGCTCAGTTCAGGCGGCCCGTCCGTCGGTCCCCCCCTCCACCTCTCCTCAACCTCTGGCGGCAGTCGGAGAAGGGGAGGGGAGATTGGGTCATCCCCCCAGCTTGAAGCTGCCGATGGAGGCCGGTTGCGGGAGACACCAAAGCTCGGCGCACGCCCAGGCCCCTCCCCGGCGCCGGCCGACCCCACTAAGGCGGGGCACGGGGGCGCCCCGGCTCCCCTCCCCCCTTCCGCAGCCGGGCCCCGGGCCTTGGCATGTCCGGCGCGCCTGATGCTTTCCAGATGTGGGCCTGATTCTCCTCCCCGACCTGGCCCCATTGCTCCCGCGGGTAAGAGGTGGGGGGTGGGGAGCCAGGGTCCGATACCGGCCCCCATCACATCGCTTCCAAGAACCTGGGCTTGCGCCCCCTCCCCTCCGGTCTCGTTCCCCTGTGCAGGCCATAAAAACCGAGTTGGAATAGGCTGGCTGCGGTAGAGACACTCCTCCCCTCTCCTTCCACCTCTTCCAGCGCTCCCGCCTCCGCCCCGCCCTCGGCGGTCCTGGGTGGCCTAGTCAGGACCAAGCCCCAAACCCGCCCAGACCACGCCCCCTAAGGCCACGCCCAACGCCAGCCGCGACACGCCCCTAACAACCGTCTCCACGCCCCTTCGAAGCCCCCAGGCCCCGCCCCTGCGGGCCCCGCCTCCGCCGCCTGGTCCAGGGTGGAGGCGCGGTCAGCGTGTCTGCCTCTGCCCGCTCGGGTCTTGTCTCTGTGTGTCTCGTTCCGCGGCCCCTGTCTCTGACTTTCTACATTCTGTCTGTGTCTCTCCTGTGCCTCCGTGTCTCTGGTGTCTCTGGGCCTCCCTGCCCTCCTCTGCCGTCTTAGTCCCTGGCTTTCTCCCCCACCGAATTTCCGTCTCTGTGTCCCTATCTCTCCAGCATCACTCTACCCCTCTCTCTGAATATCCTTGACCAGCTCCGGTCCGTTTTCAGTTCTCTCCCGCTGGCCTCCAGCGTCCACCTCTCCATCCCCGGCTCCCCAGGCGGCCCGCGGGGCGCCCAGCCCTCTCGGTCGTCACCTCCTCCTACGACTCTGCGGGGCGCGGGCGCCCCCGTGTGGCCTGCAGGGGCTGTTAGGAGAGAGAGCGCGCCCCAAGGACTTGGGGGACAGGAGGTTGGGGAGGGCATGTGACGCGAAGAGATCGTGTGAGCACATACAGCTGTGAGACTGTGTGTAATCAAAACCAAATTTTGTGCGACGACAAGAGATTGGGTGTGACTTGGAAACCCTGTTACGCGGAGTTTGTGTGTGACTGTGCCTGTCATTCAGACGCAGGTCGGTGGCTGTGTGTGACACTGAGGCTGTCGGTGTCTGAGCTGCCACTGGGGGTACTGCCTGTGACATCGAGAGGCCGTACTGAGAGCGAGAGAGTTGTCTGACAGCGTGTAACATGACGAGGACACACACACTGTGCTTGTCACACAGGCGGACGGTGTGGGAGAGGGGAAGACGGGTGATTCACCAAGAGATGGCGTGAGAAGGCAGCTCAGCCGAGAGGCCCAGGGGGACGGGATGTGACAGACAGATCATGTGAGTGTCAGCTACACTGAACCGTGAGAAGCTGTGTGTGGTGGTGTGTGGCTGTATCCTGTGGGAGACCATGTTGTGACGTTGTCAGAGTGTGTGGCTGTTGTGTGTGAGAAGACTACATGAGGCTCGTGGAGATAGTGTGTGTGTGTGCCTGAGTGTGTGGGTATGTGTGTGTGACACCACGTGGGATTCTGGGGGTTGCTGACTCATGTGTGACTAGGTGTGATACCAAGGGATGGTGTGGGGTGGGGCAGGAGCAGACCCAGTTCAAGTGAGGTTGTGCAAGAATGCGTGTGCCTGTGTGTGTGAGTCACTTGGCATGTGACTTGTGTTCCTGTGTGCTGCTCTGAAGTATTGTATGACAGAGCTGGACAAAGAGGTTGTCCAGGAATGTCACCGTGTGCGACGCTGGCGAGTGTGTGTGTGACTGATAAGGTGTGAGACGGAGAACTGATCTTGTTCATGAATGTGTGTGATGCTTTGAAAGACTGACAGCGCAAAACTGGTCCCTTGACACCCTGCGATGGCTTCTCTGGCTGTGCAAGAGGCCACACTGTGAGGACAAGGGACTGTGTGTGGCATCTCCAGAGGCCACATGACTGGGGCTGCGGAAGTGTTGAGGGCAGGGTGTTCATGAGGTGTATGGCGACACCGTGTGACACAGCGGGACAGTGTGTGTTTCTGTGTGAAGGACTGAGCGTGAGCCTGTGTGCTGAGTGGGGTCGCCTGTGCTGGGGGCCACAGCGGCTGTGACAGGGTGGGAGAGTGTGTGATGGGCTGAGAGGTGGTGGGGACACAGAGGAGTTTGTGACTGTGGAATAAAGGCAGTGGAGTGTGGTCACGCATGCCTGGAGACTGTCTTTTCCTGCCTGTGTGAGAGACAGAGACAGACACCTGGGAGAGGGCTACGGGGGAGGAGAGACACAGAACCAGAGCAGCAGAGACACAGGGATCAATCGAGACCCAGAGACAGACAACTGGGGGGCGGACAGACCAGTAGAGAGAGGACCCAGGGAGGCAGCCCCAGCAGGCCAAGGCGGTGGGGTGGGGAGGGTGGTGGCAGCAGCAGGAGGAGGCGGGTCCACAGGGGCTGAGCCCCAGGGGAGTGGGCGGGGCTTGGGGGACCCAGATGCTGCCACCCAGCCTCTGCCACCCTCCCGCCATCCCAGCCCAGACAGCAACAGGTAGGAAGCTTCCGTCCGGCCTTAACAGCTGTTCCTCTGCCCACTTCCCGTGAGTCCGCCTGCCTGGGGATGAATGAGCGAGTGAGTGACTTTGTGGGTGCGCCCACCAGCCCGTGTTGCCCGCTGTCCCTCCACTTGCTCTTTGACCCCCCCTCTCTCCCCCAGTCCCTCCATCTCTGTCTGTGTGTGTCCCTGCATCTCTCCTCTGTCTGTCTGCCCCCTGATGCCATGCCCTTCTCTCCCGCCATCATGGCCCAATCCTCTATCCCGCTTTGTCCCTCTCCATCCTCTCCCACCCCCATTGCTGCACCCCACTCCTTCCATCTCCCCTCTGTCCCTGTGTCCCTGTGTCTCCCCTGCGCCTCTCTCATGTGCCACTCTGTAAGTTCCTCTAACCCCTTTTAGGTCCCTGCTCTCCCAGTTCTCCTTCACTGTTCCTCCCCACGGTCCCTCTATCCTTCTGTCTCACTGACCAACCCCCTCCTGTGCCTCAGTCTCCCCCTGCCCCTCCCTCTGTCCCTTTCTCCATCCTCTCTGCCTCGCTGCCCCTCTCCAGGTCTTGACTGTGCCCCCCCCCCCTCATGGCTGCTAATGAGCATAGGAGCCTTTGAGCTGGCCAGGGCTGGGGTAGGGGCTCCCGGAGGGGGGTAGAGGGGGCAGCTGCTGCCAAGGGCCTAATGAGGCCTCCTCTGTGCCCCTCCCGCAGCGATCTTAATTCTTAATTCCTTGCTCTCCCCAGAGCCACCACTAATTGGCCTGAGGCGGCCCCCTCCTGGCACATGCTCTTTCCCAGGGGTGGGGGGGCAAGGACACCTGGATCCTGATGCAGCACCTGTGGCCCTGTCCTGTCCCTCCCTCTACCTGCCTGGCAGTCTCCCTCTGTGCTCCCCTCCCCCTGCCCCCCTTCCTCTCCTCTCCCTCCGCCTGCCTTGACATACCCTCCGGTGCTTCCCTTCATCCCTGCTCTTACCTTCTCCTCTGTCCATCTGTCCTGGCTTTGCTGCTTCTTGGGCCCCCCTCTTTGCGACTCTTCGACCCTCCCCTTGTCCTATTTTCCTGTCCCCCCCTCTCCACCTGACTCTGGCACCCCATTTGTGCGCCCTTTCTCCAACTTTACTGCGTCCTGTTGCGGGTCCCACCAGGGCCACCACCCCCATCTAAGGACAGGTGCCCTGGCCTACCCCACTCCGGGCCAGCCTTTAACCCCTTCACCGCGGCAGGCATGTCCAACAACATGGCCAAGATCGCCGAGGCCCGAAAGACGGTGGAACAGCTGAAGCTGGAGGTGAACATCGACCGCATGAAGGTGCCAGGTCGGGGTGGGGAGGAAGCGGGGTCTTGGGGACCGGGCCCTGCATGGGAGTGGGCTCGGATCTGAGCCGCGGTGGGGACATCTAGGGCTCTGAGCCCACCAGGACTAAAAGGGGGCGGGGCTACAAGGGGCAGGGCCCGGGCGAGGGGCGGGTCCAGAGGTGGGCCCGGGCGGGGGCGGGGTCTCGAGATAGGCGGGGCCTCGGGGCGGGGCGGGGCGGGGCGTGAACGGCTCCACCTCGCCCGCCGCAGGTGTCACAGGCCGCGGCTGAACTGCTGGCTTTCTGCGAAACGCACGCCAAAGACGACCCGCTGGTGACGCCAGTGCCCGCCGCAGAGAACCCCTTCCGTGACAAGCGCCTCTTCTGTGTCCTGCTCTGAGTCCTCCCGACAGGTTACCCTCCCCTGCCAAAGTAAGAACCCAATAAATGTGGTGACTGCGGTGGTGGCTGTGCTTTCGGGGAAACTGAATCAGACGCAGAGCTTGGGGGCAGTGTGGGGGAACCCCTGTGAGAGTGTGAGGAGTGTGGGCATGGAGGTGAGGATATATGGGGTACATGGGTACCGCGGAGCCTGGGAGGAAATGAAAGCTTGTGACAGCAGCACCGTTCCAGCGACCCCTGATCCTGGCTGCTGCTCGGATGCCCATTTTACAGATAGGAACTGAGCAGAGGTCATCCCTGAAAATCACACAATAAGGAGGGAACGGCGTGAAGACTGAGGACTTTGGTGCCCCCTGCGCCCCCTGGCCTTTCTCCTCTCTTCCTCTCTCCCGAGTGGGGGGACCCTGCCGATCCCTGGGTCCCTGTGTGGCTCTCTCTGCTTTCTCCAAATCTGACCTTCCCCCATCACAGGCCTGTCTCTGTCCTTAAGCTCTGAACTCTGTTCATCTAACTGTTCTTTCGCGACTACTTGCTCTGTGATGGACCCTGGGCTGGGTGAATCTGGGGACTTGGCTGTGACCGAGACAGCCCAGCCCCTGCCTTCCGGGGGCTCAGAATCCAGTGGGAGATGCAGAAGACCTGCCCCAGACAGCGATGACCCAAAGTGGGCAAGACTGAGTCAGGGAGCCCAGAGGGAGCATCTGACTCAACCTGGGAGTGAGGAAGGACTTTTAGAAGGAGGCCACATCCGCGCTGGTCATTAAACTCATGAGCCTGGGGGGGGGGGCCTCCCTGGTGGCGCAAAGGGTGGAGTGCTGCCCTGTGGGGCTTCCGCAGCCACGGCAGCACGAGTTCGAGCCCCAGCCAGGGAGGGGACCCACATGGCACAACAGACCTCTCCTGCCTCACCCGCTGCTCCCCTCAGCAGTGTGCTTCAGTCCATCTGCCTGTTCTGCTCCCTGCTCTGTCTCTGGTGGATCCTCTAACCCCCCCAACCCACACTCATCTGGCCTGCACCCCAGCTCTTGTGTGCATAAATAAATGACAAAAATCTTTAAAGAAAAGCCCAAAAAACTCAGGGACCTGGGAAGAGAAAAGCTGGACGGAAGAAAGGGAGAGGAGACAAAGTGCACTCTCCTCTCTTTGACCATTATTTCTACGTTCTGGGGACCCAGGGGGCCTCTGACCGGCCTGAATCCTGCGTCATGTTTCCCAGTTTGCACATCGGTAGCCCACAGGACAGATAGACGCCACACAGACAGCCGAGTTAGTGTCTGAAATGTCCTTGATCGACTGTCAGATTGAAACAATAGAAGCGCTTCTCGTAGAAGCATGTCTTTCTGGCCTCGCCTGCAGTGGAAGGTCTGCTGATCACAGATTACGAATGGGATCTGGACTTTCCAGTCTCCAAATTCCCCACCATGCCTGTTGTTTCCTGCTTGAGACTGAGGGCCAAATGCCATTTGTCATGGAAACTGCATCAGGGCTTCTTACAGTGGGTTGAAAAAAGGTGGAAAGCATTAAACCTGTGTCTCTCTCTCATTTTTTAAGATTTATTTATTTATGCATATCTGGGGTATAGCCCAGAGTCGTGGGAGGTGAGAGGATTCACCAGAGACAGAGTGGGGAGCACGACAGGCAGATGGACTGAAACACACTGCTGAAGGGAGCAGCGGGAGAGACAGGGGAGGTCTGCTGTGCCATGTGGGTCTGCTCCCTGGCCGATCGAACTCGTGCTACTGTGTAGCAGATGCTTCGCAGTGCAACGCTCAACCCGCTGCACCACCAGGGAGGTCCTTTTGTGTCTCTTTTGAGAATGGGGAAATGCAAACTGGATAAGCTGTGGGTTTGGTTAACTAATTTTTTAAGAGTTTATGCATATAATTTATGCATATAAGAACTGGCGTGTGGGCCAGAGGTGCAGGGGGTGAGAGGAAGGAGGGGGATAAGAGAATTCACCAGAGACAGAGTGGGGAGCAGAGCAGGCACACCTACTGAAATGCACTGCTGAGGGGAACAGCGGAGAGACAGGAGAGGTCTGCTGCGCCATGTGGGTCCCCTCCCTGGGCAGGGATCGAACTCGTGCTGCTGTGGCTGCGGATAGCTTCATAGTGCTGTGACTGTAACCCCTGTGCCGTCAGGAGTCCCTGGTTAATTATTTCTGCTGGTCAGCCTGAGGACAGTGTGTGACCCCCTCTCTTCTTCTCAACCTCTGTCTTGTGCTTCCCAAATCGGGACTAACAGGGGTCGAGCCCAGGACCTGGGTGATCCTGCTCAGCTCACCACAGACTCAGAGAGGAGACTGTTCACACATCTGGCAAGTGCTCCATTATTCACATTGGATTAGGGTCCCCTGGGCCCCATTTTTGAGCTTCCTGGTGGATTGAGGCAGAAGCGGCTGTAATTACATCTCCCTTCTGCCTCCCACCTCTCAGCGGCTCCGGCCTGGTTGCATCATGTCTGGGGGAGTCCCAGGGGAGATAGGGGACAGAGCAAGCCAAGGATGATCTGGAACGGGAGGCAGAGGGCGGAGACACACTGGGAGAGAACTTGCCAGAAGAATTGCAGAATTTCACACATACAGCATTTTTGCAACTCAGGACCCAGGAGCCTGGAATTCTAGAGACGGTAGATTTTGTGAGACCAGAATGCTAGGGGCCAGGATGCTGGGGGCCAGGATGTTGGGGCTCTGCCCCCTTTGTCCCACTAGGCTGCCAGAGCTCAGCACCTCAAGAGTGTGTGGGTGTCTTGCACCTGCATCTTGGGGACTGGACACTTCCGGACCTGGAGTCTTGGATCTGTGCTGTGTGGAACCACCCTCCTTTGCATTCTAGTGCCTGGGCATGGAAGCAAGTGCTCTAGCTGTCCCGGTAGGGGAGAAGCAGGCCGGTGGCCATGGCTGCCAGGAGCGGGCGGGACTGGTGAGCCTGCACCCAGACACTGAGGCCGGCAGGCAGAAGCAGGAAGGGACAGGGAGGTCCTGGAGATCAGCCTCTGGGCGTGAAGCCTGGGTAATCTCATTAGCTGGTTTGACTGCAGAGCTTGCTTCTGGTTACCACTGCTCTTTCCTGCCACCCGCAGCTATGAGGTCAGCTTTGAGGTCAGGGGTCAAAGTCAGATCAAGAGGCAGAAACAGAAAGGCTGGCAGAAGTGCTGGTTCCCCATAGTGCCCTCTCACCAAACCCTGAGCCCTGCCCCTTCCAGCTTCCTGCCCTCTGCTCTGAGCAGTGCTTGGCCGGCGGGGCCTGGGGTGGCCACAGCCATCACTTAGTGGGAGTCCCTTTCACAAACCTCAGCTCACTTAATTCTCATGCAGCCCCCAAAGGGACTCAGCTTATCCTCAGTTGGGGCTTGAGGTTGGAGTTGGAGGAGTTAACGCTCAGGAGGGACAGGAGGTGTCCAGGGGAGCCTTGAAGAATGGACATGAGGGTGCCCAGGCAATGGCAGGGCAGGGTCCTGGGGCACAGTCAGAAGCAGTGACCGGTTGGTTGACAAGGGCCCACTGTGGTTGGAGAAAAGGGGAGTGGGCAGAGAAAAATGGCCTCTGGCACCACACGTGGACCCTGAGGCAGCAGTGAGGGGGCACAGGCGGACGGGCAGGCATGCGCACACGGGCAGTGCGCTGAGGTGGGGCTGCGCTTTCCCAGGGCCCAACTAGGAGGCCGGAAACCCGGGAGCGAGATGAGGGTCGTCCTGGGCCAAGCAGTTGGGAGCACATCCAGATGCAGGCCTGGGCGGGGGGCCTCGGCCTGGCCAGCATGCGTGGGCGAAGCCCATCTTGGCCCCATTTCCTGGCCTGCACGGTGCTTGCCCTCATGAGGACACACACCAGATGGGAGCACGGGTGTAGGATGACTCAGCGGAGGGCCTGCCGGCCCAGGCTCCGGCCCCAGTCGTCCTCTCCACGACTCGTCATTGGCACCTGGGAATTTGTCCCTCTCCTGCCTCCGAGGCCCTGTGCCTCCCCAGCCCCTGGCACACTGTAAGTGGACCAGGGTTTGTTGAATGACTAATAACAATACCTGAGGGCTTCCTGGCAGGCAGGGAGAATTTTCTCTCATCTTCACACAACACGCCAGCAAGGGCGAGGCAGCCCCCAGCGGGAGTCCACCAGAGCTCGGAGAGGGGGACGTCCTTTTCCGGTGTCACCTGGCACGTGGCTGACCGGTGGCTGGGGGAGATGTGTTCCCAAAGCCAGCCCCTCTCCGCTGCCCTGGGCACCCCTCACCAACAAATGCACACGGGACGGACACAGTCATAAGGACGCAGCGCCCACGGCCAACCTCCCAAGAGACATGGACGCACCAATACATCCTAGATAAAATAAGGGCACCCACAGCGCCCCCGCCGTGCAGCTTGCTCACCGAATGTTCGTGGCTCCCTCGGGCTCCCATAACCCCACTCAGACCCACACACGCAGCTCACACCCCCACAAGCCCTAGCTCACCCCTCCCGGCTGAGCCCCCCATGGGGGCCACATCTCCACTTGTCTCTGGGCTATTCGCCCTCCCTCTGG
Organism: Galemys pyrenaicus; assembly: GCA_019455555.1. Taxonomy (NCBI): domain Eukaryota; kingdom Metazoa; phylum Chordata; class Mammalia; order Eulipotyphla; family Talpidae; genus Galemys; species Galemys pyrenaicus. The sequence continues at coordinate 941,796 of JAGFMF010011711.1, forward strand.
AGAGGCCCATGTCCTCTTGCTGGTGGAGGGTGGAGCTGCTGCCCCGGCACCCCCAAACCACCCTCGAGGGGGGCCTCTCACCCCGTGGCACCGGCATCCTTTGTGGACTCTGCCCTGGGCTTGGCCGGGACAACCGGACAACCTCCATGGGGCTGGATTCCGCAAGCAGAGATGTATCCAGCCCTGGCCCTGGCCCCATGGATGCTCGGTCCTCCCACTCCTGATTCCTCCTGGGTCGGGGCTGCTCTGGGTCCCAGGCCTGGGCAGGAAACCAGCAGGAGGGAGGCTCCAGGAACCAGAGCTCCCCCACCCCACCCCCACTGCCTCCTGCAACTCCCCTGATGCTGAAACAGGACCCAAGCCTGGCAGGCAGCATCCTTCATTAATACCTTATCGCTTCCTGAGCCCCTTCACAGCGGAGAATGCAGAGCAGGGGGTGGGGACCAGGTGGCTGGGGGGGCTGAGTGCTGCAACTCGGGCACCCACAGAGTCGGGTGCTAGCCCCGGTGTGGCCGGAGCTGGGGCATCCATCCTGCCGGAAGCGGCTGGCAGTCGGTGGTGGGCGATAGGGCAGGGGGAAGGGGAGGGGGAGGCTGGGGGGAGGGAAGGGGGGTCTGCCGCTGCCCGCTGCCTGCTGCCCGCTGCCCGCCTCGGGTCAAGAGCATCCTGTGGCCTTGGATGTGGTGCATGGGCCAGGCTGTGCGGCCGAACATTGGCCACCAGCCCACGGAGCCTGCAGGAGGGTCCAGTTCTCAACCCCCACCCCCGCCCCGGTACTGCATGGGGCGGTGGAGCCAGGAGAGAAATCGAGTCACAGGAGGCAAGACGGAGCGTCTGCCTGCTCTACACTTAGCCCGCCTCAGGTGGGAAGGCTGAGAGGGCCTGGGCCCGTGGGACAGGGACAGTGGCCGCCGGCCGGCAGATGCAGACGCGGCTTGTGGGCTGACACGCAGCCGGGCGCTGGGGCGCTGGGAACGGCTGGGAGGGGTGGACGGGAGGGGGATGCTGGTCTCTGGGCGCCATTCGAGTCAAAATCTTCCCTGGGTCAAGGTCAAGAGCTTGGTCTGGGTCCCGGCAGTGCTGGTGTGAGAAGCAAAGGTGGACCCCAGGCCTGGCCCCTCCATGGCTGACTTCAAGCCCCCGGCCCCGCTTCCTCTTGGGGGGCTCTGCTGGGCCAGCCTGTGGGCCGGAGCTGCAGGACAGCTCCAGGGCCTGGCACCCCCTCTCTGGCCGGCCACCTCGTTCCCAGCCTTCTGGAAGGACCGAACGGTGTCCGGGAGCAGAAATCTCAGTGGTGCCTGGAAAACACTGCATCAGGGAGGAATTTCCTGGTCATTTCTCAATCCTGGGCAAGGTCTAACCCCGGGGCCCGGAGCCCAGAATAGATCCCGAGGCCACCCCCGTCCGCCTCCCAGACTGGCCGCCATGGACCTGTTGGTGCGCTCCAAGCAGTGGCCATGGCTGGTGACCCGCCACCCCGCCCCAGGGGTGTGGGCAGGAACCTGGGGCGGCAGGTGGCTCCTGGACCAGCACGCCCAGAGGGGCGGGAGCTGGTCTCACAGGGCAGGGGGACAGAGCCCTGCAGCCAGAGAGCCTGGGAAGGGGGGAGGGAACCCAGGGGGCCTCTGGAGAAAGCAGGGGGAGGGAAGGCGGGGCAGAGAGAGGAAATGAAAAAGCCTGGGCTTGAGCAGGCAAGATGAGTAGGGAGGGAGTGAGGGAGGGAGGAAGGGAAGTGGGGAGAAGCTGACACATGCAGAGGAGACCGCCTGGGAAGGACAGGAGGGGAGGACAGACACCTCAGGGGTGCGGTGAGGAGGGGCTGGAGGCTGAAGTGCACAGGAGGGGCTAGGGGGCAGGGGGAGAGAGGGGGGGCAGGGGGAGAGAGGGAGGGCAGGCAGAGGGGCGGAGAGGGAGGGCACAGCCAGAGAGACAGCTGGAAGGGGCTAGGGACCTGGGAGGGAGAGACGCAGAAGAAGCCAGAGACAGAGAGACGGCAGCGCTAAGGAGAGACAGAGAGCCAGAGAGCGGAGCGGAGCAAGGCTGGAGTGTGCCGGAGCAGGAAGACAGAGAAGGCGAGAGAAATACGGTGGCACGGACCGGCTGAGAGCAGCAGACAGACAGATCCCCGCGCCGGGAGGACGATGGGGAGGACGGCGGAGGGTGTCTGAGCGCCCAGCAGGCCCCCCCGCCGCCCCCCCTCGAGAGCCCCCCCGCGGGGCAGGCCCAGGCCAGCCCCCCGGGGCCAGGATGGCGGACTCCTGCCGGAACCTCACCTACGTGCGGGACTCGGTGGGCCCGGCCACCAGCACCCTGATGTTCGTGGCGGGCGTGCTGGGCAACGGGCTGGCGCTGGGCATCCTGGGCGCGCGGCGGCCGTCCCGGCCCTCGGCCTTCGCGGTGCTGGTCACCGGGCTGGCGGCCACCGACCTGCTGGGCACGTGCTTCCTGAGCCCGGCCGTGTTCACGGCCTACGCCCGCAACAGCTCGCTGCTGGGCCTGGCCCGGGGCCGGCCGGCCCTGTGCGACGCCTTCGCCTTCGCCATGACCTTCTTCGGCCTGGCCTCCACGCTCATCCTGTTCGCCATGGCCGTGGAGCGCTGCCTGGCGCTCAGCCACCCCTACCTGTACGCCCAGCTGGACGCCCCGCGCCGCGCCCGCCTGGCCCTGCCCGCCATCTACGCCTTCTGCGCCCTCTTCTGCTCGCTGCCGCTGCTCGGCCTGGGCGAGCATCAGCAGTACTGCCCGGGCAGCTGGTGCTTCATCCGCCTGCGCTCCGCCGAGCCGGCCGGCAGCGCCTTCTCGCTGGCCTACGCCAGCCTCGTGGCCCTGCTGGTGGCCGCCATCGTGCTGTGCAACGGCTCGGTCACCCTCAGCCTGTGCCACATGTACCGCCAGCAGAAGCGCCAGCAGGCCCGCCCCCGGCCCCGCGCGGGCGAGGACGAGGTGGACCACCTGATCCTGCTGGCCCTCATGACCGGCGTCATGGCCGTGTGCTCCCTGCCCCTCACGGTGAGTGCCCCAGGCCGCCGGCGGTGGGGGGGGCCCGGCCCCGCTGGGAGCCTGACTCAGAGGGTCGTGCTTGTCCCCGGCCCCCGGGGCGGTCCCTGGGCTGGCTCGGGCCCCTGGTCTTCCCCCTTGCATATCTCCCCCCAAATGCACCCCGACCCCCCGCCGTTAGATTAACACAGAGGTCCCTCTTCGTCGCGGGCGCCCCGTGTCCAGCGGCGGCCGGTGCTGGACGGACACACGCCCAAGTGACCGCACGCCTGGGCGCTGGATGCTCACACCAGCCGCTGCCGGTCCGAGTTTGCGCCCCGAGGGGCTGGCTGCGTCCCTTGGCCCTGCGGCCGACTCCAGCTGACCTCCCCTGCACCCAGCCCCGCCCTGCCCCCCGCTTGGCCCTCCCAACCTGCCAGCCTCACCCCTTTCCAAGGGGCCCCCCCTGTCATCTTACCCGTCTCTGCCTCTGTTTCTCTCTCTTTAAAATGCAAGGGCAGGACTCCATGTGAGGGGCCAGCACTTTCTGGGTTGCTGCTGACTCAGAGTCTGCAGGCGGAGCGCAGATAGCACCCACGGGCCCCCATCTATCTCCTCTAGGGCCTCTGTCGGTTACTTTCCGGGACTTTCTCACCCCGGATGTATTTGTTGCTTGTTTTCGTCTTATCTTATTTCCTTCCCCTTCTGACAGCCCCCCGTTCCCCCCAGGCCCGCCAGCAGCAAGCAGAGCAGGCAGTGGGTGGGGGTGGGGACAGAGGGAGGTGGGTGCTGCCTGACACCCCCCTCTGTCCTCAGATCCGTGGCTTCACCCAGGCCATCGCCCCAGACAGCAGCGAGATGGGGGACCTCCTCGCCTTCCGCTTCAACGCCTTCAACCCCATCCTGGACCCCTGGGTCTTCATCCTCTTCCGCAAGGCTGTCTTCCGGCGCCTCACGCTCTGCTGCCTGTGCCCCAGGCCCGGCCACGGGGACTCCCAGACGCCCCTCTCCAGGCCCGCCCTGGGGGGCAAGGACCCAGGGGCCCCCGCTGCTCTCGGGGGGAAGGAGGGGAACTGGGTGCCTTTGTCAACCTGGGGCGAGGGGCGGGGGGCTCCCCTGCCGCAGTCACCACAGCCACATAGTGCCGTGGGGGCTCCGTCCAAAGTGGGGTCCACCTGCTCCCTCTGCTGACGCCCCTGCCCTGTCTTGTGGGGGTAGGAGGCAGACAACCCCCTGCTTTACCCCGGGGGTGGGGACTCCGGACAGAAGTGAGAGCCCCTAGGTTTAGGGGGCGGCGGGGCAGTGGGGGACAGGCCCTGGGACGAGAGGGAAGGAGGAGGTTTGTCGGGGCTTTTCAGAAAGGATCGGGTCTCTCCAAACAACCAGGGCCTGGCCGGTCCGCCCTCGCGCTCATCCATCTCACTGTCTAAATATTTAGAAGAGGAAGCTCCCAGCAGCTTCTGTGCGCTCAGGTCTGCTGAGTTAGGGTTCCAGCTCCCGGCTCACCTGGTTGCTCCCCAAAGCCCCAGGGACTCTCCCAAGTCACTCCCTGTCACCCTTCTCTGACCCCCAAGCGCCCAGCCTCCCCCTCTGCTCATTTCCCCTCAGACCTGAGGGTCCTGGCCTGGGGGGAGGCACAGGGGGTAGAGGGGGGGGTCTGCTGCATTGTGGAGGAGAGGGCTCTGCTGCATTGTGGGGTGACACTGCTGGACAGAGGTGCCTGGGCTACTTGCCTGGCTTGGTGGTTGCAGGATGTGGGTTGTGGGGTCACCGCGGAGGGCGGAGATGGGGAAGTTGGAGGATGTGGGGGCTGGTCCCAGGGGCTGCCCCTACACGTGTCGTGGCACCGGTCTCCTCGCCTGTCCCCGGAGTCCTCGCGAAAATGTCATCCGTCCGTCCATCTGTCCGTCCATCATCCATCCGTCCATCCGTCCGTCCGTCCGTCCAGCCATGCGTCGTTCACTGGGCAAGGCGAGCACTGACTGCTTGGTGCTGGGGACACAGCCTCTGCCCAGCCCTGGACTCCCCTGGGGTGATTTCCAGCCTCCCCCTCTCCCCTTTGCCATCCCTGCCTTCAGAAAGGCCCCGAAGAGCCAAGAGCGCTTGGGGGTTCCGGGAAGGAAGTGGGGCTCGGGTGGGGGGGTAGTCCTGCTCTTGCCACCCCAGGCCCCCTTTCTCACGCGCTCCTGGGTTCACGCCATAAATCCAGGCCCGTGGGGGGCGGGGCGCAGACATGGAGCCTCTGTAAGGACAGCAGCCCTGTCCTCCCTGGGGGTGCCCCTCCTTCTCCCCTCTGCCCCAGGGCTGCGGCTCTGGGGGGCGGGGCGGGGGGGCCTGGCTGGTCCAGAGAGAGCATCACCAGCCCCCCACCCCTTAAAGGGGAAGGCAGAGCAGGTGACGGGCGGTCTCCACCCTCGGCCCTGCCAGCTGGTGGGGCTGGACTTTGAATCCCGCCCTGGCTTCCTCGAGAGTACAGCTGCCCCCAGCGCTGAGCTCACGGGCACGCGGAGGGCTAAGGGTGCTCCTGGGGTGCCATCAGTCCAGCGGCAAACGCTGCTGTTACCGCCCTCTCGTCCCGTCCGCTGCGGCTGCTCTTTTTGCTCCTGTGACGCTGATCTCAACGGAGGAAGAAGAGGCTTCTGGGAGAGCAGGAAACAGGCCTGAGGGGCACGAGCTCCCGAACAGAATGATGTGGAACCAGACGGCCACTCGGCATCGCCAATGCACTAGACAGTGAGCTTTGGGTCACATGGTCAATTGTGGGCATTTTGCCGGTTTAAAAAAAAAAACTAAAACAAAAAATAAATGGAGGATGTTGGTCGACTTTCAGAGCCGTTGTGACAGGTCAAGGAAGATGGCTGAATCTAGTAGCAAGTTGACTTGTGCAAAGAAATAAAATAAAACCAGGCCAAGAAACGTGAGGTGGGGTCCGCCTTTGTCACCGAACCCGGTTGCCGCTTGGAACAAGCCCAAGGGGGCACTGGAGGACAGACGGGGCAGGGGGGCAAAAGGGCACTTGGGCAGGGGTCCTGGGAGAGGGGCCTGAACTCGTGGAGTCCCCTGGGGCGAGGCACTGGCTTTCTCTCCCCTTGCACCCAAGATGGGTGCTGGTGCCATTCTCATTCAGGGGCGAGTTAAGGGGAGGAGAGGAGTTGAAATTTGAAGCTGTTTCCCTGCTGGTGCTCTGCCTGCTTGCTCACCAGGCCCAGCGGCCCAGCGTGTCAGAAGCCCCCGCTCCTCTGCAGCTCATCCCTGGCCCAGAATTCTGCAGCCGCCAGCTCACTCCCACCCCTGCTCTCACTGTCCCTCTGGGGTGATTTGGAAACCCCTGTTCCAGCTAGGGCACCGCCCCCCCCACCCCCCACCCCGTCTGTCAGTCATCTTTGCTCTTCTGCTTGATGCCCTGTCCCACCAAGGCTGGCTGAGTGGTCACTCAGCAGCTACCTGAGGGAGCCAAGCCCCAGGCGCTTTCTCAGCCACAGGCAACAACCCAGGTTTCCCCCCAGAGCCCACTTCTCTGGGTTCTGGCTCTTTGCTGAGTTCATCCATCCATCCTTCCTGGAACTGTCCTCACTTCTCTGTCAAAAGCATGCTTGCCCTTCAAAGTCTGGCTAGACTACTCCTCTTGTTTTTTTAAGATTTGTTTTTATTTACTTATGCATGCAAGAACTAGGGTACAGGCCAGAGGTGTGGGGGCTGGGGCTGAGAGGATTCGCCAGAGACAGAGTGGGAGCAGAACAGGCAGATTGACTGAAACACACTGCTGAGGGGAGTAGTGAGGAGACAGGAGAGGTCTGCTGCGCCAGGGCCGGTGGCTGTACACAACTTGATAGCGCTGACTTAACTCTTGCGCCACCAGGAAGGCCCTAGACTAATTCTCTTGAAGACAATCATTCCTCCCCCTAAGGAGCTTGCAGCCCCCGTGGCCCTGCCATTTGTTCGTGCATTCAGCCGGCTCTTACTGAGGGCTTACTGGATCTCAGGTCTTTCCTCCGTGATACTGGGAGCCAGAAGTAACAGAGACGACTCTGGCTCTGCCTTCCTAAGTCTCACAGTGGGCAGGGCTGGGAATGTGGCAGTCAGAGTTGAGGGGGACGTCAGGGAGAGCTTCTTGGAGGAGGTGATGGCTGACCTGGGACTTGTGGGTTGGAAGACAGTAAAGTGTAGGAGGGTTTCTGCTGTGCTCTTGGTTCAGACTCTTCATCTACTGCCTCTTTCTTTACACTCTCATTCAATCACTCAGCAAACTTTGCCCTGAGCTTCCCCTGGCCCCGAGGCTTCTAGGAACAGAGCAGTGGTTAATGCCTTGCACCTACCCCACTCACGATCCAGTGGAGTGACAATAATTCCAGAAATACGTATTATAGTAGGCAGCAAGAATACAAAATGACAGGCTGTACTCGGTACTGAGAGCACCACACAAGGATGTGTGGGAACGTGGAAGAGGCCTGCCCCAGTGTAGGGCGGGGTCACAAAATGACACACTAGGGACGGGACTGTTTCTCTCAAGGAGACTTTATTTAATTTCATTTTTTCATGCATTGGCACCGGTCCTGGCCCACAGATGGATGTAAACACGCACCACATGTCCGCGGAGGCTGGTCCCAGGCTTTCTGCGCACATTGCCCCGCCTGCTGGCCACACTGGGAACGACACCTAGACGCACCCCCAGAGCCGAGGCGCTGTCCGTCACCACCCTGGACTTCCCTCCCTGGGACTCCCGCTGGCACCTCCCAGTGCGCCCCTGTCTAGTCACTTTCACGGGACAGGCTCTGCGCTGCCCTGGAGTGCCTGAGCCACAGATGCGCCCCGTCCAGGCGTGGCTTTGCATTGGCTGCGGCCAGCTCCCCTGGGGCCTGTCCACTGGCGGCTCAGAAGCCACCTTCGTGGCTTACAGAGTGGGGAAGGGAAGTTATGATTATTAACTGTGTGGAAGTCAAAGTGTTTCAAGACTTAGGGCCCCTGGGGCAAAATTATGGAGCAGAGGGCTGGCGGTGGGCGTCAAAGCGTGCATGTTGGGACCCCAACCATGTGGGGTTTTCAGCGCCAGCTAAGTCACTTCCAAGAAGGGTGCTGTGAGGTTTCCCCTGCCTGGCTCCCTCCTTCCTGTCGGATCTGGAGGATCGCTCTTCCAGGCTGTGTGCCCGCTGCGGAGCTGGCACGCCATACATGGTGCCGAGTTTTACTAAGGCTCAATCTGGCCTGGGTTAGAGTGAAACGAGGTCTAGAAAGTGCTTGGCACAAGTCCCCGAGGTGGGTATTTTTTTTTTTTAAGATTTTATTTATGCATACAAGCACTGGGGCACAGGTCAGAAGTGCAGGGGGTGAGAGGATTCACCAGACACAGCGGGGAGCAGAACAGGCAGACTGACTGAAACACTGCTGAGCGGGGGGCATCAGGGAGACAGGAGAGGTCTGCTGCGCCGTGTGGGTCCCTCCCTGGCCAGGATCAAACTCATGCTGCAGTGGCTGCGGAAGCCCCACCGCATGGCGCTCACCCCCTTGCGCCACCAGGGAGGCCCGAGCTGGGTATTCCTATGAGCCTCCAGTTTGGGGTTTGTCATTCTTCCCAAGTTTGCAGCTGCAGACTGAGGCCTGGGAAAGTGGAGGCTCAGAAGCTCCCAGGAGGAAGGGGCCACGGCACACCACCGAGGCCGGTCAGTGCACCCAGGGCAAGCGGGCACCAGCGCGGTTCTGAGGGCCACCAAAACCTATCTCCATCCCACCTGGGACCAGAATTCCCCGTCACTATCCTGGTTGCCAACGGGGCAGCCCCACCGCAGGGCCTGCCCCCGGGCCCTGGCTTCGGGCAGGCCTTCTCACTGGCTGGGCCTCTCGCCTGCCGGAAGTCGGGCTTTTTAAAGACCATTTACTTTAAAACCAGGCAGCTGGGTGTAGACTCCGGGGGTCAGGTCTGGTTTAAATTTCAGCTTCACCACCTTTGACTTGAAAACTCATTTCTCTGGGCCTTCGTATCCCAGTCTGTGGGGACCAACAAGCACCCGGCTCCCAGGGCTGCCTTTCAGGTGAACGTGAGGTCAGCTGAGCAGCCAGCGGTGGGGGGCGGGGCGGGGCAGCTCACACGCTCCTGCTGCTTCCCACAACTCAGCCAGGACTGGCCTGGGGGCTGCCGTTCTGTACTCCCATTTCGTGAAAGGCGGGGTGACGAGGGCCAGCACCCCATGAGGAAGACCAGGAGCTGCTCTTCTTCACACTCTCCAGTCTTTGCTGTGCACCCAAGTGCCAAATGCGTGTCCAGGGAGGCCCTGAGCTGGAGCGCTGGGCAAACGGCTGGCTGCTCCCAGGTGCCCTTCTGAGGGGCCTGCCCAGGAGGACGCAGTTGGACCCAATTTTGGGCCGGAAGGGCAGCCCCGAGGGGGGTTGGTGGCCCAGAAAGATGGCAGAGGAAAAGGAATCTTCACGCTGACAAGCCCTGTCTCCTTAAGCTCCTGCCCAGCTGGGGTGAGTACCCCTCTTGGAGAATGTTTGGGCCTACTACCAGCTCACCACCCTGCACCCTGAACAGGAAGCAGAGGGGCTCTGTGGCCCTATTTTACGCAACTCCCCCACCTCGCCTGCGGGGAGCTGAAGAGGGGCTCCCAATGGGGCCAGCAGTGCACTTTTCCTGGCCCTTTGGGGTTGGCCTGAAGCCCCGCGAGCTGAGGGGCATGCCTTTCTCCTCAGGGTTCAGCTCGCTTAGCCACCTGCCTGCCCTCGCCCTGATGAGGCACCCCTTCTCCAAAGCACCGGTTGGGTTGAGACACCCCCCACGGTGTGAATGGCCTGTCGGGTCTGACCCTACCTTCTGGAAACCTCCCTGACTTAGAGTGTGGCCCTGCCCGCCTGCCCGCGTCATCTTCTCAGAGACACCTGCCTCCCGCTGCAGTCAGGTGTCACCGACCCTTCGGGCCTCAAGCTGCCCCCCTCGCCCCATGGGGGACAGTCTCCTAGCACAACCGGCGGGCCCCAGGCCTTCCCAGCCCCCCTCGGGTCTGGCTGGAGAAAGGCTGGAGGAAAGGGCAGGGAGCAGGCCCAGAAACCTGGACGAGAGGGGAAGAGCCAGGCCAGGTAGTCACTGTATTTTATTGGAAAACATTGATATATATTTTTCTTCACAGCTTAAACTCAACACAATATTGCCCGGTTTAAAAAAAAAAAAAACAAAAACCAAAATCAAAACACTCCAAAAAATGTCTACAGCCTCACGCCTAACCTGCCCTCCCCCTCAGCTCCGAGGGTCTCCTACCAGACCCTCCCTCCCCTCCCCTTCCCCAGGCTGGGCGCCAGAGGGCCGATGGGGGTTCTCAAAGCTGGGCAGGTCCCAGGAAAAGCCAATTGATCGACCTGGGGGTGGGGGTCGGGGCTGATGGAGTAAACAGAAAAAGGGGAAAACGATGCAGACACCGATCTGCCCACGCCGACTTACTTGTCCCAGAGGCGGAAGTCAGAAGCAAGGTCACGGATCATGCTCTCCGGCGGGAGTGTGGGGGCAGGCAGGCGGGAGAGGGGGCGAGAGGGCAGACAGTGCAGGCGGGGGGCCAGCCAAGTCAGAAGCAGCACGGGGCAGAGCTGGGCCTCAGGCAGGCAGCCACAAGGGTCTTACTGCGGGCGTGTTCTCTCGAGCGTGGTGGGGTGCATCCTCCCTCTCCCCACCCCTCAGCCAGCCAGCCCGGCGTGGTTTTGACAAAATCAAAGGATCCAGGGGCAGAAAGAAAAGAAACAGAAGGGCAGCCAGCACATGACAAAGCAGGGGTCCCCACACCCGCTCCAAGGAGGGGACCTCGAGGCCGGAGGGCGGGTGCATGGTGAGGGAGCCGCAGGGGATGTTAGCACCAGGTATTTACACAACAGCTGAGCTCTCAGGGAACATGGGCCTGTGCAGTCTGCAGGGGGGCGGCAGACACAGCCCCCTCCTGGCCCAGCCTCAGAAAGCCAACCGGGTGGTCTCAGGACAGCAGCCCATGGGATCGGAGTGTTTCCCACTCTGTCCGCCCCCTTCCAGGAGTCGGCCCCTCAGTGGTGAGAGCGGCCGGGGGTCCAACACTCCGCTGCTGCCGTCACCCCTCTCCCCGCCCCGGGCTATATCCACTTGACCCGCGACTCTGACATTCCCCCTCAATCCTGCTGGAAGGCCTCCCCCAGCCTCCCTGCCCCAAAAGGCTGCTGGGATTGGCACAGGGAACCACAGGGCTGGCTGCATGCAACAGCGAGGCATGCTCTTCTGCCCGGGCAGGGCCTTGTGCCCGGCCTAGCAGGTCCCGGGACAGGGCTGGCAGCCACCCCAGCACCCAAAATAAGATGACAAACGAAAGGAGACAAAATGAAATGGAGGGGAGCCACCCGGGCGGGAGGGGGAGGGCAGAGGCTCCCCTACGGGGATGGGGCTTCATCTTATGAATGTATCAGGCCTTGGGAGATGGGAATAGAAGAGGGGGAGGCAAAAGGAAGAGATGAGGGACAGGAAGGAGACTCGGGAGGAAGGAGAAAGAGCAGTCATGCAGCTTGGGACAAATCTTTTGTCGCTTTATCAGATTCTCAGTCAGTCAATTGGTGTTTGCTAGAACCGGGTACGCAGGGGAGTGTCGAAGAGAGAGCGCGCGCGAGAAGAGATTGAGAGGACGGGCATCGCCAGCTGCCCGGGCCTTCACTTCGCAGTCATCATCTGTACAAACTCTGTGAGGTGAGAAGGGGGACAGGCGGTGAGGGGGTGCGCCTCAAGTGGCCCACCCGGATGGGCCCCCGGCCCAGACTCGTGCCACCTCACCTTCATAATTGACTTGCCCGTCTCCGTCGATGTCTGCCTCCCTGATCATCTCGTCCACCTCCTCATCCGTCAGCTTCTCCCCCAGGTTCGTCATGACGTGACGCAGTTCCGCGGCGCTGATGTAGCCATTGCCGTCCTGCGTGTTGGGGACAGGGGCTGTTGGTCACCCTCGCTCGTCAGGGCCTTCCTGAGGCTGCGGAACAGGGCGGGTCCCGGGCCCCCGGCCTCCCGGAGGAGGCGACTCGGTGGCTGCGCCCGAGCAGGGCATCCTGAGCCACGAGCAGCTCACCTTGTCGAAGACACGGAAGGCCTCTCGGATCTCCTCCTCACTGTCTGTGTCCTTCATCTTTCTGGCCATCATGGTCAGGAACTCCGGAAAGTCGATGGTCCCATTCCCTGCACGGGGAAAGAAGGGTGGCGTGCTCTTGGCCTGGACTGTGGAGACGTCGAGGCCTGGCAGAGGGCAGGCCCTGCCCCTGCACTGTGCTAGCGCCTCGTGGCTCACCATCTGCGTCCACCTCATTGATCATGTCCTGCAGCTCCGCCTCAGTGGGGTTCTGCCCCAGGGACCGCATCACCGTCCCCAGCTCCTTGGTGGTGATGGTGCCGTCTCCGTCCTTGTCGAAGAGGGAGAAGGCCTCCTTGAACTCTGAGGGGAGGCCAGAGAGTGAGACAAGGACCACAGGGAAACTCCGACTCTGGGGTGCTCGGTGCCACCCATCCTCCCGCCAGAAGTCAGCCCACCAAAGGGAACAAGAGCGGCCCTCGCCAGCCCAGAGCGGACCCCGCCTTCTTCCGGTCAGGGCTGGCGGAGAGCCTGTCCTGGGCCAGGGGAGGCTGCCCTCTGGCACCTGGCCGGGTGAGGAGCACCGTCAGAGAGCGGCCTTCAGGTGACCCGCTTTCTTTCTGGTGTCTGGCTTTGGGTGAAGTGCGCCAGTGCCATGGAGTGACGGGAGCTGAGAGGAGACTCCACCAGCACCCGCCGGCCAAGAGGCCGGCTGGGAGGGAGCAGCCGCAGGCCCCGGTGGGCAGTGAGCCCCTCCTGACTGGTCCTGCCTGCCAGTTCCCGGCCTGGATGCCACCAGCTTCCAGAGGAGGAGCTGAGCGGTAGGTGGGGTGGGGTGTGGGGGTGGTCGGCAGCCAAGCAGGGCTGACGGCCGGTGTGTGGGGGCGGCAGGAGAGGGGCTGAGCCAGGAGGATGAGGAGCGAGTGGGAAGGCCGCAGCTGGGGGCCGAGTAGGAGCAGAGAAGCACGTGGCTCCTGCCCTCCCACTGGGCCCGTTTTGGCACCTGGAGCTCCCCCCCCCCCCCCCCCGAACCTCCAGAGAACAGATGCCTGGCAGCCTATTCCCAGAGGGTGTGGGCCAGGGCGAGGCGGTGGACAGCTCCTAACGGGCCAGGGCGGAGAGGGGCGTGTTTATGTTCCGTGTGGGCACAAGGGCAGAGTTGGGGTGCAGGTGGCAGGTGTGGCGGGAACTGTGTGCGCAGCCCAGAGCTGTGCCCCAGGGAGATGCTGAGAGGGTCTCTGAGGTGGCAGCCCCCGTGCCCAGGCCCGTTGTTCTTGGTGGGGCGAGGCGTGGTCATGCGGGGCCTGAACTTGGGATCACAACAGCCAGGCTTTCCTGGCGGGCCGGAAGTGAAGAAGCTGAAAGTGGGGGTGGGTGGAAGCAAAGGCAAGTCCATTCTTCTTCCTGCCATAGTGGGGCCCCAGCAGCTGGGGGCCCCCGGGGCCGCCTCTGGATCTTCTCCCTGTGCACCCTGGGTTGGCCCCTGGCTATGGCAGTGAACTTCCTTGGGCGCTCGTGGTCTGGGGCGGGGGCCACGATGCCCCGCCATAACAGTACAGTATTCCTGCAGGGGCCTCCGCGGGGCTCGGGATGGGGGAGGGCTACGAGAAAGAATGAGGGTGTTCGGGGATTTCTTGCAGAGGACTGGGGGCTACATGATGGTTCCTTTATTCATTTATTTGGCCCAGAAGAATGTCTGGAACATTCGTTATGTCCAAGGCGCTGAAGAAACAGCAGGACCAAGGGCCCGCCCCAAGGGAGCCCGAGCTAGTGTTGGGAGCTGCAGCGGGTACCAGGGCCCAGCCGGCCGGGGTGGAGCTAAGGGCAGGCTGTCTGGGGGTGGGGGCGGGGACGGCCTCTCCCTGTGGCAGGGGGGCTGCCGCTCCTTGGTGGCCTGAAAGTGGGACAGGAGCTCCTTAAGAAGCCCCAGAGGCAGGGCGGGGCACCCCCTCCTGAGCCTAACTGGCGCTCCCCCTGCAGCCACTGGCTGAAAGGCCCCCGTGACCCTGCCAGGAGAGGAAGCCCACCTCTGGCAGGGGTGGGGGAGGCTTGTCTCGAGCTCATGGCGACGGGTCTCCCACACACACTGCGGTGTGCTGGCATGGAACACGCGACGGCAGAGGACACAGGTCCACCTGCCGTGTGCGCCCTCCTGGGGGGGCTGAGGTCTGGCTGGGGACGCAGAGGCCACGGGGGACAGGAAGAGGGGAGTGGGGCTCACCTGCGATCTGCTCCTCAGTCAGCTGGTCAGCCTGCAAAAGGAGGAGAGAGTCAGCCACGGCTGGCCGGTGAGCCCAGCGCCCTCTGGTAAGGCCGGTGCTGAGGGCACTGCAGGCGCCGGGGCAGGCGGTACAGCCAGTCGGGCTCGGGGCAGAGCCAGGCCTGGCTGTAGTCTGGTGAGCCAGGAAGCCGGGATGAAGGTGAGCTGGGGCCGGAGGCTCACCCCGTGCCGGACGTGATGAAGCTGCCCAGACCCAAGGGTGCAGTCTTGATCCCCGGCTTTGGAGCCACAGCAAGTGGGGAGACATGTGGCCCCAGCCCCAGGGCCTGTTGCCCCAGTGCATGGTGCTCACAGCAGGGAGCCCCAGAGGCTGAGCGGGAGCTTGCCCCAGGGGCCTCATCCAGCAGCTCTGGCGGCTCTAAGCTGAAACAGGCCAGCCCTGGGAAGGGCAGAGGGAAGGTGCCCAGTGCCCTCTGTGAGCTTCTATGCCCTCTTTGGAGGCGCCAGGCCCAGGCAGGGTGGACCCAGGGACCCACGGCATTTGGGCTGATGGCTCTGGGCTGTTCTGCAGGGCAGGCACTCTGCGCCGCGGCCCGGGGCACCGCTCTCACCGCTCTGTCTGTGTCTCTGGGGCAGGAAGGACACGTGGGGGGACCCAGCAGACAGCAGGAGTGGTGGCAAAGGCGAGGGACGAAAGTCAGCGCCCGGGCTGCTGCGCTGCAGGTTTTAACTCTTCCCAGCCCTGGCCGCTCTGGAGAGTGCCCTTGCTGCATGCGGGTTTGGGGGCTGGGCAGAGGACGGGCCAAGACTAGCCTGTCCTACAGGGCTGGGGATCAGCCAGGCTGAGGGATTCTCAGGGGTTGGTGGGTGAATCTCCATTTTTAGCTTTAGGCAGCAAAATGCCTTTTCTTGGGTTTTTCTGAATGCTGCCCAAAAGGTGCCCCTCTCCCCGTCATCACGTGATCCAGACGACTGCTCCCCTTCTTTTCACAGCTGGGGAAGGGGCTCCATGTCTCCGGCAGGGTTTGAGCTGAGGCCGAGTGCACCCCAGCTGATGCCAACTCTGTGCATTTGCATTCTTCTAGAGAGAGGTTCCAGAGCTTCCATGTGAGGCTAGCAGCCACCTCCCTGCCCCTCCCCCTGTCCTGTTCCAAATATTGAGCATCAGTCACATTAGAACTGGTCTAAAACGTCCTTTTTTTCACCTAAGGGAAGAACTTGCAGCCAAGTCCCAAGCAGACAGAATGGGGGGAGGGCAAAGCAAAGCCAATGGCAGAGGGGGAAGGCACGTGCAGAGGGGACCCGCCACCGTGCCATTCTGGAAGAGTCCTAAGTCTAAAGGGGACGCCAGGCGGCCACCTGGAGATACTTCGGCACCGCCTTAAAAACCCAGGGCTGCTGGGCCCCTCCAGGCCAACCTGGCCGGGCCCTCACTCTACCACTCCCCTGGCTCCTGTGGGCAAAGCAGCCCACTGACCCCGCCACCGAGGTCCTGACACCGAGGAAGCTGCTCCGGGAAGTGAGGACTGGGGGCCTTTGGCTGCCATCACCCACCCTCATGCTCGTCCCCTGGCCTAGATGGAAAAGCTCCCGGGCAGCAGGACCCTCCCCATCACTTAGTCCACTGCACTCAGTCCAGCTCCCCCACCCTGGGCCAGCACAGCGGGGGTCGGTGGGAGCCAGCCAGAGGCAGGCTGCGAGTGCCCCAGCGCCTGCCCCTCCCAGAAGACAGGCTGGAAGGCGCAGCTGAGCAGAGGCACTGCCACGCTCCCTTATGGGGCTGCTGCAAATAGGCGTGGCTCCGCCTCTCCCTCCTGGTAAGGAGACCCTCTCCCTGGCATGGGGGTGCAGGAAAGGAATGGTTACCCGCGGAGCTACAGCTCTCAGGGCAGCACCTAGGAAACAGATGATCGGAGAGGACCCTGGCTAGGGACCCCTTCTCAGGGCTTCCTCCCTTTCCAGCTCTGGAGACTTTTAAGCTTGCACCAAAAATTGTCTCCCCGAACACCCAGCTGGTCTCCTGCTCCTGAGCCCTCATTTTAGGCTTCAGCAAGGGGATGGACAAGAACAAAATCTTGGGGGGGAGGGAGGAAGGGAGAAGCGGGTATTATATCTCTGCCTGGCCCCAGCCCCCAGCCAGTGCCAGAGAGCAGTGTTAGATGAGATCAGAAACCAGGGCCAGGGCCCCTCACCAGGGCCAAGGAGGAGCCTGGGAGCTAAGGACAAAGTCCAAGGCCAGTTAACAGCGACCTGTCCCACCCATACCTTGCTGATTGCAAAGGGAAAGAGAAACTGGTCATAATGCGCTAAAGCCCAGGTCCTGTTTGGAGGGGGTCACGCTGGCACCTGCTGGTGCTTCAGGGCCCCTAGGCCAGGCTGTGCTGGGGGACACCGGGAGGAGCCATCAGGTCTGTGTCAGCAAGTCTGAGACCTGATACACAGCAGCGGCTGCCTGTTCTCCCCAGCCTTGCCAGCGAGGATGGCTGCGCACGCTGCCGAGCCTGGGGGGCTGGGGGTTGTGGGTGGCAGGGAGGAGGAAAGAACTAGTCTGCTGGTTGTCTCCCAAAGCGCCAGCTTTGTGAATTAAAGAAGCCCCCACAAGGGGCTGGAGGACCCATGAAGGAGTCTCTCTGGAGGTACTGAAGGGTCAAGCCCTGCAGTCCCCACCCCGAGGCTACAGGAATTGGTGTGTGATTGTCACCGACGCCACAATGTACTGCACTGCCATTTGGCACAAGTGAGGAGATGCAGAACCCTGCGCCGGCCGAGAGCGGAGAAAGCCATGGCTCCGTGCAGAAAAAGCTGCTCTCTGGCTCTGAAAGGGGCCACGAGGGGATGAGGTTCTAGAATGAAAAAGCTGGCTCACCGGATGCACCCCAAACTTTGATTTCCCCCATCCCCGTTTCATGCTGCTTCAGTGCGCAATAGGGGCCCGAACTCTGCCCACCTGCTCCCACCGCCCTGGCGCCTTCCAACAGCCCCGTTCTTCCATGGGAAGGGCGACCCTCCTGCGCTCCCTGCGCCCCTGCAGCCCACTCCCCCCATTCACACCACCAGTCTTTGTCCAGGCCCCTCCCTGGAGACTCCCAGGGAGCCACCCACATCCACCTCCAGCCTGGGACCACCCATTTCCCCCTCCAACACCCTCCCCACGCCCCACCCAAGCCAAAGTCCTCTCCCACGAGCTCACCTTGGAAACCCACCTTGTCCGGGACCCAAACATGACACTCCCCCCACCCCCAAAAAAAAGACCCTCAACCTCCCCTCCCACTAGGAAGCTCAGAACCTTTCCTGACCGTGGGCCCCCTCCCCCCAACCAACAAGGGCCCCTGGACCCCCAACCCTGCCCAGCCCCACTCTGGCCATTCCCTTGAACTACCCCCACGACCCTAATCCACTTCAGTCCCCGCAGGCTCCAGACAGCATCTCCGAAGCTCCGCTGCCACCCACCCCAGGCTCTCCTCCCCGAGCTCGCGCCTCACCCTCCGCCTCCCCCCTGCATCGCCGTCTTCCCAGAGCCCCTCTCCACCGCCCGGGTCTGCGGCGCCCGCCCCAGCGAGCCCCGTCCCTGGCCTGGCTGGGAGCGCCCACCCCGCGGCCGGCGGCCCCCTCCGATCCCCGCATCCTCTCAGGGCTGCATCGGGGCCCAAACAGTCCCCCGCCCGCCAGTGTCCCCCACCTCGGCGCCCTGGGGTCCAAACACCCCACTTCAGGGGCCGCCCGCCCCATCCCGAGCCCAAAGGCCGCCTCCGAGGGTCCAGATGCTCCATCCTGGGCTAAACTGCCCCCCTTCGAGGGCTCCGGTGCCCGTTTTTAAGCCTAAACACCCCTTTGGGGACAAAATGTCGCTTTGGGGAGCCGCTACCCCCCCAACTTTGGGGATCCAAACGTCCCGATCGGGGTTCCAAAGCCGCCGATCCCCGTGCAGCAGGGGTCCGGGGGCCCTCGCCGAGGTCCGATCGTCCCCCGTTCTGGGTCCGCTCCCCCTCTCCGGGGTCCAGCCCCGCCCGCCCGCCCGGAGCCCCCAGTCTGGGCGGCCCCTCTGCCTCACTCACCATGGCGAGGCCCGGGGTGTCCGGAGCGCGGGGATCAAGGTTCCTCCGGCGGCGGCAGCAGCTGCAGCAGCTCGAGCTCCGCCGCGCGTCCGCGCCTCCACACTCACTGCCCGCAGCGCGCGCCGCCGCCGCCGCCGCCCGCCCCAACGGTCCCTCAACGGCCGCCGCGCGCGCCCCGCCTCGGCCGGCCCCGCCCCGCCCGGCCCGCGCGCCGCCGCACTGCGGTGACCACGGATCCCTCCGCGCTCCTCTCCGCACCGACGGGCCCGCGGAACTCCGGCTCCACCCCTCACAGGGCCCGGGCTCACCGCCGGCCGCGCGCGCGCGCCCCCGCCGCTGGACTACTTTCTGTCGCCGCGCGCCCCGCCCCCTGCGCCCACTCCACTTTCCTCTCCGGCGGAGGCGCACCGCTCGATGGCGCGTGAAACGTCTAGATGTGAGCCGCGCCGCTATTGGGTCCTGACCATGGCGGAAATGAGAGCGCGGTGCCGATTGGTCCGACCTTCCCTGCAATGCGTCAAACTGGGGCGAGCCACTACGTGGTGGTAGGGCGGAAGCCCGAGATGTGCGGCCGTGTGGAGCTGTGGGGTCTTCCGAGGCGAAGGGGGATACTGTATGGCTCTCAGACAGGCGAAGGCATCGTGTTCGTGGCCGGGAGTGGTAAAAGACATGGCAGAGGATGTAGGAGAACTTTCTTGGCTCTCCCCTCTAACAGATGAAGATGGTGCAACCCAAAATGCTGAGCTCTGAAGCCCCGCCCCCAACTGGGCCCAACGAGCTGGCGGGGTCTTCAAGATTCCTCTTGGCTCCTACAGGTACCACTCCCCAGGGCAGGTGTCTGCATCCTGAGACGCACTTCAGCTCTGTGTCCGACCTCTGTCTCCGCTTAACTGCTGACCGGCCTAGGGTGTTTGTAATCTCAGAATAGGGCATGCATGCATGCATGCATGTGTGCATGCATTCAGTTAACGGGTTTGGGAGCATGCAGTATGCCGCGACCAAGGCAGGGGAGACCACATGTCCAACCGTCTCCTGACCTCCCCAGACCACCTGACTTTTGCACCCTTAGTCCAAGGTTCCAACCATAGGGGAACAAGAATTAATGCAAAGGTGAGGTTTACTCAATCTCAGAATAGCCCACTCCCTTGATTAAATAGGAGGTGCCATTTGTTTAAGTGTTCCTCCCACGTTGCAGTGATTGACTGAAGAATGGGCGAGTGAGTCGGTTCGGGGCAACCATCATGCCCCCGCTGGAACAGACTACAGGCAGACAAGGAGAGTGCTTCCCTGGGGTTCCGGGCTCCAGAGCAGGCTTGTGAAGGAATAGGGCCAGAGTTGTTGGTGGCCATTTGACCACCCCAATCGACCTTGGGGGCCATAGTGTCTAGAAGAGAAGAGAATGAAATTTGCAAGGGGTAGAAATGAAGTGAGACCTGTTGACGTTCACTTCTTTGATTCCAGTATTCTTTTTTTTTTTTTTAAAGATTTATTTATTTATGCGTACAAGCACTGGGGTACAGGCCAGAGGTGTGGGGGGGTGAGAGGATTCACCACAGAGAGCGGG
>JAGFMF010011711.1:961738-979930 GCA_019455555.1 Galemys pyrenaicus
GTGGGTCCCCTCCCTGGGCGGCAGCAGGGATCGAACTCGTGCTGCAGTGGCTGCGGTTTGCTTCATAGTGTGTTGCTTAACCCACTGCGCCACCAGGGAGGCCCTGGTTCCAGTATTCTTGAGACCCTCATGCCAGGTTTTAATTACGTGAGCCCTTCCAGTTTCTCTTTTAGCCCACGCTAGTTTTTGTTGAATTTGTGTCACTTGCAACCACGTTGATGGGTCTGGTTTCCAAGTATCTCCAGTCCAGAGTTGAGAAATGAGCTTGGCGACCTTACAGGAGACATCTTAGCTTTCCAGCTCTTGGGATGTTCTTTGCTATGAGCAGGTGAGATTCTCCATCGTGGGTTTAAGTCTCCTGAGCATTAGGAGTGATCAGTAAACCCCAAAGTATCAGGGAAATTCAAATTTAAAAAAAGATTTATTCATGCATACAAGAACTGGGGTACAGGCCAGAGGTGCAGGGGGTGAGAGGGTTCACCAGAGATAGAGTGGGAAGCAGAACAGGCAGATTGACTGAAATATACTCCTGAGGGGAGCAGCAGGGAGACAGGAGAGGCCTGCTGTGCCCTGTGGTTCAGCTCCCTGGCTGGGGATTGAACTCGTGCTGCAGTGACTACAGATTGCTTCATAGTAATGAGACTTAACCCCTCATGTCACCAGGGAGGCCCACCTCCCCATTTTAAATTTCCTCATGTATGGGGCCTCCCTGGTGGTGCAAGGGGTTAAGTCTCATCCGCTAAAGCAATCTGCAGCCACTGCAGCACGAGTTCGATCCCTGGCCAGGGAGCTGACCCACATAGCACAGCAGACTCTCCTATCTCGCCCTCTGCTCCCCTCAGCCGTGGATTTCAGTAGATCTTCCTGTTCTACTCCCCACTCTGTCTCTGGTGACTCCTCTCACCACCACACCTCTGGTCTGCACCCCAGTTCTTGTGTGCAAAAAATAAATCTTTAAAATAAGTAAAATTCCTCGTGTGACTCTTACTAATTTGAGGGAGGCCCATTGCTAGTTATTTGAAAGTTTTTGTTGACAAAGTTAACAGGTTCCAATTTTCTCCATTTTCTCAAAGCCTGATGTGAAAGTTATGCTTTCATTGAAATGATCTGGAATTGAGAGTCTCTCTGGTGGTAGGGGTTAAGTATCAGCACTGTCACTGCTGGGGCCTGAGTTCAGAACCCCATTTCTGATAAATCCTAGTTATATGACCTTGGGTGATATCACGGGCTCCTCAGAACCCCAGTCCCCTCCTCTTGAGAAAAACACAACAATAATGTTTCTTGCTCGGTCTGTCAGGAGGAGTTAGTGAAATTATTGAAAGCATTTATCCAAGAATTGGGCTTTATAGGTGATCAAGAGCCCTTAGCCATGATGGACTGTGATTATTATACGGCTGGGTGTTGAGAATCTCTTGCTGACAAGCCCAGTTGGTACCTGCCGGTCATTCAGGAGGTAGAACAGGAGCCTGGGCCCCGTCACACTTTGTCTACGCTGATGTTCTTTCCGTTATTCCTGAAGGGGTTGTGATGAGGATGCCAAGTGCAGCATACGCAGTAGGTCTTCTTAGTATGTTGAGAGAGGAAGGGGCTATTATTCCCCCATCCCCTGCAGTCTCCAGGGTTCTCTGCCCTGGCTCTGCCCTCCGCTGAGAGACTGGCCAGGAGGTGGCAGTATTGAGCGGTCCAGAGAGGAAGGGCTGGGAAGGGTTCTCCTAGCAGGACCAGCCCTGCTGGCTGTTCTCTCACTGCCCACCAGTGGGCGCTCTGACAACGCTAAGGTTATCGCTCACGGTCACCGCCCGCACCTCGGCTGCAGCTCCGCGCCCCAGGCTGAGCGCTTTGGTTTAAGAAATGAAGCAGGATTCCCTAGGGCGTTGTTAAAAAGAAGACGCTGGCAGAGTCACAGCTATTCCTTCCCATTATGTTTGTGGGAGAAAAGTGCCAACGATCCTCTTCCCTCTTCGGATTGAGAGTGAAATTTACAAGCCTTTATTCTCTTAATCTTAGTGAGATGATGCTATCACCACGGCAACAAATGATGAAGAGACCGACCAGAATTGCAGGTTTCTCTGGGGAGGTGCTTTTTCTTGAGCTATGCAGCCATTTCTAAGAGACTCTCATTAAACTCTTGTTCAGATTATTCTTCCAGTGACAGTTTTTATGTGCAGACCAGAAAGTCAAGTCCCTAGGTTGCCCAGGAAAACAAGATGGGTGCCCTTGGGACTCTGGATGGGGTAGCACCTTTGAATGGACTTCAGAGTGCAAATCAGTTTCTCTCTGAGCCCTGTGCATGGAATGGCATTGTAAAAACTTAAAAAGAAAAAAAAGATTTATTTTTGTATACAAGAACTGGGGTTCAGACCAAGGTGCAGGGGTGAGAGGGTTCACCAGAGACAGAGTGGGGAGCAGAACAGGCAGACTGACTGAAACACACTACTCAGGAGAGCAGCCGGCAAGACAGGAGAGGTCTGCTGCGCCATAGGGGTCAGCTCCCTGGCTGGGGATAGAACCCCCGGGTTCTGCTGCAGTGAGTGAGAATGCTTCATAGTGTAGAGCTCAAACCCTTGCACCACCAGGGAGGCCCGTAAAAACTGTTTTCATTTAAAAACTTAAAATCACTTTTTAACACTCCCTTTGTTAATAGCTGGGAACTTGCATTTTTAAGAACTAGATCTGAATTCCCTTGGTTGGCTTAAAAGTCACATCTCAATTTTATTTGCATTTTTGAGCCTCCTTCCCTCCCCACCCCAGAGGTCTGCTGGCTGGGAATCCCCAGTGGCTGGGGATGCTTCATAGTGCGGTGCTTGACCCCTTAACACCACGGGGGCGGGGGGCGGGGAGCCTTCGCTGCTGTTTTCAATAGCTAAATCTTTTCTCATTAGTTACTAGCAGCGCTGCCTGGGGTCACCTCTGAGCCCCTTCAAGCTGGATCTTGGCCCGACCTCACCGCTGTGCACCAGCTCAGGTTCCCATCGTGGGACAACAGCGTCCAGCACGGGTGGCCTTCGGTTTGGGCTACTGGGCCCCTCGGACAGTTTTTGGGGTGGGCCAGCTGGCCACTGTGGCCTTAGAAACTTTTGGTTTCCCCAGTTACCCCGCTGTTGTTAAGCCCCATTGTTGTTGCATCCTGAACCTAAGTAATGTTTTGCAGACTTGAGGGCATGAGTAAGAACCCCCAGACAACGGCCTGCCCCCTCAGCCTTTGCACTGTTTGATTTTCTGGAGGCAATGCAGCCGTGGGGAACGCGATTAGAAATAAAATTTCCGTGTTGCTGACTCTGCTGTTTGCCACCTTCCCCACCAGGTGGCGCCACGGTCACATTTATTACCCCTTGTCTGCTCGCTTGAGGTACCTCCAGGAGGCCCCTTGCCTCCTGCTGTGTCTGCTCCCCTGGGATTTCTTCCTTTGGTCTGCAGGTTGGACACAGTGACTCACTTTTAACAATAAAGTGATAGAAAAGAGATGGGTGTCACTTCTGGGATTGTGTCCCTAAAAGGTCCTGACTGTCTCGCCATCTCCCTCTGACTCCATGGAACCCGCCGCCATGGGAGCTGCCCAGGGGAGGGGTCCCGAGGTGGGAGTGATGCCTCCCCAACAGCTAGAGGACTGCAAGGTGGTGCTCGAGCTCAGAAGGTGATAAAAGAGGGTCCTCAGAGGAATTAGGGGTGGCTGTGAGGTAAAAGTTCCAGGAGAGAGAACAGAGGCAAAGGGGAAGCTATTTACCACGCACCCCCAAGCCAGAGCAACAGGGCAAAAGCCTCAGTGTCTCACTCACCCCCCCCCCCATGGTCCTGAGGTCCTTATTCAGTGCCTTGGCCCCAGAGCACTGTGCTTGCTCTTTGCCCTCCACCCTCCCTCACCTGTGAGCACTCTCACCCTACCCGGCTCTTTTAATTTTGGGGGGTTTATTTTTTAATCTGTGCATACAAGAACTGGGGTGTAGCGGCCTCCCTGGTGGCAGAAGGGTTTGAGCGCTGCACTGTGGGGCTTCTTCAGCCACTGTGGCTCAAGTTCAATCCCCAGCCATGGAGGGGACCCACATGGTGCAAAAGACCTCTCCTGCTTTGTCCACTGCTCCCCTCAGCAGTGTATTTCAGTGGATTTATCTGCTCCCCACTCTATCTGTGGTAGATCCTCTCACCCACCACACCTCTGGCCTGTACCCCAGTTCTATGCATAAATAAATAAGTTTAAAAAAAAAAAGGAAAGTATGGTTGTTGAGAACCTGCTGTTTATGAATCTTCTTTTTCACCAGCACCTACCTGTGCTCTTCCATACCACAGAAAATAATCAGTTTTCTGTTTTTTTTTTTCCAAAAAGATTTATTTATTTTTGCCTACAAGAACTGTGTGTGTGTGTGTGGGGGGTACAGGCCAGAGGTGTGGGGGTGAGAGGACTCACCAGAGACAGAGTGGGGAGCAGAACAGGCAGATTGACAGAAACACACTGCTGAGGGGAGCAGTGGGCGAGACAGGAGAGGCCTGCTGTGCCATGTGGGTCCTCTCCCTGGCTGGGGATCGAACTCATGCTGCAGTGGCTGCGGATGCTTCATAGTGTGGTGCTCAACCCCTTGCGCTGCCAGGGAGAACCCCTTAAGGGCCAGGGAGAACCCCTTGTGCCACCAGGAAGGCCCCTGTTTTTGTTTTTGACGTTTGGATTTGGGGGCATATTTCCAGCCTTGCAGGGTTGTGATTAACACAGGGATGACTACCCTCGTGCTGACATGTCTGTATACACAGACACCTCGTGAATTCCTCAGAAGAGATTCCCAGTGGCCGTTCTGTGGCCAAATGGCCCTTAAAATGGGCCAGCTCCCAAGGGACTCTCGAAAAAGAGAATGTACTGCACCCCATTAATACCCAACTTATCCTGACGCCGTGTGGAGAGGATGGCACTTCGAATGTTCTGGAATACATGCCATCTATTCTGAGAATCCGCTTTACCTACTTGCTCGACCGCTAGCAATTTCCCTTCACCTAGGTGGCTTCCGTTTGGGGCCCTCTATGTGTCTGTTGGCTAAAGCTTTTCTGGAGAGAAAATCGACTTCTATAAGATCTAGAGAGGTCTAGTTGGAGATCTGGAAAGGAAAAGAGAAAAGCCAAGAAAGAGCTGGAATGGGGGGCGTGTTAAGAGGGGAAGGAGGCGAGTGTGAGTAAGCAGTTTGCTTTGGCGGCAGGTCCAGTTGCCATGGAAACCTTGCATGAACTCTTCCTTGGAGGGGAGGGGGGTGGCGCGTGAAGTCTTCTGGATCTTGTTTATTTTTCTTTCTTTTATGGACTCTCAAGTCTTCCGCGACCTGAATAGGTTGATGAGTACCAAATTATCTTGCATCTCCCTCCATCTCTCTGCCTTTTCCTCTGCACCCCTAACATCCATTCAACATTTTGAGCGCTAACTATGTGTTTAACGCGCTCTCTGGCTCCTGCCCCTCCGCCAGCAAACCAGACAGACGTGGTCCTCGCCCTCATTTAGCTTATAGAGGAATGGGGGGCGGGGGAGGGGACGGATTGATCAATCAAATCATCCCACGGCCCGCCTTAGAATCTAAGTAGGAAAGAGCACAGAGTTTTAGCCGGGGAAAGACAGTTCATAAATGTCAGTAAATTGTGTGGGATGGAGAGTAATTCGCTTATGTAACATGCTGTAAGTCATGGTACGATCTCGAAAAAGCATCCCCGAGCACCAGCTCTGGGCTAACTTCTCTTCCAAGGCCCCGGGCGAATGAAGGGTGGGGGGGGTCTCCTTGGTGTCACATCCCCTGCGAACTTCGCCTTTTCGCGCTCATTCAGGGAAGTGGGTCCTTTAAGAGCTGATCCCGGGACCCCGAGCAGACCTCGGCGCCCGCCGCCCCCCACCGCGCCACCGCCCCTGTTGCCAGGGATACCGAACCGGGCGGGGAGGCGGGACCAGCTCGCGTGCGCAGGCGCGGGGAGGGGGCTCGGCGTTGCGGCGGAACTGCTGAGCATCCGGCGCCGCGTGCTCGCCTACTCTGGGCGCCAGAACCCCGCAAGCGGGGGCCCCCACCGCCGGGCCCCGGCCGCTCCAGGTGCGCGCAGCGCCGCCCTCCCTGCACCTGGCACGGGAGCCGCGTCCGTCCACCTCTGTCCGGGACAAAGGACCAGAGCGGCCCGGCGGGCGGCTCCCCAGGGCCTGAGCCGAGAGCAGGCACGCAGCCCCCTCGGATTGGGGACCGGCCCGGGCGAGAGGGCCTCGTCAAAGGCAGTAGCGTCAGCCGGCCCGCGGCCGCAGGAGCCCCGAAAGGCCAGCCCGGCCACATTCCCCGAGCCTGCACTCTAAGCCCTGCGCCGCCGTGCCTGGCTGGCTTTGGCACCGGGCCCGACGACCCGCGTCCGCCTCGGGGTCCCGTGCCCAGCGACCAGCGAGGGGCTCCCGCCGGCGGACCATGGCCCTGAGCCTTCTGCGGGACTGGTGCAGGGGGCTGGAGGTGGACGCGCACAGGGCCCTGCTGGCTGCTGGCATCCCCGAGGGCTTGGAGCCGGCGGCCATCGCAGCCGTCCTGCAGCCGGCCTTGCGGCCCCTCGGCACGTTCATGCTCCGGAACACCAGCGCTGTGAGCCCCGGGAAGGCCCAGGCCGCTCCGGTGGAGTTTGTGGAGGACATCGAGCACGCTGCCATCCCCAGGGAGATGCCGGCGGAGGACGGCGTTGGAGGGTTCTGTGCCGGGAGCGCCCGGAGGACTCGGCGGCAGATGGAGCGCTTGCTGCTGGGCGAACGGCCCCAGCGGGCGGGCCGCTGCGGTCGGGACCCCCACGGACACTCCCACCCCGCCCCCTTGGGAGACCCCTTGGCAGGCCCAGGCGTCGGCGCAGGTGGCCAGGAGGGGCCGTCGGGGTGGCAGAAACAGGGCCAGAGGCAGCAGGTTGGCCCTGAAGGGTAAGAAACGGGGCCGAGGAGGGCGTCTGTCAGCCGCGGCGGGCGGGAGTCCCGGGACTCTTCCAACGGGAGCCTGGCACCGTGGGCCAAGAGGTGGCCAGGAGGACGGGAGCGGGACGACGAGCAGGGAGCGCTGTTCGCCACGCCGCAGGCCGCTGCGGCCAGGGAGCTCGTGGAGAAGTGCGTCCTCCAGAGCGAAGCGGCCGCCGGCGACGGCCCTGTGAGTTCTTGGCCCTGGTGACGGTGACGGGCAAAGCCAAGAAAGAGGAGATGGAGAAGGAGCCCCGTGGGGCGGAGTCGATCGGCCTGAGCATCGAAGACCGCAGCGGCCTCCCCGAATTCGTGGCCCTGCTTGGGGTGAGGGAGGTGTCCGACGAGGAGCCCACTGACAGCCGCTCCCGAGAGCTAGTGGCAGGGACCCGGGCACCCAGAAAAAGAGATGGCCAACCCCGAGTGTGGCCGTCGTGGCTTATACGGACCCCTCCGCCTGGGAGGCGATGTTAAAAATCGCCGCTGTGATCGAGTCGCTGGGCTGCAGCGACAAGAGCTCTTGTCCCTCACGGCCAGGGACAACTCCGGTGCGCGAGTGAAGATGGAGGAGGCAGGGCTGGAGGTGGACGCCATGCTGCTGAGGAAGGCCAAGGATGGCAGGAACCTTCTGGAATGCATTTCTACCTTGGCTGAGCCGGAGGCCGCCCCCAACGGTCGGAGGGCTCGGCGTGGCCTCCTCTGGGGCTGGGTGGACACGAGGACGCGGAGGGGGCCTTCTGGGGGAAGGCGGAGGGGGGCTGCTGGAGCTGGTGGCGCTCCTGGCCGCCCGGGACACGGCTGGAGTGATGGCGGAGAAGGAAAACGCCTGGCAGGGCGGGAAGTACAAATCCTCACAAGGGAACCTGGGGGAGGCCTTGGCGCTGCTCGCCGCGCAGGAGGACCTACCTGGAGTCGGAGGAGGACTGGGGCGGGGATGGGGGGGGGGGGCTTCGGAAGAAGAGTCAGAAGAGGCATCGGAGGACGCGGAGAGCGAGGAGTCCGAGTCCCAGGACCCGGCCAAGCGGGCGCGCGCCTCCTCCAGGGTCCTAGGTCAGGCCGGCGCCTGCAGGGGCCCCGCCCCCTCGGGGCCTCGAAAAACCCGAGATGAGGGTCAAGGACCAGGCGGCGGGAAGCAAGAAAAAGAGGGCCTCGGTGGCCTCTGGTGCCCACGCCAAGGTCGGCGAGGCCAGGGCGCAGCCGCCCGCGGGCTCCACTTCGGCGCGCGGGAAGAAGGCTCGGCGGCGCGGGAGGCTGCCCCCCAAGTGTCGCTAGGGGAACCCAGAGCCCGGGAGGCGGCAGATCGCTGCCCCAGCCTCCCCGCTCGTTCCTCGCTGCCCACTGCGGAGGCGACTCCCCGCTGCGCCCGGAAGGGAGCACGACCGCGATGGAAGAAAGCACAGAAGGGACCCGGGGGCGCAGTGTTGGTGTCGGGGGTCAGCGGGCGGGCTTGGCGCAGGGCGCCCCCACCGTTCCTTAGCGCGCGGGTGGACGGCCCGGGGCAGGGCAGAGCCGGCGAGTTTTTCTGGTTCTGAAGGTTTCAGACTCTGCTTCTGGCCAGGCCGCCTTCCCCACCCCGCCTGTGGGTGTTCGCCCCGTGGTGGCGGCTTGGCCACCCGGCCGGTGAGCGGGGGCATCGGGGTGTAGCTGCTTCGAAGCTCAACCTGCGTCCCGGGGGGATGGTGGCGGAAAGGGAAAACTGGGCGGGGCGGGGCTGCTCCTAGGGAAGGGAGGGGAGCTGTACGGTCCCCCCACACCAGGAGCCGGAGGTGGGGGGGAAGAGGAGGAAGACGCGGAAGGCCCTGCAGCTCCATCCCTCTAGGGGGCGCTGCCGGAGCGCAGCTAGTACAAAAGAACCAGTTGCCTTATCCAGTGTTTTCCCCAAATCGGAAGTATTTGCCAGCATTTTCAACTCGGCAGTGCGTCTCCAGATTTCTGGCTTCTGTGGGTGCAGAGAGCAAAACCCCTCCCGTGGCCTGCGGCTCCCCTGGGTTATCACATCAACCCTCCCGGGGGCTTAAAAGGACGAGCAGCCCAGGTTCCCCCTCTGAGTAGGTTGAATGCCTGGGGGACCCGAGGGGCTGGGCAAGGCCAGTGTCGGGACGCCCAGGGCCCTGTCCCGAGAGGAGGAAGCCCAGGCCTCAGCCCCCCAAGCGGCACTGTCAGCATCCCCTGCCCCAGAGCAGGCGCCTCTGGTGTGTGGGCGTCCATGTTAACGTGGGCTTTGGCGTTGTGTGGTGCCCCGTGTTTTCCCTAAATATTCATCTCCACTGGCTGCCCCAAGTCCTCTTGTCCCAGACTGTGTGTACCTGTGCCTGCATTCCCGTCCCCGGGAGGCGGCCAGCCCATGGGGACCCCTCACAGCCCCGCTGGACTGCCCTAGGCCACCTCGGGGCACCCGTGCAGAAGCAGACGCGGGCTCTGCTCCTGTGGCTCAGAGGTGGCCCCTCCAGGCTGCGCGACCAGCTGGAACAGGACGACCTCGCCCTATCAGGCCAGTGGGCTGGGACTCAGCCCCCTCCATGCCGGGCACTGCTGGCCTTGGGGGACTGGTCCTGGGCAGCTGCCGTGGCATTGGGGTACAGCGCTTCCCCCACTAGGGGTGTAGGTAGCCCTCCCCACTGTCACCAGATCCTTGAGTAAAGTGAACTAAGCACCTGTCCGCTGTCTGCTCTGGGCAGTGGGGAGGGCGAGTCTGAGGCTGGACAGCGGCTGTCACCCCCGGGGTGGACGGTGCTGCTGGACCCCCAGTGCCTTTCCGGCTTGGGCAGCCCCACACTAGTTGGCCCCTCCCCCAGCACAGGTCTGGCCCTGCTGCCCCTGCCGGGTCTCAGTGTCCTTGCAGCCCGTGAACACCCACGGGCCCAGGAGTCCCTGTGGGGTCCCCTGTGGCCCTAACCCCACTCAGCCTCTTGCCTTTTTTCTGCCAGGCCTTAGCTTCCCCCAGCTACCAGCTCAGCTGTCCCCCATCACATCCTTTTTTTTTTTTTTTAAGATTTATTTATTTATGCATACAAGCACAGGGGTACAGGTCAGAAGTGTGGGGGGTGAGAGGATTCACCACAGAGAGCGGGGAGCAGAACAGGCAGATCAACTGAAGTACACTGCTGAGGGGAGCAGCGGGTACAGCAGGAGAGGT
Source organism: Galemys pyrenaicus (assembly GCA_019455555.1). Classification (NCBI taxonomy): domain Eukaryota; kingdom Metazoa; phylum Chordata; class Mammalia; order Eulipotyphla; family Talpidae; genus Galemys; species Galemys pyrenaicus. Next base: position 971,800 of record JAGFMF010011711.1, read on the forward strand.
CTGCTGCACCATGTGGGAACCCCTCCTGGCCGGTGGCAGGGATCGAACTCATGCTGCAGCGGCTGCGGTCTGCTTCATAGTGTGTTGCTTAACCCACTGCGCCACCAGGGAGGCCCACATCCTTTTTTTTTTTTTAAGATTTATTTATGCATACAAGCACTGGGGTACAGGCCAGAGGTGTGAGGGGGGTAGTGAGAGGATTCACCACAGAGAGAGAGAACAGGCAGGGAGCAGAACAGGCAGATCAACCGAAGTACACTGCTGAGGGGAGCAGCGGGCACAGAGGAGAGGTCTGCCTCACCATGTGGGTCCCCTCCCTGGCTGGTGGCAAGGATCGAACTTGTGCTGCAGTGGCTGCAGTTTGCTTCATAGTGCGTCACTTAACCCACTGCGCCACCAGGGAGGCCCCCTTTTTTCTTTTTTTTTTTTTTAAGACTTATCTATGCACACAAGAACAGGGGTACAGGACAGAGGTGTAGGGGTGAGAGGTCCACCAGAGACAGTGGGGAGCAGAACAGGCAGACTGACTGAAACACACTGCTGAGGGCAGGAGAGGTCTGCTGTGCCATGTGGGTCCCCTCCCTGGCTGGGGATGGGACTCCAGCTGCAGTGGCTGAGGCTGCTTCATAGTGGGGTGCTTGACCACTTGTGCCACCAGGGAGGCCCCCCAATCACATCTTGATGGCTCAATCCCACATTATCCTAGGCCCCTGTCATCAGAACCACCTTCCTGGTACAATTAACTATTTTCTGCGGCCCCAGCCCTCTCCCTTAATCGTCGCCCTGAACCCACCTCCTGGGCACTGTGTCTGGCCCCCTCCTCAGCCCCTCTACTGGCGTCCATCCAACTGAACCTCCCCAGCCCAACCTGGTTCCGGCCTGCTTCCAGCTCTCTAGATACGCCCCATCCTGCTCTGAGATCCAGCCAACTGCCCACGCATACCCTGGCGCCCACCTGCACCTGCACCCACCTCCACCCGCACGGCGCTCCGTGCCCAACCCCTGCTCCCAGGGAGGCCCGCGCTGAGCCCGCTTCCCCCAGCTTTTGCCACAAGGCTCTGCCCTGCACCCAAACTCACTCCCACCTGGGTTCTGGCCCCCGGCCCCACCCCCAGAGGTGGCTGCGGAGCTGCCTTGGGGGGCCTCAGAGCGTGTATCCGACGTCCGCGTGGACTCGGAAAAGAGCGGGGATTTCTTGCGCGCTGCGCCCAGCAAGCAAAGTACCAGAGTCTAAAGCCCCAGCGCAAGTGAGTCATGGGGGCCGCGGGGAGCAGAGGTCCCAGGATCCCGCCGGAGCACCCACAAAGAGGACCCGCGATCCTCTCAGCACCACGTTAGTCCGCGAGCAGCGGGAAGTTGGGAGGTGCGACCGGCGGGCCGGGAGAAACTAACGGACACCGGAGGGACGCGCTCTGCAGAGGCGGGACTGGCCACTGCAATACCTCGGAGCCAGGGGCGCTCATAGAGGCATATTTCAGGTCCCCCAGGGCCGGCCCGAGTGCCATGTCACCAGAGCAAGCCGCCGGCCTTCGTGGCGGTCGCTGTCTGTTTGGATTTGCAAGTAACTGGAGTTTGGAATGTCAGTCAGATTTGTAATGTTCGTGCAGAGGTCGCTGGGGTTGGGGTGCGGGTCCCGGCGTGCAGACAGGCAGAGAGCGTGCCCCCAAGCTGTAAAGCCTTTGGGTTTAGAGGTCAGGGCGCCCCCGAGACTCCCGGGGTTGTGACGAGATCCTGGAACCGCCCGGCGGTAGAAATCGGGGTTTGGGAACAGAAAAGGACACTCCGTTCTCTCCACTGGGTTCCTTAAAGGCAGCCAACAAGTCTCCACCTCCAGAACTTCAAGGTAATTGGGGCGTCAATTCCTGCGAATGACCGCGACCCGCTCGCCCACCAGATGGCGCTCCGAGACCGCTGGTCAAAAGAGCCCTAAGAGGTTGCGCTGTGCTGCACCCGCACGTCCCACCAGGGGGCGCTCTGAGACCGCTGGTGCAAGCCTTCCCGGTGGTCTAGCCCGCCAAGGAACTGTGGCTGTGGGAAGTGGACTTTCCCGCGGGGCACTGGTCTCAGATCCACCCCAGACCTACAGAATCAGAAATTCTAAGGACGCGGTCTAGCAATCTGTGCTTTAAAAGGCCTTCCAGGGCCTCCCTCGTGGCGCAGTGGGTTAATGACGCACTATGAAGCAAACCACAGCCACTGCAGCACGAGTTCGATCCCTGCCATTGGCCAGAGAGTGGACCCACGTGGCGCAGCAGACCTCTCCTGCCTCGCCTGCTGCTCCCCTCAGCAGTGTACTTCGGTTGATCTGCCTGTTCTGCTCCCTGCCTGTTCTCTCTCTCTGTGGTGAATCCTCTTACCAACCCCCTCACACCTCTGGCCTGTACCCCAGTGCTTGTATGCATAAATAAATAAATTAAAAAATAATAATAAAAGGCCTTCCAGGTGGGTCTAACGCACAAAACCAGTTTGAGAAGCCCTACCGAGGGCTCTCGGTTCCTCCACCTGCTCGGGTAGCAGCTCACCCTCAGGGAGGGAGGACGCTCTGACCTTGTCCTGGGAGCTGTGGGGGGGGGGGGCGGGTACACCTGTCACTGACACTCCCTGGATCACGGCTGGGCGGGGAGTACTTCAAAGCATCCACGTCACCGCGGGTCTTGGACAGGCCTGAGATGTCTTTATTTATTTTTTTTAAAGATTTACTTATTTATGCATACAAGAGCTGGGGTACAGGCCAGAAGTGCGGGATGGTGGTGAGAGGACTCACCAGAGACAGAGTGGGGAGCAGAACAAGCGAATCCACTGAAACACACTGCTGAAGGGAGCAGCAGGGAGACAGGAGAGGTCTGCTGCGCCATGTGGGTCCCCTCCCAGGCTGGGGGTCAAACTTGCCCAGCTGTGCCTCAGATGCTTCACAGTGCAGAGCTCAACCCACTGCACCAACAGGGAGGCCCCTATTTTATTTTATTTTTAACGATTTTATTTATTTATGTATACAAGAGCTGCGTGGGGGCCAGAGGCGTGGGGGTGGGGTGGTGGTGGCGGTGGCCAGAGGACTCACCAGAGACAGAGTGGGGAGCAGAACAGGCAGATCTACTGAAACACACTGCCGAGGGGAGCAGCGGGGAGGCAGGAGAGGTCTGCTGCGCCCTGTGGGTCCCCTCCCTGACCCGGAGATCAAGTCTGCAGTGGCTGCGGATGCTTTATAGTGTGGGGCTTAACACCTTGCACCACCAGGGAGGCCCTGCACTGTTTTACTTGGGTAAACTGCCAGGGGAGCTGTTACCTGAGAGGTAGGATAACAGCCTGGGGCTGTTGTTTCAGTTGTCAATATTATAATTACTGTGCAGTTGCGGTTACTTTAGTGGTTTCCCAGTTCTTTGAATCAAAGCCAGTCTTCTGCCTCAACAAATGTTCTTCGGGATAATGTTAATTGTGTCTGTGCTGGGAGACTTTTCTAGGTTTGCTGTGATTAATGTATGATCACCATACTTTTTTTTTTTTTTTTAATATTTTGGGAAAAAGCCAAAGAAGGCAGCCAAAGCAAAACACCCCCATCATCCCTTTCCATCTTTTTGCCCTTTCTCCCACCCCGCCCTCTGCCGCTGGTACCTGCAGCTTGACCCACTACTTTGTCATTTCATCACCTTTGATTTCCTGCTCTCACCCTGTATGTGGGATCATCCATTATCTGTCTGGACCTTTCTGGCTGAGTCCACATGGTCCACTCAAGCGCCTTCCATTTTGCTTCACACGGTGAAAGGCCATCTTGCCTCATACCTGGGTGTCGCTGTGTCTGGCCCGAGTCTTCTCCAGCCAGTCCGCCATCAGCGGGCACTTAGGCTGCTTCCTTTTCTTAGCAGCTGTAAATAGTGTCACTGGTGGCCTCCCTGGTGGTGCAAGGTGTTAAGTCTCAGCAACTAGGAAGCATCCGCAGCCACTGCAGCATGAGTTCAATCCCCGGCTGGGGAGGGGACCCACATGGCGCAGCAGACCTCTCCTGCCTCCCCGCTGCTCCCCTCAGCAGTGTGTTTCAGTAGATCCACCTATTCTGGTCCCCATTCTGTCTCTGGTGAATCTTCTCACCCTCCCCACCCCCGCACCTCTGGCCTGTACCCAAGTTCTTGTATACATAAATAAATCTTCATTCAAAAAATTAAAAAAGCAAGAAAGAAACCCCACGGGGAGGACGATTCTTGAAGGCAATGGTTTTGTATGCCCCGATAGGTGCCCGAAGCATCCGAAGCATTCCTGCTACGTGACACTTCCAGACCCGCAGGAGAACATGATCTCCCACCTTAACCAATGGCAGAGAGTCTCTTTCCATTCTGTGGGTGAAATTTAGTTTCCCAGTTCTGCCATCTTGCCAACCTTAAGTAGATATTTACAACTTTTGTCAAACATAAACATACATTTAGCATTCAAAGGAAAAAACACCTCTTTTTTTTTTCTCTTTAAAGATGTATTTATTTTTGCATACAAGAACTGGGGTACAGGCCAGAGGTGTGGGGGGTAAGAGGATTCACCAGAGACAGAGAGGGGAGCAGAACAGGCAGACTGACTGAAACACACTGCTGAGGGGAGCAGCAGGGAGACAGGAGAGGCCTGCTGTGCCCTGTGGGTCAGCTCCCTGGCCGGGGATTGAACTTGTGCTACAAAGGTTCTTGATGCTTCATAGTGCTGCAACCTAACCCCTTATATCGCCAGGGAGGCCCCTCTTTTATTTTTTTCTTTATAAGAAGATAGTTCATTCTCCTTTTTTCTTCGGTGGAGGGCTTCTGACAAGGAGCAGAAATTAGTCCCCAGTTAAGACTATTCCAAACTCACATGACACTCTCCAGTTCCAGGAAGAAATATGATCAACCTTCGGACATAAACAAGAGAAGCACCACCTGACTGTTCTGTGCATCTAGTTGATGAGTCTTTAAAAAACATGCGCTGGTATCACTGGGGTCAAATTCTCATCCATGGAACATTCTAGAAAATCAATATAACATTTATTTTACTGCAGTTCCTCAGATGTGTGACCATTAAAAAAAATGCTTTAAGTGGGGCAAAATGCAATGCATGTACAAAAATGTGCCCCAAACACATATAGTTTAACAATTTCTGCAAACTCCTATTACTACCACCATTAAGAAGTGACCCACCTCCCCACCTCCCTGCTGTCCTGCTCCTCACAGGATAAAGAAGAGTGCTTCTTGCTTCGTAAGTAAGTACCTTTACTTCCAACCTAGGTGTCTCTCAACACAGTAGCTGTGGGTGTTTTTGAAGTCTAGGTTCATGCAGTCTTAAGACTAGATGGGTTATTTTGCTGAGTGACTGTTTTTCAGGAAAAACAAATCAAACAAAGAAAAAGAACCCCGGGCCTCTCAGCTTCCTGGCCACGTCTGCCTCTTGGAACTCAGCAGCTCAGCCTGCAGAGGGGAGACAGCTGCTGCGTTTTTCTTTGGGAGGAAACTTGGGGCCAGCAGCTGTGGCTGTAACCTGAGCCCCAGCCCGATGAGAACACAGCTCTGGTCCCTCCACCTAATCCTGAGGCTTTTTTGTTGGTTGTTTCCAGAGAGGGAGCAAGAAAGCTGAGAAGTCCTGGAGGGTGTGAGTTGCCAGCTCTGCGGTGTAGAAGCCCAGTTCTGCGTCTTGTTCCGTGCAAGGAGAGTGTGCGAGCCGCACGCCATGGTTTCTAAAAAGCGTTGTTTTGAGTACGTTGAGACCCTCATGGCCAGCCACGGGGGACGAGCTGATGACGCTAAGGCTCCCGGCCACACGTTACAGCCCTTGGCAGAAATACATTTTATTGTGACCGAGCCAGGACAGAGACACACACACTTGACCCTCAACATGAGGCTTAGGGGTGCCAACCCCCATGCAGTTAAAAATCTGGGTATAGGGCCTCCAAGGTGGCGCTGCACTGTGAAGCATCCGCGGCACAGCAGAGCGAGTTCGATCCCCGCCAGGGAGCGGACCCACATGGCGCAGCAGACCTCTCCTGTCTCCCAGCTGCTCCGCTCAGCAGCGTGTTTCAGTCCATCTGCCTGTTCTGCTCCCTACTCTGTCTCTGGTAGATCCTCTTACCCTCCCCCACAGCTCTGGCCTGCACCCCAGTTTTGTATGCGTAAGTAAATCTTTAAAAAATTTGAGTATACTTTTGGGTTCCCCAGAGCCAAGCAACTAATAGCCTGTTGCTGGCCAGAGGCCTTGCGCATAAAAGAAATCAACGAACACAAGTTTTGTATTTACTACCCACTAAGTGGAAGCGGATCATCACGAAGCTTTCCCCCTTGTCTTCTCTTCATACTAAGTAAGGTTCCCTCTCCTTCCCCCCCTTTCCTGTTGGAGTCCCCGGAGGTGAGAGGAGTCACCAGAGACAGAATGGGGAGCAGAACAGGCAGATCTACTGAAATCCACTGCTGAGGGGAGCAGCGGGGAGGCAGGAGAGGTCTGCTGCGCCATGTGGGTCCCCTCCGTGGCCAGGGATTGAACTCGCGCTGCAGTGCTGCAGACATTTCACAGTGCGGTTCTCAACCCGCTGCGCCACCAGGGAGGCCCTATTCTGCTGTTTTTGTAGAAAAGCCCTTGAAACGTACCAGAATGAAGGCAGGTGTCTGCTGGGAAACTAGGGGGTGTCTGGAACACCTTCCCAGTTTTCAATTCTAGGGGCGTCGGAGCTCTTGAGCTCCTGATGTGTGTGTGGATTGTAAACAACACAGGGGTAGGAATGCCTCTTGTTTACAGGCGTGTAAGTGAAGTTTGTTTGGTGGTGAGTCAGTGGATTTCCCTCACCCACTGGGGGCAAAGCCAATTTTCCATAGATGCCTTTTAAAATGGAAATCCAGGGCCTCCCTGGTGGTGCAGTGGGTTAAGCAACGCATTATGAAGCAAACCGCAGACACTGCAGCACAAGTTCAATCCCTGCTGCCGGCCAGGGAGGGGACCCACATGGCGCAGCAGACCTCTCCTGCTGTGCCCACTGCTCCCCTCAGCAGTGTACTTCGGTCCATCTGCTTGTTCTGCTCCCCGCTCTGTCTCTGGTGAATCCTCTCACCTCCTTTGACTCTGGCCTGTACCCCAGCTCTTGTGTACATAAATGAATAAATCTTTAAAAAAATAATAAAATAAAATGGAAATCCATGTCAGCATTCCTGTGTCCTGCGCGTGTCTGTCCCTGGATTTTTCTTTTGAATCGAATGTTCTGTCTTACGGAACCATTTGAGCCAGTAAAATGTGGCTATGTTCATTTTAATTTGTGAAGGAGTCGCCATTTTACCTTTAAAAAATGGTAACGAACTGCAAGAGAGTTTCAGTTGCTTCTTTTCAGTAGTTTCTCAGTTCTTCAGAGCAGATATTCACTGTCCCCTGCCCGTTTTTTTTTTTTTTTTTAATATATACAAGAGCTGGGGTACAGGCCAGAATTGCAGGAGGTGAAAGAATTCACCAGAGACAGAGCGGGGAGCAGAACAGGCAGACTGACCTAAATACACTGCTGAGGGGAGCGGCAAGGCAGGAGAGGTCTGCTGTGCCATGTGGGTCCCCTCCCTGGCTGGGGCTTGAATCGGCACCTCAGTGGATGCAGAAGCCCACAGCGTGGTGCTCAACCACTTGCACCATCAGGTTGGCCCTTGTTGCCCTTTTGTGTGTGTGAGATCTGTATTCCAGTTAAACATACTTATTCTGCTCCCCCTTCCCCAATACAGAAAGACAAAACTAAGTGATTTTTTTTTTGGAAACTATTCATTTCCCATCTTGGATAATAGCAATGACGACAATTGATTTTCTAAGTGTATTCCACGTGCCAGGTCCCATGATTGATATCCATTGTCTCCAGAATCCCCCAACTCCCCCATTTTACAGATAGGGAAACTGAGGCTGAGAGAGGCAGAGTAACATGTTTAAAGGTTCACAGCTCTGAGGTCAGGAGTTTGAATAGGAACCCAGCCTGACCTAAGTTGTCTGAACCATCATCTCTAACTTCCTTCTCTTTTGCATTAAAGTCTCTGGAGAATCTCTGACAAATTTTTGTGTTTTTTTTTAAAGATTATTTATTTATGCATACAAGCACTGGGGTACAGGCCAGAGGTGTGGGGTGGTGAGAGAATCCACCAGACAGAGCAGGATGCAGAACAGGCAGATTGAC
>JAGFMF010011711.1:980322-1052180 GCA_019455555.1 Galemys pyrenaicus
AGAGGATTCACCACAGAAAGCAGGGAGCAGAACAGGCAGATCAACAGAAGTACACTGCTGAGGGGAGCAGCGGGCACAGCAGGAGAGGTCTGCTGCGCCTTGTGGGTCCTCTCCCTGGCCGGCAGCAGGGATCGAACTCGTGCTGCAGTGGCTGCGATTTGCTTCATAGTGCATTGCTTAACCCACTGCGCCACCAGGGAGGCCCAACTGGTGATGTCATTAACGACGATGGTGATGTCAGAGGCCCTTGCACTTGCCTGAGAACACCCCTTGCTCTGCCTCTCCAGGTGCCTGCGTGCCCTGCAGCCGGGCCCACTGGGGTTTCCTCGAAGGTGGCTCATCTCATCTGCTGATTCTTTGAGCTGGACCATCAGGGAGGAAATTCAAGAAGCCCCCTGGGAAAGCTGGTCAGGCGAAAGCATAAACGCGGTAAGGCTGATGGACGAAGCGGAGCATTGTGAAGTAGCATGTGCGGCTGGGGGTTGTGTGGTGAGAGACAGCGGGGATGGAGGCGAGGGCGCCAGTGGTTAACGCCCGCCCCTTGATTGACTAGGGGGGCCTGAACTAGAGAGAGGAGGCAGGGGGAGGTCAGATTGAATGGTTTCCCCCCAGGCAAGGGGGACAGAAGTCTCTCATGTGGAGTTCGTGATTTCCTTTCTATATCATGAATAAGCTCCCCCTTGTTCTGGCTTCCTTCCCAGCGCTGTAGACAAAAGCTACCTTCTTTCTTTCTATTTTGTAAAAAGATTTTATTTATGTATGCATACAAGAGCTGGGGTACAGGCCAGAGTCGCAGGAGGTGAGAGGATTCACCAGAGACAGAGCAGGGAGCAGAACAGGCAGATGGACTGAAGTACACTGCTGAGGGGAGCAGTGGGGAGGCAGGAGAGGTCTGCTGCCGTGTGGTCTCCTCCCTGGCAAGGGACTGAACTCAGGCTGCAGTGGCTGTGAAAGCTTCACAGTGTGGCGCTCAACCCGCTGCACCATCAGGACAGTCCCTCTTTTTATCTGTTTAAAGATTTATTGATGCATACAAGAACTGGGGTGCAGGCCAGAGATGCAGGGCGTGACAGGATTCACCAGAGACAGAGTGGGACACAGAATGGCTGAAATACACTGCTGAGGGGAGCAGTGGGGAGACAGGAGGTGGTAGGGTGATAGTGTTGAGACTTAACGACTTAACCCCTAGGCCGCCAGGAGGCCCATCACTGCTTTAAAATAATGTATGTATTTTTCAATGATTCTCTGAGATGGGGAAGCGGACCTGCAAGCTCGCACCAGACACTGAGGGTGAGCATCCTAGAGGTGAAGAGAGGTGTGAAAGCGTGAAATTAGGGGTGAAGAGCAGAGGGGGGTCCTTTGGAAAGCTGAACTGCAGAAACTCTGGAGTAAGAAGTTGCTCTCACAGCAAAAATCAGAGCGAACAAGCCAGATGAATCACAGAACACCCTGGTAGGTGGTCACAACAACTTGGGCTGGGACTCTGGGTGGGAACCCAGAGCTCTCCCCCCTTCTTTGTGCTTGGTATTTACAGACACAGTGTTCTCTTTCGAAAGAACAAGAAGTCAGAATAGGTCGCGAAAAGGTGAAACAGGAGAGGATGGAAAGGGGACCCTAAATCTGAAGTACAGAGGTGGCTGGAAGGGCTGGGCAGCAAGGCTGTGTTGTCATGGAAACCACACACACCAGTGTTGTCATGGACACCAAAGTGCCCTGGGTTGTCATGGAAATCCTACACATCTCCTATAAAGGGTGCTTCAAAACTATTTTTAGATCCACTGGTAATCAGTCTCCTTGGTGGGTGAGTGGCCTGGGAGCTGACTCCCTTAACACATCAGTGCTTATATACACCCATGACAGGACTGTACGTTTAGAATTCTAGTTATAAACTCCTTGATCTGTAAACAAAATATTTCTCACCATCCCCCCCAAAAAAATATATTTTTTGCATAGAACTGGGGTGCAGGTGAGTGGTGCAGGGGTGTGGTAAGAGGATTCACCAGAGACAGAACCGGGAGCAGAACAGGTGGATTTACTGAAACAAACTGCTGAGGGGTGCAGTGAGGAGACAGGAGAGGTCTGCTGTGCCATGTGGTTCACCTCCCTGGCCAGGGATTGAACTCACAGTAGCTGGCGTTAGCTTGATAGCGCTAAGACTTTAGCGGTAAGACTTTAACCCCTGCGCCACAAGGGAGGCCCTGTATCAGGAAGGCTTTTATCTCTTTGTGGGGAAGTAGAAACTCCAAGAGTTGACACTAGTTTGCACTGTTGGGGCTGGCCTTGCCAGGTGTTTCAGGGGGACCTGGCAGGAATCTGCAACTCCAGAGGGTTCTTGTTTGATCAGCTATTAACAAAGCTGTGAGCTGCAAGTGGAGATCACCAGCAAGGAAAGTGAGGCCGTTAATCCTAAGGTCTGAAGGTGGGTAGGAAAGGGGGAAAAGGAGGTGGAACAAGCCAGAAAAGTCTAGATGCTTCTGGACAATTCTGGAGACTGTGGCTGCTTGAAAGGGCTCCCAACTGCGGCTTTTTTTTTTTTTTTAAGATTTTTTTTATGAATACAAGCACTGGGGTACAGGCCAGAGGTGTGTGTGTGTGGGGGGGTGTGTGTGTGAGAGGATTCACCACAGACAGAGCCAGGAGCAGAACAGGCAGATCAACAGAAGTACTCTGCTGAGGGGAGCAGCGGGCACAGCAGGAGAGGTCTGCTGCGCCATGTGGGTCCTCCCCCTGGCCGGCAGCAGGGATCGAACTCGTGCTGCAGTGGCTGCGGTCTGCTTCATAGTGCGTCGCTTAACCCACTGCGCCACCAGGGAGGGCCCGCCAACTGCGGCTTTCGTTAAGGGGGCCAGGGGTTGGCGCGGGGCGGCTGGGAGCGCTCTTTCCTCTAGCCCTCTGGAGCCTGCAGTCAGCAGCCATAGACGGCAGCGCGTTGCACCCCACCCCGTCCCCGTTGCTAAGGCGCGTGTTGAGCAGAGAAGCCCGGGCTTGAGGGACAGTCGAGGAAAACGCAGCCCCCTCGCACCGTGAGCCGCTGCACACCAGCACGGCCACCGTCTCCCAGGGTGGGATGGCGCAGCCCACGCGCTGTGGGCGGCGGGCGGTTGCCACGGAGACCGCGGCGCGGCGGCGCGGGAGCGAGTGCGCAGGCGCGCGCTGCGACGCCGCTCGGCTCCGCGCAGCTGCCGGGATCGAGGCGAGACGCCGCGTGACTCGCCGGCCGCGGCGAGTCGGACGCCGGTTCCCGGCCCGTCGGCGCTGGGCGGCCGCGCCGGGGGCACCCGAACCCACGCCTCGCGAGCGGCCGCGTCCCGACGGCCTCTTCTTGGCGGTCGAGCCGTCGGAGGCGGGGCTGCCACATCCCTGCCGGCGCGCCAGGCCCGGGGCGGCTGAGGCCGGAGTCGCGCGGACACGTGTGAGCGCCGGGGCGGCTTGGGGAGGCGGCTCGGGAGAGCGCGAAGCCGCCGCGGGCCGGCGGCGGCAGAGGGGGCAGCCGGGGGCCCAGCAACCTGCTGCCGTCCGGGGAATCTGACCTCCCTCTCCCTTTACCTTGCAGGGTTAAAATTTAGGGGGCACTGTGGACCCCGCGTCCATTTTGTAGGCTCTTCTCTGCACTGGGCTTAGAGCCGCCTGCTGACCGCGACCATGACGATGAACCTTCTGGAGGACTGGTGCCGGGGCATGGATGCGGACATCCACAGGTGCCTGCTGGTCACGGGCATCCCGGTGGACTGTGGCCCTCAGGAAATTGAAGAGACCTTGAATGGCGTCCTCTCGCCACTGGGCCCGTACCTCGTGCTCAACAAGATTTTTGTGAGAGAACAGAATGCTAAAGCTGTCCTCGTTGAGGTCGGAGAGGGTGTGAATCTGAGCACCGTACCCCGGGAATTCCCAGGAAGAGGGGGTGTCTGGAGAGTGGTCTGTAGAGACCCCACCCAGGATGCTGAGTTTTTGAAAAATCTGAATGAGTTCCTGGATGCGGAGGGGCGCACCTCGGAGGATGTGGTCCGCCTGCTCCAGCTCAGCCGCCCCCCACCGCCCCAGAACCAGAGTCATCGCCCAGAGTACTGGGCAGAGGCGGTGGGAGTGCTCCTGGCGGCCGTGGTGCAGATGATCTTCTACATGGATGCTGAGGTGCGCAGCCAGGAAGAAGCACAGCTGGCTGAGGCCCAGGGGCTGGCAGCCTCGGCTCACGCAGCAAGGCTAGAGGTCAAGAGGGAGCCAGGGCGTTCTGCAGAGGTGGGCTCTGCCTTGGAGGAGAATCCTCACAGCTGGGATGACCTGGAAGCTGGAGGGGACCCCTCCAAACCTTTGGTTCCCAAACCTGGCACCAAGACTTGGCTAGGGATAAAGAAGCAAAGAATCACCCCCAAGCAAACAGCAGTGCCCTGGAAGAAACCTAAAGATGACGATTCTGGCAGCTCGGCTTCCTTGGTGGGTCCTAAGACTGATGATGCTGAAAGTGTGGAGACCTCAGAGTGTACCAGGAGCCACAGAAAGCCCTACATGAAACAAGAGGAGTCAGTGCTGAAGAAACCTGCAGCGGAAAGTGCCTGGAAGTCCCCCAGCCACGCAGGACGGGCAGCCCAGGCAGAAGCTCAGAGTCTGGAAGGTGCCTGTGAGTCAGACCAAGATGGCGCTCAGGAGGGCCCACCGAAGAAAAAGGCCGTGGGCTGGCCCAAGAGCCCTGCCTCACTGAGGAAGAAAAAGAAGGTGAGCTTGGGCCCCGTCTCTTATGTCCTTGTGGACTCGGAAGACACCAGGGAGAAGCCAGTGATTGCAAAGAAAGGTCAAGGTTCAAGAGGGGACGGCTCCCTTCATAGCGCGAGGGGAGGCCCTCCACCGCCCAAGTCAGCAGCCTCAACGTCCCAGGGTCACACGGCGAAGCCAGAAGGCTCGCCTCAGGCCTCCAAAGGTGAGTGTGGCAACCAGAGTCGTTTGCGTTGTGTCCACAGTGGGTGAGGGGTGAGAGGCCACTGCGGGGCAGAGCTGAAGGGGGTGGCACGTTCAGGGGTCAGTGAGGAAGACCCCACAGTAGTTAGGTGTTGACCCCTCTCCTGGGAGCCTCTAAGGGCCCCTGCTAGAGGAACCTGTGAGGACAGGGCAGGGAAGCACCTACTGGCCTAGCTGTGACAAGCGTCCTGAAGAATTTCTGGGGTTACGTTCTCTGCAGGGTGAGTGACTCTTAAGAGTGGAGTTTTCCGGGTGGGGGATCGAAAAAGAGACCCGGAGTCCAAGGAAGTGGAAAAAAAAAATTCCCCATGGTACCTTTCCTTTCCCTCTTGAGCTGTCCTCATTTGTCCACAGCACCCAGAAAGCATTGACTTGGGGGATCGGCCACATCTGAGGAGTTGAAAGAAGACCAAGGAAGACGTTCCAAGTCGGGAACCAAGTTTTGTCACTGAATGAACCAGGACTTTTCACTCTTAGCAGGCCAGTTTGGAGAGCTCTGGCTCTGAGGCAGGTGACGGTGAGCTCTTGGGTGGGAGGAATTGAGGGGGCAGGGGCATCTCTGCTTTTTCTCTCTGCCAGGCCTGCTTTTTCACCTCCTTTTTGACTCCCCTTCAGAGATTGATAAGTCATTAGGCAGTTTAGAAAAATTCTAGAACATTCCCCATTATCCATTGGCAGAGTCACTGTTATGGTCATCCATGTTCAGCCATCTCTCCTCTCCCCGCCCAGTTCCCTTTAGCCTCTTCCAGATGGTCAGCCAGCCTCTACAGGGCCTGGCGTTTCGACCCGTGGGTTTCCTAAGTGGAAACTTAGGACCTTAAAAAAGTGGGAAAAAAGGTCCACTTAGGCCTTAAACTGTTGCTGAGTTTTTAGATTTTGTTAATTAGAACGATACTTAGAACGATACTTAGATTCCAGGGTGGGGACGGAAGTTGCGGGATGATTGGGCAGGGCGTGCTCGGCCTTTCTGGGCTGTCTGGCTCTGATTCCATTCATTGCTGTAAACTCTCAGCATCCTCGGAGCTGAAGGTCACCTCTCGTGGTTCAGTAAGAGAGGAAAACAGTGATCTGAAAGTTGTTCCTTTCTTCCCCCCGAATAGAGCAGTTTTCAGACTTCCAGGGGAGGCCCAAGGGGGACCCAGAGATGTCATCTGTTTTTTCATGTGTGAGGGGAAGGAGCCTGTGACGACTGTCTGCCTGCTGTCTTGGGGCCCAGCAAGCCGCTCAGAGGCCCACATCCACTGTGTCCTGAGGGCACGTGCTTTTGTCCCGCTCTGGGCGTGGATTTGCCTTCTGCGTGAAGAGCAGAGCTAGGCCAGGCTCTGGGTGCCGGGGGGCGGGAGCGTCTGTGCAGAGCTGGGCCTGCACACCCCCCCAAAGGCTTCCTCCGAGGTGGCGGGCCTTGCAGGCTGTCGCCTGGCCTGTCCTAGTGGGAAGTGTGTTGCCTGCGGTCACAGAGCTCCCAGAGAGCCTTTCAGCCCCATGGATCCAGGGTCTCCTGAATTTTTGTGACAGTGTGGACAGTTGTTAGATTAGTTAGCGGTTTGCCTTGGGAAGGGAACTTTGTGCGGCAGTCCATCCCCTCGCCCTGGCCAGTCTAACCGACTTCCAGGAGGAAGGAGCTGCTGGTCTGGGCCTGTGCACCTCACGGTTTCCCTGGGGATGTGCAGACCGCGGGAGTGAGTGGGGCTCTGGCGGGAGAGTCCGGCGCGGCCCAGCTCCTGGGTGGGACTCAGGTCCATCGGAGCCCCCCTGTGTTCATGCGTGGATCCCGGTTAGTGAATGTAGATTTCGGTGCGGCAGAATAAAGTTGAAGTTAAGTGTGTCCAGTCTCTCTCGTGGGTTGGTGAACTTGAGAAAAGGGTTGTCCCAGTAACCACACACGCTCCTAGCCCCATGGGGTGATTGTGTGTTTCTGGGGGCCTGGACATCTGCCCTCTCTGCCGTGTGGCCTTCCACCTATGTGAGGGGCTCTCACAGAGCTTGGGGTTTCTGGATGTTTCTACAACAGGTAGCTGGTGATGTGAATTAGCTGAAAATGTTCGTACATGTTTCAAAACGGCAGGGAGGTGAGTTAACCTGCCCTTTGTGCAGGAGCTGAGGTCTTGCGGCTGAAACTCCCGTTTCTTCTGCCCAAGCCCCTTCCTGTTAGGGACCCCTGAGCTGGAGCGGTCGCTGCCTCGGAGTCACCTGCTGTCTTTGTTCAAAACATTCTTGCCCCGCCCCCGCCGCAGCTCGGCTGGGGTCTGGAGAGGGGTGCTGTCCCAGGAAGCCTGTCCTCGGCCGGTCCCTTGAGTTCAGGGCGCAGGTGGGTGGAGAGCTCTGGACGGAATAACTCACACTTGAGGAAGGGGAGGCTCCTTAGGGTCCAGATTGGGGTTTTGTGAAAGGTGTTGGGTTGTCAGGGAGGGAAAGGGCCAAAAAGGAAGCTGGACTTTGAGGACAGGGAGTTCATTGGTCCCTGGACTTCCCCCGCAGAGAGACCCAGAGAGGAGGCTGAGTTCTTGTCTTCCTTGGTGTCCCTCTGCGGGAAAAGCCACATTTGGTCCACATTTTGAGGTCCCCTGGCTGGGGCCAGCGTGCAGCTACGACTGGACTTGGTGGGGACAGGGAGCCAGCCTCTCCCGGGAAACCCCAGAGGCTCCGTTAGAGGGGGCGCACTCAGGGCTGCGCCTCAGAGCTGGGCTGGGTCAGAGGGATCCCGGGAGCAGGGCCTGAGAAGCAGGGGGCCACACCGGCAGGAAGGCCTGGAGGTCCAGTTTCCTCCTCATCGAGCTTTTGTTCAGCCCGCCCGGAGCTAGGCACGACTCCTCCCTAGAGTGGACGCACTGGTCGGGCCGTCGCCTAGCGTTGTGCTGATACACAGGCGCCGTCACCCAGCGGCGGGCATGTGGCCGGAGAAACGTGCTGCTCATGGTTTCAGCTGAATGATATCAGATCAGATTGAGTGTTTCTGTAATTTAGGATGAGACCAGCACCTGTCTTTTTTTTTTTTTTTTAAGATTTCTTTACACGTGCAAGAAGAACTGAGGTACACAGGTCAGATGTGCAGGGGGTGAGAGGATTCACTAGAGACAGAGTGGGGAGCAGAACAGGTAGACTGACCAAAATACACTGGTGAGGGGAGCGGCAAGGCAGGAGAGGTCTGCTGTGCCATGTGGGTTCCCCTCCCTGGCCAGGGATTGAACTCGCGCTCCATTGGCTGCAGAGGCCCTATAGGGCGGTGCTCAACCCCTTGCACCACCAGGGAGGCCCAACATAATTTTTAGAATATATGTAACACAGGAAAATATGCTTAACACATTTTAGTTCACTTAGAAGTATGGAGTCTGGGGCCTCCCTGATGGCGCAGTGGGTTAAGCAACACACTGTGAAGCAAACCGCAGCCACTGCAGCACGAGTTCGATCCCTGCCACCGGCCAGGGAGGGGGCCCACAGGGCGCAGCAGACCTCTCCTGCCTCTCCCACTGCTCCCCTCAGCAGTGTGTTTCAGTCTGTCTGCCTATTCTGCTCCCTGCTCTATCTCTGGTGAATCTTCTCACTTCCCATGACTCTGGCCTGTACCCCAGCTCTTGTGTGCATAAATAAAATCTTCAAAAAAAAAAAGTATGGAGTCTGTGCTTTAAACTACTGAAAAGGAAGTGAGAGAAAAACCACAGAACAGGAAAAGCCTGTGTCACAGCAGGTAACAGTTTGCTCCAATCATTAAAAAGTTGAGTAGAAGCCCACTGCTGGGCCTCCCTGTTGGCGCAGTGGGTTAAGTAACGCACTGCGAACTGCGAAACAAACTGCAGCCCCTGCAGCATGAGTTCGATCCCTGCCGCCAGCCAGGGAGGGAACCCACATGGCGCAGCAGACCTCTCCTGCTGTGCCCGCTGCTCCCCTCAGCAGTGTACTTCAGTTGATCTGCCTGTTCTGCTCCCCGCTCTCTGTGGTGAATCCTCTCACCCCCCCATACCTCTGGCCTGTACCCCAGTGCTTGTATGCATAAATAAATAAATCCTTAAGAAAAAAAAAAAAGAAGCCCACTGCTGGTGGAATATGAGCAGTCTCATTTGGTTGGACAGCGAAATTGTCCGATCTGGAAATAATCTCAATGCCTGTGATTTCAGGACTTGATGAAATAAACTACTGGACATACTTCAGAAATACCTCATGCTGACGGGAAAGCATTTCTAAGGTATCCTACTCGTTTAAGGAAGAGGAAAGGTGTGTAGGCACATGTCGGTCTGTGAATTAGCTCTTTTCCCACGGTCAGAGCTGTATGAACAGTGACAAACTCACCTCTTGTTTCGAGAAGCAGGCCTACAACAGTAGCCATGTGAGTGTCTCGTTTTTCACACGGTGCTTTTACATACTCAGAACATGCCAGTTACAAACTAGTCCAGATAATTATTAGACGTCACCAGACTTCATAAAACCACACTGGTGGGAACTGCTGGGAAGTTTCTTAAAAAGCCAGACATCCTCGGGGCCTCCCTGGTGGCACAGTGGGTTAGGCAACGCACTGTGAAGCAAACCGCAGCCACCATGGCACGAATTCGATCCCTGCTGCCGGCCGGGGAAGTGACCCACATAGCGCAGCAGACTTCTCGGCAGTGTATTTCAGTCGTTCTGCCTGTTCTGCTCCCCACTCTGTCTCTGGTGGATCCTCTAACCCCCCCACCTCTGACCTGTACCCCAGTTCTTGTATGCATAAATCTTTAAAAAAAGACAACTCAGACGTCCCCTTATTAGACATAAAAAGTCAGACAGGGGCCTCCCTGGTGGCGCAAGGGGTTGAGCACCGCGCTGTGAAGCATCCCCAGCCACTGCAGCACGAGTTCGACCCCTGGCCAGTAGCTGACAAGTTGATAGCTGTATCTTGCTTGGAACAGCCCAACTTTTTGTACCAAAGTTGTGCCGTGTTTCAGTTCCCCACCCAATCGTTGACGGACACTGGGGCGTCTTCACTCTGGCTGTTAGGAACAATGCTGCTGGGAACATTCGTGAACAGGCGTGATCATGTTTTCATTTCTGTTCAGTGGTTTCAACTTCAAACAAAATGACCAACTGATTTCCTAGCAAAGAGAGTTTATTCTAGAATAGCCAAAAGAATTAGGGGTATATATAGGAGGGTATAACAGATTAAAAAATCCAAGGGAGGGGGCCTCCCTGGTGGTGCAGTGGGTTAAGCCATGCCCTATGAAGCAAACCACAGCCAGTGAAGCACAAGTTCAATCCCTGCCACTGGCCACAGAGGGGACCCACACGGTGCAGCAGACCTCTCCTGCCTCTCCTGCTGCTCCCCTCAGCAGTGTGTTCCAGTCAGTCTGCCTGTTCTGCTCCCCCTTCTGTCTCTGGTGAATCCTCTCACCGGCCTGAACTCTGGCCTGTACCCCAGCTCTTGTATGTATACATAAATAAATCTTAAAAAAAAAAAATCCAAGGGAGGGGCCTCCCTGGTGGCACAAGGGGTTAAGTCTCAGCACTATGAAGCGTCCGCAGCCACTGCAGCATGAGTTCGATTCCAGGCCAGGGAGGGGACCCACATGGTCCAGCAGACCTCTCTTAGCTTCCCGCTGCTCCCCTCAGCAGTGTATTTCAGTAGATCTGCCTGTTCTGCTCCCCACTCTGTCTCTGGTGACTTCTCTCACCTCCTGTGACTCTGGCCTATACCCCAGTTCTTGTATGCATAAATCTTTTTTAAAAAAAGGACCTGGGGTACAGGCCAGAGGTGAGGTGTGGGGGTGTGAGAGGACTCACTAGAGACAGAGCCAGGAACAGGACATGCATATGGACTGAAATCCACTGCTGAGGGGAGCTGAGAGCAAGGCAGGAGAGGTCTGCTGTGCCACGTGGGTCTGCTCCCTGGCTGGGGATGCTTCCTAGTGTACTTAACCCTTGTGCCACCTGGGAGGCCCCCATTACCCCTATTTTGTTTCAAAATACTTTCTGCACCCCAAAAAGAAAACCGGACCCATTAGGCATTGCTCTTCATCACCCCACCCCCAGCACTCTCCAATTCGTCTCTGCTTTCTGTCTGGATTTTCTGGTTCTGGTTATTTTATGTTTAGAATCCTACACAGGGCTTTTAGTGTCTGGCTTCTTTTACTTGAATTAATGTTTTGGAGAATCAGCCCCACGGCGGCCAGGATCAGCACTTCACTGCTTTTTATGGCTACTTAACTACTTAAAAATAATAAAAGCAATATGCATGCCTGGTTAGAAATTGACAGAGTACAGAAAAGCAAAAAAAAGCCCACAGGCGTCCCCTGCCCCTGACCTGTGCCCTCACCGCCAGGGCAAAGGCTGTTTAAAAAAAAATAAACCTGCACATGCGTATATACACCTGCACCTTTCTGAAGCAAATGTTTTCACGTATTTATGAACAGACGTCAATGTATTAAAAAATAACCCATCAGAGCAATCATATCCTTTTTTTAAAAGTTTTATTTATTTATACATGTAAGAACTGGAGAGTGGGCCAGAGGTATGGGGGGGAGGTGAGAGGATTCACCAGAGAGTGGGGAGAAGAACAGGGGTCCCACTGAAACACTGCTCAGGGGAGCAGCGGGGAGACAGGAGAAGTCTGCTGCGCCATGTGGGTCCCCTCCCTGACAGGGGGATAGATTCATAGTGCTGAGACTTAACCCCTTGCACCACCAGGGAGGCTCATAAACACTTTTTTTTTTTAAAAGATTTATTTATTTATGCACACAAGCACTGGGGTACAGGCCAGAGGTGTGGGGGGGGGTGAGAGGATTCACCACAGAGAGCGGGGAGCAGAACAGGCAGATCAACTGATGTACACTGCTGAGGGGAGCAGCGGGCACAGCAGGAGAGGTCTGCCGCGCCATGTGGGGCCCCTCCCTGGCCAGGGGCAGGGATCGAACTCGTGCTGCAGTGGCTGCGGTCTGCTTCATAGTGCGTTGCTTAACCCACTGTGCCACCAGGGAGGCCCTCATAAACACTTTTAAGGCTAGTGTTATTATTTGTATTTTATATTTTTTGAGTGTGATGCATCTTTTTAAAGATTTGTAAAGAAAATTTTTCTTTTTGCAAATATATATACTAGACACTATATCTGACATTTACTACTTGAGTAAACCAGAAAAGGTCCCTGCCGTGTGGTGTTCATGTTGCTCAGTGCAGGCGGGGCAGGCAGTTGAGCAGTAGATAATAAATAAGAACAAAGTCTAGTATGTTAGAAACATGCCAAGGGTCAGTTCTTAAAATTCCAGCCTCATATCTGTTCTTACAAAACAGGAAAAGCAAGAAAATTTGTGGGTTTTCCAAGACTGGTCACTCTCAAGTAAATTTAAGTCTCTGGGGCTCAGTCCTAGTGGGAATATTCTGGAACAACAGTGAAAGTGTAGCTAAGGTCAGTGGTTATAGTCCACTTCCATGCCTCAGGCCAGTTCCCAATGTTCCTCCTATGAGTTTCACACTTAGAAAAGAAATGTGAGCACTTACAGAACGTTCCAGAACAAAACAGAAGCATATATCTCCAGTGCTGCTTTTTAGAGATGCTGTATGTGCTTCAGTGAAGCATTTTCCACAAGTGCAAGATGAGCTGTTCTCAGAGCTGTCAACCGTCTAAGAGTAGGGAGAGGATACCCAACAGCCAGAAGACAGGTCAGCTAGCGATGGTGGTTGGCGACGGTCAGCATGACCATGTGATGAGCCTGTGGTAGCGAAAAGCCATTCAGCACAGACGGCAGAATGGGCGAAGACAGTCTAGAAACAGCTGCATAAATATGTGCGTGCAATTTATAATACAGGTGAGGTTTCAAGTCATTATTCAGGAAGATGATGCCGAGATGACAAATGAATATCTAGGGAAACAGAACCTAAACTTATCAAGATACATTCCAGACAGATCAAGCGCTTATGAAATGCAGCTGAAGACTTAGAGAGGAGAGATGTGTGGGTAATTGGTCATCTTGAAGGCAATCAGGCTTCTCAAAATTCAGTGGATTTGCAGAGCGCAAAGGTCTGTCACACGCAGGACAACGTGGGCCCCAGGTGGGGTTCTGTTCATACGTAACCTGAAGTCATCAGCGATGGCCGCTGGGGCCTCCCTGGTGGTGCAGGGGTTAAGTGGCAGCACTATCAAGCTGTCTGCAGCTTGAGTTCAATTTCTAGCCAGGGGGCCTCCCTGGTGGCGCAGTGGGTTAAGCACCACACTATGAAGCAAACCGCAGCCACTGCAGCAGGAGTTCGATCCCTGCCGCCGGCCAGGGAGGGGACCCACATGGTGAGGCAGACCTCTCCTGCTGTGCCCGCTGCTCCCCTCAGCAGTGTACATCAGTTGATCTGCCTGTTCTGCTCCCTGCTCTCTGTGGTGAATCCTCTCACCCCACCCTCCACCCCACACCTCTGGCCTGTACCCCAGTGCTCGTATGCATAAATAAATAAATCTTTAAAAAAAAAAAACAATTTCTAGCCAGGGGGGCTGACCCACATGGCACAGCAGACCTCTCCTGTCTCCCTACTGCTCCCCTCAGCAGTGTATTTTAGTCTATCTGCCTGTTCTGCTCTCCGCCACTCTATCTCTGGTGAATCCCACCCCCCCGCACACCTTGGCCTGTACTCAGTTCTTGCATTAAATAAATCTTAAAAAGAAAAGAAAAGAAAGCTGACTGCTTAGCTATAGCAGCCACAGGAATGTGAGATTTTTCTATATGAGAAAAAAAAAAGTCAAAAGATGGTAACAAACTGGGAGCAAACAAAGGCCATGCCTTGTCTTACCCAGAGTTCATGTAAGCGGTCATGAGGAGGAGAAAGAAAAATAGGCAAGGGATAGGAGAGGGAAATTTCCAGAAAAACATACGGAAGGTTAGTAAACACTTAAAAATGTTCTACCTCATGCTCCATCAAAGAAATTCTCGGCAGAACGGTCACAAGAGAAGGATGGACACCCAGACCGTGGAGAAAGAGCTGAGGTTGCAGAGAACTGGCAGGAGCTGCCATTTTCTACCAGTTGGTGTAAAAGTTGAGAACACCGGAGCTGGCCCGGCCCGGTGAAGCCTCCCGCACCACTGTGTGCAGGCTGGTCCGAGGGCCGTTTGAAAAGAACTGCCCCCTTCTCACGATGACGGTTTGGGCCCCATGACCGCGGCGGCAGTTTCCTCTCAGTCGAGCAGCTGCAGTGAGGCGTGCTCCTTGGGAAGTCAAGTGCGCTCTAGGCCAGAATTTAAGCGTCCATTGGTATCCTCAGTGGGCGGGTTTTAGGGCCCCTCTGCCCCTAACCTGAGACTCTCCATGTCCCGGATTCCCAGGCGAACCCCAGCCCAGACTGTTGACCTGCGAACTCCAAACCCACGGACAGCAGTAAGGGGGGCAGAGCAGTGCGGACCTGTGCTGTCCGGGACGCCACCGTACTCTCGGTGGGTGCCACAGCGCGCGGCTGAGCGATACCGAAGGGACGTGCTCCAGAGGGGAAAAGCAGAGGAATCCACAGTCCGTCCGTCATGTACAGAATCAGGCCGACGGTGGTGTGACTGTAGGCGGCTGGCGCTGTCTTGGGGGCTGAAAGAATGATCGATTGTCTTATCTGTCGGGCGTGTACAAGATCTTTGAAACTATGCTTTTTCTTTTTAAAAGATGTATGTATTTATGCACACAAGAGCCAGGGTATAGGCCAGAGGTGTGGGAGGTGAGAGGAGTCACCTGAGACAGAGTGGGGAGCAGAACAGGCGGATCTACTGAAATACACTGCTGAGGGGAGCAGGGGGAAAAAGGAGAGTCTGCTGTGCCATGTAGGTCAGCTCCCTGGCTGGGGCTGGAACTCAAACTTGTGCTGCAGGGACTGCTGATAGCTTGATAGTGCCGAGACTTAACCCCTTGCACCACCAGGGAGGCCTTGAAACTATCTTAAGTGACAGATACCACGCTTCGGTCAGCACAGGTGATCACATAAATAGTGAGGAGAGCATCAGTTTGTTTTTTTCTGGGAGAAAACCAACCTAAACAAATTGCTTCCGAGGTGAGGGACTGTCATTATCTGTGGCCCTCACATTGGATAATCCATCAAAACGACTTAGTCATCATCACAACGTTGTATGCGAACTACATTTTAAAATAGTTGTTTTGGGGCCTCCCTGGTGGCGCAGTGGGTTAAGCACCACACTATGAAGCAAACCGCAGCCACTGCAGCACGAGTTCGATCCCTGCCTCCGGCCAGGGAGAGGACCCACATGGCGCAGCAGACCTCTCCTGCTGTGCCCGCTGCTCCCCTCAGCAGTGTACTTCAGTTGATCTGCCTGTTCTGCTCCCCACTCTGTCTCTGGTGAATCCTCTCACCTCCCACGACTCTGGCCTATACCCTAGTTCTTGTGTGCATAAATAAATAAGTCTTTAAAAAAAATAGTTGTTTTTCCTTAACAGTACAGTTTTGTTGCAACTTAAGCAATAATCAAATTCCTTTTCGGGGTCCCGACCTGGCAAGATGGTTGAACAGTTCTCATTTTTTTTTCTTTTTTTAAAGATTTGTTTGTGTATGCATACAAGAACTGGGGTACAGGCCAGAGGTGTGGGCGGTGAGAGGATACACCAGAGACAGAGTGGGGAGCAGAACAGGCAAATGGACCGACACACACTGCTGAGGGGAGCAGCGGGGAGACAGGAGAGGTCTGCTGCGCCATGTGGGTGCCCTCCCTGGTGGGGGATCGAACTCACGCTGCTGTGCTGAGGATGCTTCACAGTGTGGCGCTCAACCCGCTGCACCACAGGGAGACCCTCGTTTTCTCTAGAGTGCTGCTGAAGAACAACACCCCTGGGCCTTGAAAAAAATGTCAGTCACCCCCAAACCACACTGAAGGGACCTTGCTAAGTTAACCAGACTTTCCCCCCTGCAGTTCTTGGAAGCTTTTCCTGCCGTTTTGAACAAATATTTGCTCTTCTTACAAAGCGTCCTTGTTTGGGGGAGGCACACTCCTGCAGACACTGGTTGGTTTTTTTAAAATCTTTGGTATGGGCAGGTCTGTGCCCGAAAAACTCCAGCAGCTATTTCTGCAAACCGCATGCCTGGTCACGTCCAGCTCAGCCACCCGTGCATGCGTGAGGCCTTTGTTAGTGCCAGTGAACCCGTGACCAGAGGGCGTGAGGGCAGGACGGTGGGGGGGGTCTCGGCTGGGTCAAGTGGCGCTCAGGTTAAGAATTGTGAGCAGCTGTGAATAGCCTTAGTCACGTCACTACAGAAATAGAGCCCCCGCTGTCTCCTGGTCTAGCGCTTGGGATGAACAGGGCTGTGACATCGATGACTGAGAATCTGTGACCCACCAAAACTTGCTTCTGGGGGAGCAGGAGCAAGCCCAGCAGACAGGAAGCTTCCTAATGGCCAGATGCCCTCCCCTCAGATAGATTAAGAAGTAATAAATACAAGGGAAAATGAAAACAAGTCGTAAAAAAAAAAAAGCTTCCCATTCGAACTGCTTTATGTTTTTTTAAAGATTTATTTATGCACACAAGAGCTGGGGTACAGGTGCAAGGGGTGAGAGGAGTCACCAGAGACAGAGTGGGGAGCAGAACAGAAGATCCACTGAAACACACTGCTGAGGGGAGCAGCGGGGAGGCAGGAGAGGTCTGCTGTGCTGCCATGTGGGTCAGCAACCTGGGCGGGGAGCTGGGGGGTGGAACTCTAACTGGTGCTACAGATGCCTCTTAGTGCTGCGATTTAACCCTTGAGCCACCGCCAGGAAGGCCCCGTTCTAACCACTTTAAAGTGTAAAATTCAGTGCCAATTTCTGATTGCTGAAGTTATTTTAATAGCAAAGAGCATTCTGGAACTCTTCTACTTTTAGTCTTGACAAAGGTGGGTTTTGAATCAGCGAGTGAGACAGACCAGGGGTGTCACCCAAACCCTTTGCAGAGCAAGGCTTATCTTTCCTTCACAGTGTTCCTCAGCTGGACCCAAAGTTAAAATGCAAACAGGAAATCATCAAGTGCTCAAACATGGTGGCCAGTGAATGATACCATGTGTTCTTAAGATGGGACATTGCTTTCTAAATGGAAAAACGTAACTTGGAAGCTTTTGAGGGGCAAGCTAAATATATATATGCATCTTTTTTTTTAAAGATTTATTTATTTATGCTTACAAGCACTGGGGTACAGGCCAGAGGTGTGTGTGGGGTAAGAGGATTCACCACAGAGAGTGGGGAGCAGAACAGGCAGATCGACTGAAATACGTGGCTGAGAGGAGCAGTGAGCGAGGCAGGAGAGGTCTGCTGCGCCATGTGGGTCCCCTCCCTGGCCTACAGCAGGGATCGAATTCGTGCTGCAGTGGCTGCGGTCTGCTTCATAGTGCGTTGCTCAACCCACTGTGCCACCAGGGAGGCCCTATATATGTATCTTAAAACATGTCAGCTAAAGAAATGTAGGGCACAAAATGGGGTTCATTCCGTCACGTGTTCTTTTGTTTCCTGCCTCTGAAACCTCTTAATAAATGTGTTTTCGTTACATGTTAATGGTTAAGTGACCCGTCCTTCTTCCCTCAAGGCCTGGTCACAGCTGCCTGTTCTAATCTTGGTCAGACAGATCCAGAAGGATTCCGACTGAGGCAGTGGGGGAGTTCTCTAAACATTTCTGAATGAGGCTCTCGAAACGCTTGTCATTTCTTACCGCAAACGGGACAGCCAGAGGGAAGTATCCTGAACTCGCCAGCTCAGAACCATCCAGAGCAGCAACCCCGGTCTCGGTGTCATTACACGGTCACTTACTACTGTGCCACCGAGGTTGGGGAAGCCCTCCACTGGAGCTGCCGTCGTTTCGTGGCGCCTGAGGGATGGGCGAGGTGGCCCGTGCTGGTGTGGACCATCTGCGTTTGAGGACGCGGCGTGGCGCTGAGAGGGCGCTGGTGCCGTGGCAGAATGAGCGGGAATCAGACCTGCGGGCAAGGAGAGAAGCGTCCCAAGACTGCAGCTTGTCGTGTGGTCGTGGCTTCTGCCGTGTTTTATTCTTAGGTGGCGGTGGTTTGGGTTGTATTTAATAAGGATCCATATAAAGAACAAAAGGAGAAATGACCCCTCGGCCCACTGCTAAAATAGCCTCTGTGAAAGTTTTATTTTCTTTAAAGATTTATATTTTAAAATTTATTTATGTATACAAGGACTGGGATGTAGGCCAGAGGTGCAGGGAGGTGAGAGACAGAGTGGGGAGCAGAACAGGCGGATCAACTGAAACACACTGCTGAGGGGAGCAGAGGGAGCCAGGAGAGGTCTGCTGTGCCCGGTGGGTCAGCTCCCTGGCCAGGGATCGAACTCGTGCTGCAGTGGCTGCCCATCGCTTCATAGTGCAGAGATTTAACCCCTGTGCCACCAGGGAGGCCCACCTGGGTGTATTTTTAGACATAATTCCATGGTTTCCTCTAGCACAAGCTGCATTAGAACCAAACCGATCTGCGGAACTGGCTCTATTGCCCTCCTTGCTCTGTTGTGCTTGTCTGGGGCTGAACAGCCGCCCCAAGGCGCTTCTGTAATCTCCCAGCTCCCCGGAGCCTAAACACCCGCCACCCATTCCCGCTTTGTGAGGGAGGCTGCGCAGCTGAGACCAGGGGTCTGGGGCTGTGGTTCAGCCCGTCCCATTTGCTGAAAACACATCCAGCACACAAACCACCACGTTGAGTTTCCAACTCAGTTCCCATCACTCTAGAAACCCCTAAGCCCCCTCTCTGCTTCCCCTGGGGGCTCCCCACAAACCCTGCTCTAGTGCTCTAAGAGGACCTCCCGGTGCCAGTTCAGCGGCCCTCAGAATTCTAGGCAGTCGGTTCCCTCGGCCCCACCGCCGCCACCCCTGCCATGGGTTTCTGCGTCCTGGAGCACCACTCGTTTCCTTTGGACCTTGGCCTGGGGGCCCCTTCCAGGGCCTTCCATCCCCTCCTCTTGGAGCCACACTGGGTTCCCAGAACTTAGCTCCAGGGCGCCAGGTGAGACAGACACATGGGCCAGTCAGTACTGGGCTCCAGGGCTCAGCAGGAAGGACTTGCACGTGGCCTGGGGGCTTTGGGCGACGCCCATGTCCTCCTCCCGCACCTCCCTGTCACCACCTGGAGACCTCCGTGGGAGCCAGCCTCCCGCTTCAAAGACGTCCAGCGCCTCCCGCTTCAAAGACCGTCCAGCGCCTCCCGCTTCAAAGACCGTCCAGCGCCTCCCGCTTCAAAGACCGTCCAGCGCCTCCCGCTTCAAAGACCGTCCACCGCAAACCTCAAGTGCATCAAACTCCTGTTTTTCTAGTAAGTTTTCCCCTCCTCTCTCCTCAGACCTCCAAGTGCCCCCACTGGCCTGAACCCCAACCACTGATCTGGCTTCTCCCTTTTTTAAGAACAGACCCAGCACAGAGAGGCGCCACGGGGTGGAGTTTCAGAGTGTGGATTCCTCCCCCACCACGTTGCGTCTCTGTCTCTTTATTTTTCAGTCGTTCGCATGTCTGTATAACTTGGGGTTACCCTTTCACACCTCCATTTGTGATACGCTTCCCTCATGCGCTGTGATTCGGCAGTACAACTGCTGCACTGCAAGAGCCTCGTGCCGTGTGAGCTTGGAGAAGGTGCCTGCTCTCTCGTGCCTCAGTTTCCTCATTGGTAAGAGGAGGATGATACAACAATCCTCAGAGGATTGTTACACAAATAAGAGTTAGATTTGCAAAATGCTTACAACAGGGTCTGTGAACACTATAAGGTTTTGTGAAACAAGTAAAAATGGGGCCTCCCTGGCAGCCTAGCGGCAGACCTCGCCTGCTGCTCCCCTCAGCAGTGTGTTTCAGTGGATCCTCTTGTTCTGCTCCTCGCTCTGTCTCTGGTGACTCCTCTCAGCCTCCTGCACCTCTGGCCTGCACCCCAGTTCCTCTATGCAAACATAATTAAATAAATAAAAATGGGTGGTGGACTGAGGGTGATTTGGTGGGTGGTACCTGATGGAGAGAACCCTAATGTTACCCCAATGAAGACATTTTTTAAAAAGTAAAAATATATTAAAGTGAAATAAGATCAAATCAACTTATTAAAAAGTAACACAGAATTTGGGGCCTCCCTGGTGGCGCAGTGGGTTAAGCAACGCACTATGAAGCAGACCACAGCCACTGCGGCAAGAGTTCGATCCCTGCTGCCGGCCAGGGAGGGGACCCACATGGCATGGCGGACCTTTCCTGCCTTGCCTGCTAAGAAAAAAAACAAACAAACACAGAACTTTATTTTTAAAGATTTATTTATGCATACAAGACTGGGGTGTGGTTCTTGCACACCATGTGGGTCCCCTCCCTGCCCGGGAATCAAACTCTCTCTGCAGTGGCTCCCCACCCGGGTATCGAACTCTCTCTCACAGTGTCCAACTTAATCCCTAATGCCACCAGGGAGGCCCCAACACAGAATTTTTTAAAGTTAAAGAAAATGTCCAATGACATAAAACGAAAAAGCAAAATGGGACAAAACAAGAAGAAATACAGTGTAAAAGTGAAAATTAAAGCGGAAGAAAATAAAAGGCAAAATGAAACGAACGTCAAGGAGAAAAAGAAAAAGTCACATAAATATTAAAAAGTGAAAAGAAAGTCTCCGCTTCCCTAGCGTCCCCGCCCCCTAGCTGGCCTGTCCTCCCCACAGAGGTTCCTCCCTCCTCTGCAGGCCCAGCTCCCCTTAGCGGCTCCTTGCCCCACCTTATGTCATGTGGTTCTCCCCTGCCTCCCTGTGCCCTTCCCCCTCTCCTGGTCTTACCTGCACGCTCAGCCCGTACTTTCAGGGGACCTGGCCCGTCAGGCTGTACAATGGCCCTGAATGGGGTGCATCTGAGGTCTCTTCCTGATTAGATGTGGGTCCTGCATTTGGGGCAGGAGGTCCCCCCAGGGCCGTGGTGTCTTCAAGAGCCACTGGGCTGCAGGAGTGCGTGGCCCCCGGCTGGGCGGCCTCTGATGACTTGGCTCAGGCAGTGTCCTCGCCTCTCCTGCGTGCCACTGCTTCTCCGCGCTCATCCTCTCCGCTCGTGCTCTATCTTATGCACACAAGAACGGGGTACAGGCAGAGGTGTGGGGGGTGAGAGGACTCACCAGAGACAGAGCGGAACGGGCGGATCTACTGAAACACACTGCTGAGGGGGGCAGCCGGGAGGCAGGAGAGGCCTGCTGCGCCCTGTGGGTCAGCTCCCCAGCTGGGGATCGAACTCGTGCTGCAGTGGCTGTGGAATCCCCACAGTGCAGCCCTCAACCCCTTAGGCCACCAGGGAGGCCCCCTTGCTCTTCCTTTTAAACAGTCTTCTGGGCCTCCCTGGTGGCGCAGTGGGTAAAGCAACGCACTATGAAGCAAATCGCAGCCACTGCAGCAGGAGTTCGATCCCTGCTGTAGGCCAGGGAGGGGACCCACATGGTGCAGCAGACCTCTCCTGCCTCGCTCACTGCTCCCCTCAGCAGTGTGCTTCCGTTGATCTGCCTGTTCTGCTCCCCACTCTCTGTGGTGAATCCTCTTACCCCACACACACCTCTGACCTGTACCCCAGCTCTTGTATGCATAAATAAATAAATCTTTAAAAAAATAAATAAATAAACAGTCTTCTATACCTTTGTTCAGAATAGAAAAAGGAGGCCCCAAATGGGGTCCTCCACGCTGGGTCCCCACCCAGACTTAACACCTGCTGCAGTTTGCATCTTCCCCGAAAGCGTGACCCCCAAACCATCGATCTGGAGTCTCCCCATCTGCACCATGAGCCACTTCTGTGCCTCGCGGGAGGCGGCTGCCTGACTGGAGTTATACTTTCTTTAGCTAACTCCCTTGGTCCCCCTCACTGGTCGCTTTCGTGGGCGCCCTCGCAGAGCCTGCATGGGGTGCTGCCCAACGAGTGACTCACTGAGTAGGGTCAGAGCTCTCAGCTGGATCTGTTTATGGCGTGCTGTGTTAAGTCAGCATCAGGCGTGTCTTTTCCTGGAAAGGGACACTCCATCCGGGCGAGAGAGAACTCGCCCGGTTTCCCTCGTGGCGCAGGGCCCATGCGGAAGGCACCGTGGTTTGCTGAACGGTCCTCCCTGAGCAGACAGCAGGTCTCCTAATCCGTTTGCCCCTCGTGACTTTTGAAACACACACTCTTAGGGGGCCCCTGCCCCTGCCCCCTAACCTCTTTCCTTGCTTCCTTCTCTGCTCCCGACATTGACCGGCTCGGAGCTGGCTTCTCTGCGTGCTCCACACCCCCTCCCTCATCATGATCTCATTCAGCCCTGAGGCTTGACGGATACTGCTCATGTGCCAGTGACTTCTAAATTTTATCTCCATCCCATCGCTCCCCCGGAGGCCAAGCTCCTGTGTCTAGCGCTGTTCGAATGTCTGCTGAACAGAACAAATTGAGACCCGCAAAAATGACATTCCCCATCGGAGGGAAGGCCCCCCCTCCACAGATGGAGTCATTGAAATTTATTTTTACTGTGGTGACGTTCACATGATACAGAATTAACCAGTTGAAAGTTGCTAAGTGGTATTTAACATGTTCGTCATGTTCTACTGCCACCTTTCTCTGGTTCCAACATTTTGGTCACTGTCAAAGGAAATCTGTACTTATAAAAAGTCATACCTCAGGGGCCTCCCTAGTGGCACAAGGGGTTAAGCACCGCACTGTGAAGAATTCACAGCCACTGTAGCACGGATTCGACCCCCAGCCAGGGAGCTGACCCACATGGCGCAGCAGACCTCTCCTGTCTCCCCACTGCTCCCCTCAGCAGTGGATTTCAGTCGATCTGCCTGTTCTGCTCCCCATTTTGTCTCTGGTGAATCCTCTCACCACTGCCCCCCACCTCTGGCCTGTACCCCAGTTCTGGTATGCATAAATAAAAGTCATACCTCATTCCCCTCTCCCTCGGTTGGGCGATGAGTAAAAATTAAGTAACACTACAGAAAGTGGGCTCAGACTACTGCTTGGAACATACTGTGCCCTCTGTAAGTGGTGGCAATGCTTTAGTGTGTTTGTTATATGCATCCTTCAAGAGCCTTTCCAAGGTCACCTTCTCCAGGAAGCCTTCCTGGATGAGGCCAGACAGGATTAGCTGGTCAGGACCCCAGAACACTTTATGTTGGTCTCTCTTTATACTTTGATGAAACTCTCCCCAATCAGTGTATCTGTCCTCTGTGCTGCCCGAGGGATCAGAACACGTCTTTGTGATAATCTCAGGGTTTCTCTCCGTGACTGTCAACAGGCTGACCGTGCCTGCCGAGCCCGTGGACTGAGCTCCTAAAAGCAGAGTCTGTCTCCCTCGCTCAAGTATGCCCGGCACATTGCCGCGACCTGGAACAAGGAGACTTCTCAGTCCGTATTGGCAGGTTGAATCAATGAACCATTCTTCCGTCTGCTGCTCGATGTGAAATGCGCGTGAGCCCAAGGGATGCCGGGAGCCCAGAGAGCCTTAAGTCCAAGTTTTTTGACATTTCCACCTATAGTTACAATTTTTTCCCCCTTGGGATCAGAACTTTTAACTTCTTTTTAGTTCTGGCAGTTTTCATGGAGTGTCGAAGAATTGAAATCCATGGCAAAAATTTAAAAAATATTCATTAGCACTTACAATGGCAAAGACTTTTTTTGCGATGAGCTCTACGCTCTTAGCAACCTCCGGGTATACACGGCAGTGTTCTGTCATTCCTCACTGTGCTGCACGTGATATGCCCAGGACTTACTATCTTCTCTGGACTTCTGTGCCTTTTGACTGCTGTCACCCATTTTTTGCCCATCATCCCATCACCACCACCAATCTACTCTATATCTCTGTGTTGGGTTTGTTGGTTTTTAAAATTTTTTTTAAAAGGTTCTACATGCAAGTGAGAACCTATGATGTTCATCTTTCTCTGACTTTTTTTTTTTTTTTGCCTTGAAAAGTTTATTTAGGAAATCTCTGACTTTTTTTACTTAGCATAATGTCCTCAAGCTCCATCCGTGTTGTCATCAATGGTAAAATTTGCCTCTTTTTGAGGGTTGAATAGTATTCTGTCATGTATGTTAACACACTGCACAGCACATCACTTAATGACCTGGATATGCTCTGAGAAGATACATCCCAGCGTGGTTTTCTTGTTGTGTGAGCATCCTAGAGAGTAATTACAAAAACCTACATGGTCTAGTCTTCAGCCTTTTGGGCGGGACCACCATGACGGATGAGGGCCATCATTGGCTGATACATTACGCTGTGTGTGACTGTATGTGTCACATCTTTATCCATTTTTCATCAGTTGCCTCCACTTCTTGGCTTTTATAAATAATGCTGTGAGAAAGAAGGCACCATTTGAGTTAGTGGTTTTTGTTTTTGTTTTTTTTTATTTATTTATGCATACAAGCACTGGGGTACAGGCCAGAGGTGTGGGGGGTGAGAGGATTCACCACAGAGAGCAGGGAGCAGAGCAGGCAGATCAACAGAAGTACACTGCTGAGGGGAGCAGCGGGCGAGGCAGGAGAGGTCTGCTGCACCATGTGGGTCCCCTCCCTGGCCGGCGGCAGGAATCGAACTCGTGCGGTGGCTGCTGTTTGCTTCATAGTGCGTTGCTTAACCCACTGCGCCACCAGGGAGGCCCCGGTTTTTTTTTTTTTTTAATTAAAAATTTTTTTGAACTGGATGATTATTTTTTCTCTCATTAGATTCATTTAATTGTATTTGACAACATTTGTAGTCCCCAGGGAGTTCCCACCACCATTTCACCAGTGCACGATCACCTCAGTCCCTTGTGCTCTTTCTTTTTTTTTTTTTTTAAAGATTTATTTATTTATGTATACAAGCACTGGGGTACAGGCCAGAGGTGTGTGTGGGGGTGTGTGAGAGGATTCACCAGAGACAGAGTGGGGAGCAGAACAGGCAGATAGACTGAAATACACTGCTGAGGGGAGCAGCGGGGAGCAGGAGAGGTCTGCTGCGCCATGTGGGTCCCCTCCCTGGCCGGCGGCAGGGCTCGAACTCATACTGCAGTGGCTGCGGTTTGCCCCATAGTGCATTGCTTAACCCACTGTGCCACCAGGGAGGCCCCACCCACGCAAATATTCTAATGACACTTTCACTTCCTCTTTGGGGGGAATCCCCATCTTTCTAGTAAAAATGAGAATGTGTTAGGGAGCCAAATGTGGATTTTTCATGCCAAAATTAGATTTTTTAATACTGTACTCAGGGCCTCCCTGGTGGCTGTCTACTGATCAATTTCTTGTAAGTTTCTGGCCTAGGTATGCTGATTACAGAATACCTGCTGTGGGGTATGAGCCCTCTATGGCTGGCGGCAGGGGTCGAACTCAGCAGTGGCTTGGGCCTGCTTCTTAGTGCGTTGCTTAACCTACTGCGTCACCAGGGAGGCCCCAAGTCTACCAATTTTCTTTGGAGTTTTTCAGGACCAGCTGAAGAATCTCCTGAGGTTGCTATGGCTGCTGATGGGTAAGATTGTTACCATTTGAAGTTAGTCATTGTGGGAGTGCAGGCCTTGCTGGCATAGTAAATCCCAAGCGAAAATCCCCCAGTAGGGTGATCACTGAGGGTGATGGCTGATGGAAGGCAGCCACTGGCCTTTATCAACCCCCAATTTCAAGAGTGGGTTCAGTTAAAACTCTACATTGTTCTTAGTGGTTGTTATAGTATACAACAATGAACTTCTGAAGTAAATGTACTCCGACCATCATCTGCTTGGTGACATGTTGGGAAATCCATGTGAGATTTAATTGGGAAATTGGTTGCTAAAAAAAATATTTGCAAAACCGCTGCCAGTGGGTGGCCTGAAGTTTGTTAGGGATGCCTATTTTTAAGGGCGTGTAGTCAGAGTTCATGACCAAGAGAAACCAAACCCAGCTCTCTCACAGCTGCAGCTTCCATGGCTAATGCGAAGGTGAAACAACCCGTGACAGCTGTTTGTAGTCCAGGGGTTGGGCAAAGTCCTCTGCTCGCCTCTCCCCATCTTGAGATAGGGTTCCACGGTTCCCCAACTCCTCAGCCAAAACTCTTAGACCAGATGTGCCTCAGGGCACATCAGATCTGAACAGGTAACAAACTCTCCCTTTTATATTGGCTGCCTGGATCGCAAAAATGGACCAATCAGATACAAGCTAAATGGACCAATCAGGTTCAAGCCCAGCTCATTAGCCAGATTTAAAGTGGGGAATGAACTGACTGGCCCAAAACAATCCAACCAGTCACTTAGGATTGAAAATGGTTCAGCAGGGCTTGTAGAGTGGGGGACTCGGAAAGAGGATAGAAGGCAGGGAAGGTTCCTTCTTAGCACATTCTGTTCCTGGCCTCCAGGGAAAGAAGGATCAGCAGTCAACTTCCAGGGAAAAACTGAAGACACTCAGGGACCCTAGTCACCACACCTGCCTCCAGCCTGGGCTCTGACTTCACTGCCTGCACATTGATCTGGCACCCAAATAGGGTGCAAATATTATGCCCTCCTTCTGGAGAGCTGTGTAAATAAATGGAGGCCAGCCTCAGTTTCCCCATCTGTAAGACGCTCCCCAAGGTACTCCCTGGCCACCTAGCTCCGAGGACTGTAACAGATCCATTCAGCATATCTCTTTGATCTGAAGGAAACCCTTGGCAGAAGTTAAATATTACAATTACTAACGCCGCTGTGGAGGGGCTAAGCTGGCCGGCTAGGACTCCCTGGAAGCAAGCCCTGGCTCCCAGCTCCAGGGCCATCATGGCTGTGATAGATTCTGAGGCCCTGTGACTTATTTGTGATTGCTAAAAACCCAAGCAATCCAAAGGGTGCTAAGATGAAAGTTCAGGTGTTTCCCACTTATGCCCCTCCCCCCCAACATCCACAGGGCGCACTTGTGCTTATAGATGTATTTAGCAGATGGACGCCTCTGGGCCTTTTGGCCTACACACAACACACACACGCACACACATACATGTCAGACTGTTGCAGATTCAAATCCAGGCTCAGTCCCTCTCTGGCTGTGCAGCCCTTAAGCAAGTGCTTTTACTTCCTGGGCTATAAAGTGGGAGTGACCATCCTATTACCTGTCTTCTGTTACTGGGATATTTAATGGGTTGATATGTAGAAAGAACTTAAAATGGTGTCTAGGACACAGGAAGGACCCCGTGAGACTTGAGTGTCTCTGGCACTTACTTTATCATAGCTGCATAGTGTTTCACTTTAAGAAGAGACCATAAAACTGAATCGCCCTAAAAATATTTATTGAGCACCTACTGCGTTCTGAATCCCAGGCTGGAGCCGGTGTGATGCGATGCTGGAACCAACTTCTCTCCCCACACTGGTGGATATACAGGTAAGAAGAGCAGGTACCAAAGATGTTTAGAGTGGTAATAGAGGCGCCATTTCAGCTACAGATGGATATCGACATGATCAAAGTGCTTTCAAAAGGTCTGACCCGTTAGCACACTCACCCCCAGGCCAGACTGGAACCCTCACTTTTTGGATGGCAGATTTGGGAACTGCTGTCTTTCCTGAGAAAGGTGCTGACGTGGGCCTCACAGGCATTCGGCCTGGAAGCGGTGGCCCGGCGAGGCCCGGGACGCGGCCACACCCTAGTGGGGAGGGGAGGGAGGCCGCCCCATAGAGAGTGGACAGCCCCCCTGTCAGTCTTCTCGAGGCCCGGCGTGTAAGATGAGAAGGGGGAAGGTGGGCCTCCCCAGGGGGAGGGCGAGGAGGAACTTCCTGCTCTTGCGCTCCGAGGCGCTGAGCGCGCGGCTGGGGAGGCGGGAGGCGCGTCAAGGCCAGGCTTGGACGCGAGACCCTCCTGGGGGGCTGGGCTGCAGCCTCCAGCGCCTCGGCCATATTGAATAGCCTCGGCTGAGACGCCTTTGTGGAGTCCTCGCCCAAGTTCCAGGCGCGTCCCTGGTGCCTGGGGCAGAAAGAACCACGGGCACTCCGTGCGCCCCAGCTCGGAGCCGGGACGCCACGGTTCCAGCCTGCGGTGGGCTTTGACCTCCTCCCGGCTCACGTAAGCATCCCGGGAGCCGATTCCCACAAGCCCTTGGGGAGGAGCCGGACTCGATCGAGACCGAACTTTGCAGGCTGGGACACTGGGCGGTGCAGATCGGTGCGAGGCTGGAGCTGAGACTCTGTGGCCGGCGCGGCTAGCACCCCACCCCCACCGCCAAGACTAGGGCTTCGTGAAGTTTGGGCTCGTTGCCCCCGCTCCAGATTCCACCCTGGAGATCTTAAAGACCCTCGAGAAAAGCCATGTGGGGGGCTGGTTCCCCTGGGGCTTCCTCCCGTCCCCCGACTGCTTGATCCTCTGGAGCGTCCCGGACGTTTGCAAAGATGTGGACTTGGACGTCCTGGTGGAAGCCTTGAAGCCCGTGGGGACCTTCAAGAAGATCGGCAAGGTATTCCGCAGGGAGGAGGACTCCACGGTGGGGATGCTGCAGATCGGGGAGGACGTGGACTATCTGCTCATCCCGCGGGAGGTCCGGCTGGCCGGGGGCGTCTGGAGGGTCATCTCCAAGCCCGCGACCAAGGAGGCCGAATTTCGCGAGCGGCTCACCCAGTTTCTGGAGGAAGAAGGCCGCACCCTGGAGGATGTGGCCCGCATCATCGAGAAGAGCACCCCGCACCCGCCTCAGCCCCCCAAAAAGCCCAAGGAGCCCCGAGCGAGGAGGCGAGTCCAGCAGGTGGAGACCCCGCCACCCCGGCTGGTCGTGGGCACGTATGACAGCAGCAATGCCAGCGACAGCGAGTTCAGCGACTTCGAGACCTCCAGGGGCGCGGGGCCCAAGGGGCGGGCGGGCGCGGGGCGGGCCAGGAGGCCCCGCAAGATGCCGGTCAGCTACTTGGGCAGCAAGTTCCTGGGGAGCGACTTGGAGAGCGAGGACGACGAGGAGCTGGTGGAGGCCTTCCTGCGGCGGGGGGAGAAGAAGCCCAGCGCGCAGCCGCTCCGCCGCCGCGTGCCCCTGCCCGTGCCCATGTTCGAGGACAGCCTGGCCCCCCAGCTGTCCAAGGCGGACCGGTGGCGCGAGTACGTCAGCCAGGTGTCCTGGGGGAAACTGAAGCGCAGGGTGAAGGGCTGGGCCCCCAAGTCCAGCCCCGGGGTGGGCGAGAACCGGCCGGCCTCCCCGCGGGAGGGGCCGTCCGTGCCAGGCGGTGCGAGCCGGGAGCATAACGCGGGAAATGGAGTCGATGGGCCGGCGCCTGAGCCGCCCCCACGACGGTGGAGGCCTAAGATCAACTGGGCCTCCTTCCGGCGCCGCAGGAGGGAGGAGGCAGCAGCCACAGGGGGGCATGTCCCAGCTGACGGGGCAGCAGAAGCTGCGGGTAATCAGGGGGCAGAGCCTGTGGATAATCGGGGGGCAGAGGCTGCTGCTATCCCCAGGGCAGAGGCTGCAGATAACCAGGGGGCAGGGGCTGGGGCTGTCCAGGGGGCAGGGGCTGTGGCTGTCCAGGGGGCAGAGGCTGCAGATCACCGGGCAGAGGCTGTGGCTGACCAGGGAGTAGAGGACGCTACTGTCCGGGGGGCGGAGCCTACAGACAATCAGAGAGAAGAGGCTATCGCAGTCCAGGGGGCAGCGGCTGCGGACAGTCAGAGGGCGGAGGCTGTAGCTGACCAGGGCACAGGGACCCCAGCTGTCCAGAGGGCGGAGCCTACAGATAATCGGAGGGAAGGGGCCCCCGCCGCGGAGGGGGCAGCGGCTGCAGCTGACGGCACAGAAGCTGCCACTGGCCAGGGGGCAGGAGCTGCGTGTCCCGGGAGGGCAGAGCGCCCCACTGTCCAGGAACCGGAAGCCTCGGCTGCCCAGGAGGGTCCCAGGGCAACCCCAGGACCCAGGGCCCGGAAACAGGTCAAGACGGTGAGGTTCCAGACCCCGGGACGCTTTTCCTGGTTCCACAAGCGCCGGAGAGCCTTCTGGCACTCGCCCCGCGTGCCAGCCCTGCCCAGGAGAGCGCCCAGGGCCGGCGAGGCCAGGAGCCTCAGGGTGCTGCGGGCCGAGGCCAGAGCTGAGGTGGAGCAGGGGGAGCAAGAGGACCCGCTGTGAGGCGAGGGTGGGCTGTGGGCCCCACCACCTGCCAGGGGCGCTGGGCGGAGCCCCTCCCCCACCGGGGCAGAGCCGTGCTCGCGGCTGCGGCCCTCGGAGAACTGGAGGGCTAGGCACGCCCTTCACCTCCACCCAGCTCCCCCCCCCCCATGTTACAGATCTGTGCTGCATAGTTGTTGTTTTTAATGCGGACTTTAAAAAAAATAGCAACCCAAGGAATGTAAAGAAGCCCATGGGGGGCACATTGCTCCCCCCAGTGACTAGAGAGGGGCTTGGGAAAGGGGGGGGCGGGGGGCATTCCTTTCCGGCCCCCCTTTGGCCTGCATCACCACGTGGACCGCCCCCTTGAGCTCCGAGCGGGGCGGGAGCCCACATGCCAATAAAAGCGTTTACAAACTCACTGCTTGGCCTGCACTGCCATGGGCCCCGCCGAGCTCCCCGCCCTCCGGCTGATGTCACCGCTGGCCGCCCTGGGCTTCGGCCGGCCGGCGGTTCCAGCGCCTCCCCCTACGCAGCCCGGCCTTGCCGAGGGGGCGCCCGCGGAGCCCCTGGGAACCCTGTGCCGAGTGCAGACCGGGCCAGAGCTGCGGGTCTGCCGGCGCGGCTGAGCGGCTCGGGGTCTCTGGCTCACGCCCCGCAAGTGTTTGCTTGGGCAGCTTGGCCGTGAGCTGGACGCAGGAAAAAGCCCTTGGCGGCAGGGGCGAGCCAGAAAGATGGGGCGAGCGAGTGGGGCTGTCCCGGGCTGTGATTGGCGCTTCCATCTGGAGAGATCGGTTGCTCGGCTCCCACCCCCGCCAGTGAAATCAAAGGCCCAACCGCAGCCTCGAGAAGGCCGGAGGAAAGGGGGTTGGGGCCGGTGGTCGGTCCTTCTCCGCCAGGCTTTCTCCTGGTTTCGTTTGTCGCCAAGGGACAGGCTCGCCCGCCCCGCCCGGAAGGGTCCACGTGCGCCTGCTCCGCGTGGTCGCAGCCCGCAGTTTGGCAAGAGAGCCCAGGGCTGTGGCAGAAGACCCCAGGGGAGGGACAGGCTGGGTTGGGCAGTCCCCATGCTGGATGCTTGGCTGGGGGAGCAAATGGCTGCCCTGGCTGGGGCCCCCCTGGGAGAAGAGGGCCTGGTGACCACGGGATCCCTGACATGTTGGGCTGGGAGGTGGAAGAGCGGAGGTGGGAGGGACACCTAGAAAGATGGGAGCTGGGGCAGTTCTGTCCCTTTCCCCCCCTTCTCAGTTTGTCCTTCCTGTCCTGGGCCCCAGCAGGGGGGAGCAGTCTCTGGGGTAACCTGAGCTGCTGGATAATTGAAGAAAGTTTCTGAGGTGCCTGCAGGGTCCCCTCATGCAGCCTCTGGGGGTGTGACTTCAAGCCCAACCAGGTTTTCAGGGAGGCAGCTGTTGGCATTTACAGGCTTAGAAGCTCAGGCTCTCCCTGGCCCAGTGGGCTGGGAAGGGAAGTTTTGAGGGGAGAGTTCAACTGAGGAGTCACCCCGGGAACCGGGCTCTGGCCCCAGGCCATGAGGGAAGCAACGGGTTGTTGTTGAAACTGGGCCTTAAAGCTTATCTATCTGTGACCGTTAATGGCTGGTGGAAATTCTATTTTTTAAAAAGATTTATTTTCATTTTATTTATGCACAAGAGCTGAGGTGCAGGCCAGACGTTGGGGGCGGGGTGAGAGGAGTCACCAGAGACAGTGGGGTGCAGGGCAGGAAGACTGGCTGAAATCCACTGCTGAGGGGGGTGGAGGGGTAGGGAGAGTCACTGCATTTCTAGCAAGTTCCTGGGAGGTTGCCGACCCCAGAACCCTACCGGCTGGATCCCTGCCCTCCGTGCCCTCCACAACTGTTCACGTTCCGCCCGGCGTCGAGGGACCAGGTGGGGTTTTGGCTCCCTGAGGTGCTGGGCGGGTGCAGAGCGCCCTGAGCGCGAGGGAAGCACCTTCGTCTGCTCACCTTGCAGAAGCGGTCCTGGAGCGCCGCCTGGTGGGCGCGGCGGGCACAGCCGCTGTCGGGCTTTCTCCCGGGGATCGGGCCGGGGTGGGGGCACCCGAGAGCAGTGGCTGCTGCCCCCCACGCTTCCCTACCGGTCGTTCAGGCCCGGACTACACTGCCGAAGAGCTCGGAGTCCCCTTTCTCCTTTCTCTTGAGAGGGCCGCCGACTGGGCGGGGTCAACCTACCGGGGAGCGGCGAGATTGGGTAGGGATTTGGAGGGGTGTTCCTGGGCTTCGGTCTGGAAGGGTTGTGCGCCTTTGTGGGGGGCCCAGGGATAGGACTTTCTGTGTTTCACCTCCTTTCCAGACCCTCTGAACCTCAGTTTTCTCATCTGTAAAACGCGAACAATAAGAGAGCCTGAAGTATTAAAAGAATCTGATGCTACACACAGTGCTTGGGAGACAGTAAGACCTAGAAAGTAAAATGTGATTGTTCTAATTTTTTTTGATTCTCAGCCTCCCACTCCAGAGTGAAATAGGGGTGCGCTCCCACCCTGAGGCGCCTGCCCCGCGGGTCTGCGCCTCGCACCAGCTGCCTGGAGCACCCCCTGGTGGAAACCGCGGGCACAGCAGCTCCTGGTCTTGCCTTAGGCGTTGGTGAGGGGGAGGTTACCCCTGTCCCCCAACCCTCATTCCTCCCTTGCGGCTGTTCGAAGACCTTGTACTCAGCCTGGAGTCTCTGGAGTGGGGGTTTCTTGTCCTCATCAGGACAGGTCAGTCTCAGAAGTGGGGGAGGGAGGGAAGTGGGGAAAGTTTCACCTTGGGGGCACCTTGGCTTCCGCCTCAGAGAACCCCCCTGCCACACTTGCGGGGTTTGCGGCTCGGTGATAAGAAAGGTTCTAGAGCCAGAAATACCCTTGTTTGAGTTCTTCCTCCCCACCTTTCTGAGCCTCAGTTTCCTCACCTAGAAATGCAGTGAAAACTGCCTTTGTCGGGTTCAGGGAAAGCCCCTGGCTGGCTTCCACCAGTTAGCATGGGAGGGCAAGGGCAGCTAAGTAAGGGAAGAGTTTTTTAATAAACGTAAATATATTTGCTTTCAAAGTGGAGTTTTGGTCTGCGGTCATTTCCTACCCACTTTTCGAGTGGATTTTATTTTCATGTTTGCTGTTCCTGTTGTATTACACGCTTGGGTGAGGTGCAGCTAGCTGAAGTGAGGTGAGTTAGTGCCCTGAATGTGGGAGCCCCCCTAAGTGGGGATTGTGCTGAGGGTCACACCTGGTGGAGGCTGAGAGTAGAAAACTTGGGGGGAGGCACCACAACACCAGACACTGGAGGTGGCTGAGAAAGGATGGGTAGTTTTTTTTTTTTTTAAAGATTTATTTATTTATGCATACAAGAGCTGAGGTACAGGCCAAAGTCCAGGGCGGTGAGAGGAGTCACCAGAGACAGAGTGGGGAGCAGAACAGGCGGACTGACTGAAACCCACTGCTGAGGGCCGCAGCAGGCAAAGCAGGAGAGGTCTGCTGCACTATGTGGGTCCCCTCCCTGGCCGGCAGCAGGGGTCGA
This sequence comes from Galemys pyrenaicus, assembly GCA_019455555.1. Taxonomy (NCBI): domain Eukaryota; kingdom Metazoa; phylum Chordata; class Mammalia; order Eulipotyphla; family Talpidae; genus Galemys; species Galemys pyrenaicus. Next base: position 1,013,657 of record JAGFMF010011711.1, read on the forward strand.
ACTCGTGCTGCAGTGGCTGCGGTTTGCTTCATAGTGCGTTGCTTAACCCGCTGCGCCACCAAGGAGGCCCCCTCCTTGTCTTTCTTCTTACTTTTCCCTCTGGTCTCTCTCCTTCTCTTGTGCTTATGTTCGCGCCTGGATGCCGCCCTTATACACCTGTGTCTCAGCCCAGGTGTGCCCACTTGCGCATGCGCACTTAAGCACCATCGCCACCAATGGTGGGAGGGCGGAAAAACCTAATAACTTAGCCACTTGCCCGACAGCTCCCTAGTACCCCCAGGATGGAGCGAGCACCCCACCATGGTCCAGGAGGCCCAGAAAGGTCGGGTCTGGCTTGTCCTCATCCCAGTCTGAAGTGCCAGGACTAGGTCAAGTGCTGTTACCGCATCTCCCCAGGACAGGTCCTGTCAGAGCTGAGTCCCAGCACTCCCAGGACAGAAAAGGGGTTGGAGGAAGTTTGCTGAATAAAAGAATGAATTTAATCTGTGCCCCATCCCCCCTCCCCATCTGTGTTTCCCCATGAGGAGAAAAAACCATGGCGGCTAAAATAAAACAACACGGTTGCTTGCTTGGGTATTTACCTGGGGTCCTAGATTTGCAAATCTGGGAGTACCTGTTCAGGCACTTAATTGTGTCCCCTGGGGTCTTTAAGGAAAAATGTGTGTGGGGTCAGATTGCAAAATTGTTTACTGAGGATTAGAACTGCCAATAGATTGCCTATCTTACAGTTCATTAACTTGGGGTCAAAGTGGCCGGGGGGGGGTGAGGAGAGAGAGAGAATTATTTCTGTACAGTTCAGGGAGGAGTCCGTGGTAAGCAGAGAGCTAGATTCTGCCCGTCAGGACCGGGTCTTCAGAAATTAAAAGTTGAGCAAATGGAGTCTGAGGTGCAAGATGGAGTCAATGCAGCCCACCTGCGAACACCCCTTCTTCCCACAAGAGGGCGCGCAGACCCAACAAATACCGAATCAGCGCATCTGCCATTTTCTGACAGGGGCCTGACTAATTCAGGTCAGGCGCCCCCCACGCCTGAGCTCTACAGCAGCCCCTAGATGAGACCCAGCCAAGAGGAAGAAAAAAGCGAGGTTCAGAAAGGTGTTTGGTTTCCCCAAGTCACACAGCATCTAAGCGGCAGAGACGCTCCAGTCCCTGCCTGTGACTTCATCCTTGTTGCTCTGTTCTTTGCCAAGGCGCCCTGAAGAGGCGGCGGTGACAGGTGCTGGCCCTTTGATGGGGTGTGCTCAGATAGTGGGTTCCCAGCCAGGCAAGCCGGAACCCCGCCCCAACTGAACTTGTATGCTGTGGGGCAGGTTCTCAATCACCTCAGGTTCTCCAAGTCGCTGCTTGAAGCGAGTTCCATTATCCTGGATTTATAGTTGGGGTCACAGGGCAGGGAGGTGGCGGGGTTGAGGCTACCCTGAAGGGGCCCCCATGCCAGGATGGGGAGGTGGGACTTCTGGACAGAAGGAGGAGTAACTAAGGGTGTGAGTCTGCCCCTCAGTACAGGTGAGGGAGAGAGCCCAGGTGGGTCAAGGGGAGGGAATGTCTGTATCGTCTGTAGCTGCCGCAGAGGTTCAGGGGAGCCCAGTAGCCTTGAGGTCTGGAAATTATTTGTTTTTTTAAGTTTTTTTTTTTTATGCATACAAGAGCTGGGGTGCAGGCCAGAGTGTGGGGGTGGGGGTGAGAGGATTGATCAGAGACAGAGTGGGGAGCAGAACAGGCGGATCTACTGAAATCCACTGCTGAGGGGAGCAGTGGGGAGACAGGAGAGGTCTGCTGCTCCTTGTGGGGGGAATTGAACTCTTGTCACAGTGGCTGGGGTAAGCCTGATAGCGTGGTTTAACCCCTGAGTCACCAGGGAGGCCTGGACTTGTGGACTTTGTAAGATTAAGGACACAGGGCCTCCCTGGTGGTGCGAGGGGTTGAGCATTGTACTGTGGGGGTTTCTGCAGCCACTGCAGCGTGAGCTGGATCCCTGGCCAGGGAGCGGACCCACATGGTGCAGCAGACCTCTCCTGTCTCCCTGCTGCTCCCCTTAGCAGTGTTTTTAATTTTTTTTAAAGATTTATTTATTTATGCATACAAGCACAGGGTACAGGCCAGAGGTGTGGGGCTGGTGAGAGAATCCACCAGACAGAGCAGGATGCAGAACAGGCAGATTGACAGAAACACACTGCTGAGGGGAGCAGCGGGCGAGGCCTGTTACGCCATGTGGGTCTCCTCCCTGGCCGGTGGCAGGGATCGAACTTGTGCTGCAGTGGCTGCGGTTTTGCTTCATAGTGTGTCGCTTAACCCACTGCGCCACCAGGGCGGGCCCCTTTAGCAGTGTTTTCCAGCCAGTCTGTCTGTTCTGCTCCCCACTCTGTCTCTGGTAAATCCTCTTACACACACCCTGCCCCCAGCGCCTCTGGCCTGTACCCCAGCTCTGGTTATGTATAAATAAATAAAATCTTTAAATTAAAAAAAAAAAGATGGAGGACACAGGTCTGTACTGGCCCCTAACACGGTCAGGCCGTGATTAGTCCTTGTTTTCCAGAACTTAGACCGTACATCAGCTTTGATGGCCACAGGTGGGCTTTATGGCCCTGTTTCAGCGACAGGTGGTTCCCTTATCTGCCCAACTTCCCAGGGCCCAGTTCCCAGGGAAACCCTTAAGCTCCCCTTAGCCCTTCAAACTTCCCTTCCTGTGCTGCTGGGCCCCTGCAGGACTGAGCTTTTAACCCTGAAAACCGCAACACTATTGCCTGGCAGGGGTGAGAATCGCCTGTGGGTCAAACAAACATCTAGAAGTAACCCTGCCTCTTCCGCCCTTCAGACCGTGATTTCAGGTAAGCCTGCTGAAACAGGAATCAGCTGGAGGAAGCCTCGCTTCAATCAAGAGAGTGCCAGGGAGCTGCATCTGGGTCTATGCGCCCCTCTGGCTTTGCACTCCGGCTCAGGCTGAGCTGCTGCATGCTCAGGCGCTCCCCACATACACCCCCCAACCTTGGGGTCTGGATTCCTCTCAGGGCTGGGCTCTTTGAGCTTCCTCTCCCCAAACCTGCTCCAAAGAAATGCCTACAGCGTTTCGCTTATTATCCAGATTCTGACCAGGTCCAAACAACCTGGTAAGTTACTAAGTCCTAACGACTTAGCCATTTGGAAATACGTTTTTCATTAACGACTTTAATGAAAACCATAATTTGCATTACAGTTTTAAGTGAAAAGCATGAATCGAAAGGAAAAAACAAGATTCTGACTTCATATAAATAAGCATGTTTACTCGTGTGGGACTGCGCATGTGCATGTTGGGGCGCTGCCCTTCTTAGATTTGGGGAGCCTACGGCACAACAGCACCTTTACTTCCTCTTCCACGTGGAATTTGGTTTGTAATCTCTGCAAACAGTGGAAACTGTCGCAGAGGTCGGCCTCGCGGAGCAAGGTGGAAGCAGCGAACTCACTCGAAGCTGTAGTTCACGTGGTGTCCAGCAGGTGTCGCCGTTGCCCTCAAAATTCTTCCCCGGCCACATTGAGCGGCGGGACAGGTGCGTTTGGCCCTCGCAGGTGACTCGCGAAGGCTGCGTGCGCGTGTAGCCTCAGAAACGCCCCTCTCGCGCACCGCGTGCAGAGGTTGCAGAGCGAGCTTGGGGGTTGGGATGAGGAAATACGACTTAACACTGCAAAGCCACAGCACCCCGGGGGGAAACGTGGCGATGCTTAATCAATTTGGGGAGTTTCTGTGAACACAGGCGAGACCACGCAGGGGCGGCTGCGCGTGCACGTGGCGGGGCCACGGGGAGACGGCGCGCTCACCACGCAGGAGAGGGAGGCGGCAACCACAGCAGAACAGGTGGAAACACCTGCAGGCCTCTTGGAAGAGGCGAGCGCGGCGCGCGCAGGGCGGGGGTTCGGCCCGGGACGCGTGGGCGCCGCGTGCCCCTGCAGTTAACTTGGCGCACCTGAGGCGCAACAACAACGTCCGTTTAACCAGTGGGGCGAGGCCTTCTTGGAACCGTGCAGCTGACGCGGGGCCGGTGGTGAGCCTGCCTGGCTCGGCCCTGCTTGGTGGGCTTGTGGTGGCCGTCCCCGGGGCCTTCCCAGGGCAAGGCACGAAGCCTGCAGCTGGCCCTGGCGCGGGGACCAAGCTCTGGAAGCAGCGCCCGCCACCCCCGGGGCCCACGGGGAGGAGGCACGTTCTCGCCGGCGCCAGCGTCCTGCCCACCACACACGGAGCCTTCGGGTGCCCAAGACCTCACGTGGGACCAGCCAAGTCCTGCCCCCCACAGGCCCGACACGTGTCGGCGAGGTTTAGGGCTATTTCTTGGGCGTCTGGGCAGTGAAGGGGTTCGCTGTGCCCGAAGACGACCAGGCCCTGGCCCAGTGCAAGGGAGGAACCTCCCAGCACGGAAATGTACCCTGCAACGGTGACGCCAGCAGCCAGGGGAGGCGCCAACCCAGTGAGGACCCGGCGCCGGGCTCTGGTGAGTTCCCCGAGGGGGCACCGGTCCGCCACGTGCTTTAGGAGTTGCCTTCCTGTCTGGGGAGGCCCAGGCTGGAGCTGGGCTCCGACCCTTGTGTCTCTCTGGGCCACTTTTCTCGAGCTCTTGGCTGGACCCCGGGTCTGCGCGTGCCCAGAAAGGGGCAGACGCATGAGGGCCAGGCAGACCGGCAGCCGGGCTGACGCAACGGGCGCCTGACGTCAGCACCCCTGCAGGGCCCACGATGACCTGGACTACAGTGGGCTGCTTGGCTGGGCCTATGCGGAAGGCCCCAGATGAGAGCGGGGGTGGCACCCAACCCCCCAACTCCGTTACCCCAACTCTAGCAGCTCCATCATCCGAAACAAGCTGACTTACAATAATGACTTTATTTTAACATATTTAATTACAGACATAAAATAGCTGGGGAAGGGGGTGAGCCCCAGCCTAGCCCCACACTGGGGCTGCCAGGAGGGGTGCAGTCGAGGCCTCCCTGATGACCCTCCTTGGGGTCTTCCTGTGGCGGGCCCTATTGCTTTAGTGGGGGAGGAGCCATGCAAACGAGGGGGCAGGAAGCCCTGGCCCCGCCCTGCCCCGCGGCAGGCCTCCCCCCAGAATGCCCGGACTGTGCCCCAGCCCAGCCTCTCCACCTCCTTCCTCTTTGTCCAGGGGCAGACCCTCTGGTCAGCCCCAAACCCCCTCTGCAAACCTAAAGGGGAATAAATACAAACTTTACAAAGTAAAAGGGGGGTCCAACGTGGCCCTGGGCTGGGCGAGGGCCGGGCGGGGAGCGGGCCGGGCGGGCCTCACATCATCCCCAGCTGCAGCAGCGTGCTGGCGTAGGCCATGGGCTTCACGTCGGGATGAGGCTGTGGGACCACAGGCACACGGAGCTTCAGGGGGCGGCGGGGCACCAGGGCACCCTCAACGGACCCTCAGCCCCCTCTTCCCAAGGTCTGGGCCCCACGAAACTCACCACTGCTGTGAACTGGTGGAACTGGGGTCGCAGGTCGGAGCCCCGGAGGTGGATGTAGGAGGCCTTGTTCCCCATCTGATCGCTGTGGGGACAGGGGCAGTGCGGGGGTCCGTGAGGGCTGGGCAGGGGAGTGGGGCCAGGAGACCCAGGCGGCCGGAGACAGGCCAGCAGCGGAGACAGTCAGCGGACAGAGGGCAGGGAGAGAAGGGGCCAGGTAGAGGGGGTGAGGGGCGAGAGAGGGTGGAGGCGGCCTGGGGAGGGAGGTGGGGAACCAAGCGCAGCCCAGGGGGGCACCCCCAGCGAAGCCCTAGGGCAGGGGCAGGGACGGGGTGACGCTGAGTGGGCTGGGCCGGTTTCTTCACCGGAGGGAAGGCCGAGAAGGGGCGGAAGGGCGCCAGGTGCGCGGGTCGGAAGACACCGAGGCCGTGGAGGGCCCTGCCCTCGCTGCAAAGCCTGTGGGCGCAGGTGCTGCCGCCAGCACAGAAGGGGGCAGGTCGCAGAAACTCGTGACGCCTACTTGTCTGCGAGTGTCTGGGATTTCCTACCAGAGGCTGAACACCGCGGGGTGGGGGGGGGCGCACCAGTAGTTGGGGGCGGAGAAGACGGTGACGCAGCGGCCGCTGTGCGCCACCTCGTAGCCCTCGGCCTTGACCTCGTGGCTGCGGATGATGTAGTCCAGGTGGTTCTCCTCCAGGAAGGCCTTGGTGACGTCAGGCCCGAACTGGCAGCTCACGCCGCGCTTGCTGACCGAGCGCCCGTTCTGGGGAGACAGGAAGCTCAGGGCGCCCGCCCCGGCCCACCCCGCCCCGCCCCGGGCCCAGCAGACTCACCTGCGGCTGCGGGTCGGACCAGAGCAGGTCGCACATGGGGCCTGGGGAGCAGAGGGGACGTCAGCGGCCCCGCCTCCTGGGCTGGTGCTCGTGGGCCGCCAGCAGCTCCGGGGGCCAGCACACCCCCAGCACCGCCTCGGCTGCAGGGGCGCCCTCCAGCGCACGCGGGGCTCCCAGCTGCCTCAGGCCTCTCCTCTGGGTGCTGCCCACACCCCGGGCGGCGCGAGCAACAGGGCCGCACAGCAGGAGGCTCCTACCGGGGCTCAGATAGGGCCTCTCCAGGCCGCGTCGGTCTGTGCCCCGGCGCGAGCCCAGAGTCCCCTGAGCCCAGCCCAAACCACCGGCCTCAGCTGCTCCTCCCCTGGGCAGGCGCTCCCTGGTGCGGGCCCGCGTGACCCAGAACAGTCAGCGAGTCGAGGCGTGGGGCTCTGCCACCCCCCAGGGTTTCCTGCGTCTGCCCAGCACAGCCGGAACCCCAGCACCTCGCCCAGGGCCAGCGGCCAACCACACCGCGGGCACGGAGGCCCCTCGCCCACCACAGGGGGGCCGGCTCGGCCTGCGGCCTTGCCAGGCCCGGGCGGGGCTTCCTCGCAGGGCCCTCACCTGAGTCTGGGGGCTGCCGGTTCCGCGCGATCTTGCGGATGTCGTCCAGGGTGACGCCGTCCTCGCTGAACAGGCCCCCGTGCATGATCTGGGGTTGGGGGCGGGACGGCGTGTGAGGGGAGGCCAGCCCGCCCTGTGCCCTCCCGTGCGCCTGGGGTGCCCGCGCGAGCTCACCAGCACTTTGCCGTTGATGCACTGCGCCAGCGGGAGCCACTCGAACACCTCGCTGAAGAGCTCGTACATCTGGGCCGTGTACTTGGCCTTCACCTCCCCTTCGAAGCCGTAGATCTGGTTCATGTTGTCTGTCTCGTGGTTGCCTGGCACAGGCAGACACGGAGGAGCCTCAGCGCCCGCAGGGGCTCAGGAAGGGCCACTTGTGGGCGCGCCCCGCACAGAACCCCACAGGTGCACTGAGCTCGGTCCGTTTTCTGGGGCAGCAAACTGAGGCTGAGATGCTTCTGTGGGTACAAGGGCTGGCCTCGGCCCTGAGCGACCCCAGGTCCCCCCGTGGACCTGCCACGCTCCCCGGCAGGAGGTACAAGAGGCATGTGCTGACCCCACACAGGCCGGATGTGGAGCATCCAGCCCCAGCCCAGCCCCGGCTCACCCCCTCGCCCCCGCCCGCCAGACCCTGGCGCAGCACACCGGGGGCTCCCCGCAGGGACAGCAAGCACGGCCCAGACACCCCGCCCCGTGGCCCGGCTCACCTCGAAGTAGGTGAAAGTGGTCAGGGTACAGGAGCTTGAAGCCGAAGAGGGTGAGGATCACTTCTACGGAGAAAGAGCCGCGGTCCACGAAATCGCCGTTAAATATCTGGCCGGCTAAGGAGAATGGGTGTGCACCTTCCCGGCCCCCGGCCCCGGCAGCAGCACGGAGCGAGGGGGTGGGAGCCCCAGGTCTCGCTGCTGCCTCCCTCACAGGGGGCCTTGGCCCACCGCTGGGCTCTGAGCTTCAGGGGGACGCACCGAGGTCCGCAACCTGCTCTCAGGGCTACCAGGTGGCCGCCCACTTCCGTCTGCCCCAGAGAGCCCCAAGGTGTGGGAGCAGGCCCCACCTTCCAACGCCGTGCGGGCACCGGCCGCCCCTCGGCCCCGCTGCGGCCGCTGCGCACTGAAGGGCGGGTCGCTCACTGCTCTCGGTTACCCTGGGGGGCCGTGGTCGCCCGCCCCGGAGGTGAGGAGCCCGAGGGGAGGTGCCCGGTGCGTGGGGCACGGGGCGGGCTGGCACTGTGGACCCGGCCCGGCAGCAGCCCAGCGCACCAGGAGAAGCCCGGCCCAGAGCCTGAGCCCCGCCCGCTGGCCCGGAGCGCGAGGCCGGCCTGTGCCGCCCACCGGAGCAACCGTGCAGGCTTCTCCCTTCCGGGCTTGGGCCTCCTCCTCTGCAGGGGTTCCTTGCCCTCCTGCACCCCAGATCCAGGTGGAAGGGGGGGGCGTCTGCTCTGAGGAAGGATACATAGGGGTTGGTCTCTGAGGGTAAACCGTTGAGCTCAAATATATTGAGGAGGTCATAGAACTGGCCGTGGGTGTCCCCGCACACTGTAATCTTCTCTGTCTGGAAGAAAAGAGGCCACCGGAGAGGGAGGGGCCCAGAGAGAGGCGTGGGGAGGGGGCAGAGGTGAGGGGAGGGGCAGAGGTCGGGGCAGAGAACAGCCATGCACAGGACAGAGGCAGGCGCCAGGGCCCACAGGGTGGGGAGATGCCGGGGCTGAGGGCCGGCGGACCAAGCTGCGGGTCTGTTTCAGAGCTCCATGGCCCCCCCAGCCGGGGCCCGCCCGCCGCCCCAGGCCGGCCCCCCGTGCGCACCTCTTTAAGCGTGGTCTCCACCAGCGTGCTCAGCTTGGAGAGGACCTCTTTGACCTGCACCAGGATCTGGAAGGCAGGGCAGGCTGTGGGCGGCCGGCAGGAGGGCCCGCCGCCACCCGGCCCCGATCCGGGACCGACCAGGACACTGCTGGGGGCAAGAGCAGGGAGAGGCGTGGAGGCAGGAGAGGCCTGGGCCAGCGCCGGTTGGCCAAGGGGCCCCATCGTGACCCGAGCGGACGCTCAACACGATCACTTCACGTGCAGGCAGATGCCCCCGCTCTCCCAGGACAGTCAGCGCCAGTGCGTCCGGACACGGCCATTCAGGAGCGCCCGGCCGGCCCGCCGAAGCTCAGCGCCTGGGCGGAGCGAGCGCCCACACAGGCTGCTCCAGGTGGGGGGAGCGGGCCAGGTGAGAGACCTGGTCCTTCTGGATTCAAAAAGAGAATGTTTTGGGAAAAGTGCAGGCGACGAAAAGAGTCTGCACCTGGAGACGCAGACAGTTTTAGCTCTCCCCAGCTGGGAGGCGGCCTTGCCGGGGCCACGCACATGGACAGCACCGGGCTATGCCGGGCGGCCGCCTCGCCGGTCACGCTGTGCGGGCCCCCAGGGGCACGAGGGCGTACAGTCCCGAAGGAGAACGTCCCGTCTTAGGAGATCGCGGCCGTGGCAGCCGCCCTCACTCAGCTGGGTAGAAGGCGTGAGCACAGACGCGTAAATGTGCAGAAGACCGAGGGCGTGAACGCACCGAGTGTTGACAGCGGGTGAGCCCGGGTGAAAGGCATGTGGGTGTTAATTGGACTATTTGGATTTTTCTGTAGGTTTGACTATTTTCAAATTTCTAATTCGGCAATTTCAATTTTAAAAGCTGGGGAAAGATGGCAAGAAAAAGTAGGCATCTGCTTCTGACTTCGGGGAGAACACAGACGTCAGGAAAGACGGACTCTCCTGGCGAGAGCAAGTCGGACAACCAATAAAACTAGCCAGCAGCCCTCACCCCGAGAAGGCCGCCCAGGAGCCGAGCCACAGCGCAGACGCCCCTTGCTGGGGGCCTGCCTGCCGCAGGGCCAGGCCTGCCAGGGCCAAGCAAGGGGCCGGCGGCCACCTGGCCGGGCAGCCCTGGTGGACGGCCGCCCTCTCCTGCCGGTCGAGCTCCTGCCCCAGCCACAAAAGTGGGGGACGAGGCTGGAGCAGCGGATCCCAGCTACTCAGCCCTCTGGCACAGGGCTGACAAGGAGAGCGCCCTGAGTTCCAAAAGGAGACTGAGGCGCGAGGACCTCGCTGGGGTGGCGAGGGCTGACACCCCAAGCCCTGCTGTCGGGCCCCGCCCCACGCCCGCGCACCTGGTAGGCACACTTCCGGTGCAGCTTCTTCTGGTCTTTGTACCACTGCATGAGCTCCTTCATGAAGGCGATGGTCACTCTGCCGTCCTCCAGCTTAGGCCCGCTGTACTCGTCTTCGATAGCTGCGGGGCGGGCACCGCCGTCACGGTGGGTGAGGGGGCTGGACCCCAGCACGGGCGAGCAAGGGGTCCCAGCCCAACAAGGCGCTCTGCTGGTGGCTCCTGCCGCGCGGTGGGCCCAGGAGAGGCCCCTGCCCGTCCAGTGTGCCCCGCAGCGCCCGCTGGCCCGTCAGCCCCACGGCTGGCCGTCTGCTCACGGACAGCACTCGCGGACAGCCGCTGCGAGTCCTGCGAGGGCAGAGCAGGCCGCAGGGCAGGGCTCAGCCGGACCCGGGAGCGGGCGGCGAGTCTGCAGGGCCAGTGGCCACGCTGGGGAGGAGCCAGGACGCGCCCGCAGCCAGCACGGCCCACTCACTCATGCTCTCGATGTCCAGCGAGTCCACCACGGAGCGCTTGTGCTCGTCGCCCGCGATGGCCCTCTCGAAGGCCTTCTGCTTCACGACCTTGTTGCACTCCTGGTACTTCACTTTGGCGTCCTTGTCGTGGGGCTTCACCTTCACCACCTGCGTAGCGGAGGGTACACGCCTGTCTGCCCAGCCCCGGCCCCGGCCCCAGCGCCCGAGCTGTCCGGTCACCACGTGACGGCAGTGCGGGCTGGGGCTCCCCGCGCTCCTGCCCTCCCGCCGGCATGAGGAGGGGCTGCCCACACGCGCCGTCGGGCCCGGTTCCGCCCAGCCTGCGGAGCGCTCAGCTCCAGGCCCCAGCTCGGGCGGGCAGGTGTGGAGGCGACCTCCCTGATGTCGGTGCGGTCGGTGCAAGGACGGTGGCCACGCTCTCCCCGAGAGCCCGCCCTGTTTCCTCGCCTGTTTCCTGGGGCCCCACAGAGGCGGGCAGGGAGCCAGCACCCCGCAGGCCCCAGATGGAGCCCTGGGAGCCCCTCTGGGCCGTGGGGGCGCAGCTCGGGGGCCAGGCCCGTGTGCCGCTCGGCCTCCTGCTCTGCCTGACGGTGGGACAAGCCCTGCTCTTGGGCTCTACTGGCGCTTCCAGGCTGCGCGCTGGCCCGCCGGGTGGGGCATGAAGGCGCAGGGCCCGGAGGGCCCTCAGAGAAAGGAGCCAGCCCCCACTGCCTCCTGACCCCTTCCGAGAAGCGACCCTCCTTCAGAGGCAGACACCCTGGATGCAGAGCCGCCCCGCCGCATGGCCCTGGGCAAGGCCTACCGCTGAGCCCCCGCCTGGCTGTCCATGGCCCTTAGGACGGCCAGCCTCCCTGCGGGTCCCCGTGGCTCCTGAGCGAGGGGCAGGAGGGGGCGGGGCTGGCCTGGGGGAGAGCAGCAGGGCAGTCCCACCCCAGCCCTGGGCGGCCTGGCTCATGCCCTGCGGGAGGGTGTGCGCAGCCTGTGGCAGGAAGCTGGGTCCCGGAGGGCGACGGCTTCCTCCCTGTCTGGGCAAGCTCAGGCCTGGGCCTCCTGCCAGGTGGCTCCACCAGGGGTGTGGGTGTGGGTGTGGCTCAAGGCCTGGGAGGGAGGCCGTCCCAGACATCCCCCAGAGTGTCCCCACCGGGGAAGGTTACGAGTTCACACCCTGGGATCAAGTCCAACCCACCACTTGGCGGGGCGCGGGCCGCCCACCCCTCCACTTTGCTGGCCGCACACCGCCAGGCCACCAGAGCCCACGTGCGCCGCTGCCCTCAGCTCCAGACCCGTGGGGCTGCCCCGGCCCAGACACTGCCTCCCCCTCCAGGCCGGCAGCCCGGCCCGGCCGGAGCAGAGCAGGGCGGGCAGTCTCCTCCGGACAGCGCCTGAGGAGGGCAGCCCCAAGGGGCAGGGTGAGCCCCCAGCATTTCCTCCCCACAGCCCAGGGGAGGGCGGAGACAACGGAGGGGTGGAACGGCAGCAGGAGCAGGAGCAGCAGGCGCTCCCTGAGTACTGCTACAGCAGTGCCACCACCGTGAGGGCCGACACGCCCTCTGGCCTCCAGGCAGCTCCCCAGCACCCTTAGACCCCCACTGGCGGATGAGGACGAGAGGCCCAGGGAGGTGGCGGCGGGTGGGGCGCCGGGCACCGTGGGCGCCCCGCCGTTTCCCCAGCGTGAGCGGCAGCAGGGGTGGTGGCAGCGCACATGGGCTCAAGCCAGCCTCGCCTCCAGGTCCCCTCAGCTAGAGTGGGGGGACCAGCGCCCCTGGAGGGCAGGAGGCCCACTTCAGAGGGGAGTGGCCCCAGGGCCTGACCCCACTGCCCTGTGCCGGGTCTGCGGCCGGGCCTGGGTGGGCGAGGGCACCCCAGCTGCCGGGCGAGCCCCAGGCAGCGGCCACGACAGCCTCTGCCGGCTGCTGACCTGACCCGGCCCAGCCAAAGGCCTGGCAGCCCCACCGGTCCGCTGCGCACCAGAGCCTGGGGCGGAGCCGGCAGGACGGGCAGCTCCGCCTCGGAGACTGGGGTCCAGCCTGGCTGGCCGCGGCGGCAGCCCACTCCTTACCCTGGGGCGGACGTGCCGCACGCCTGGGCAGTGAAGACCCCGCAGCATGGGCTCGGGCTCCTCGTTGGGTGTCCCCTCTTTCCCATCCCTACCGTCACCCCAACTGACTTTCTGGGTGACTCTGGCTGAGCCTCCAGCCCAGCGACCTTTACTCACAGCCCCCCAGAGCCGTCGGCAGGAGCGGCCTCCACGCCTGTTACCATGTCCCAGGACCTCAGGGACAGGGCTGGCGGGGAGGCCCTGGAGCGTACAGTCCTAGTCTCAGATCTGCTGCCCCTTCTTTCTCCATCCTCCTGTCACCCGGCCTCTCCTCCGTTCCGCCCCCTCACCTCTGCCCCGCCCCAGCAGCCTCCCTGGTGCAGGGCCTGGCTCCAGCCTTCAGCGGGCCGCCACCTGACCCAGCTGCTCCACGGCTCTCGGCCTGGTCATCCCTCCCCGTACAGCGGGCACCAGGCAGTCTGCGGGGGATGAAGCGCAACGTGGGGAGCCGCCCCTGAGGGGTGCCGGCTCAGGCCAGGTGCGTGGGCGCCCGCCCGTCTGCCCCGCCGGCGCGTGCAGAGCAGGTGACCCACCCTCGGGCCTGACTCCGGTCCGCTGCAAGGGCCGCCCGAGGACCAGACAGGCAGGGCGGGAGGTGCGTGCAGGAGGAGCTGGCCTGTCTCACCGAGTGGCACAGGCGCCACCCCCCACCGCCAGCACAGCCCTCACCGGCGCGCTCGGCCACGTTGTGACCACACGGCCCACTGTCCTGCAGCGGTGCCAGGGCTAAAGCCGGGGAAGGGAAATCGTTCACTCCTCGCAGCAGCTCCAGGGGCAGGCCCTTGGCGCCACAGTGCGCAGGTGTGAGCGAGAAGGCCTGGGAGGTCAGTGGCCACTCCGGGTTGGCAGTGCCGGCGTGAAGCCAGGCCGTCTGCCCCGGGCCGGGGCCTCTGGGTGTGTGGACCTGGGAGGGCCCTCGCGGCCCCGGCTGTCAGGCCCTACTGACCCCGGCGGCCCTCGGCCTCCGCCTGGCTCGGTGCGCGCTGGTGCCCACCCCCAGGCCCACTCACCGTCTCGTAGTCGCGCAGGGCGGCCCGGAACTTGCCCAGCGCCATGTTGCTGGCCGCCCGGCGGTAGTAGCCCTTGATGTACTTCCTGTCGATCTCGACGGCCCGCGTGGCGTCGGCCAGCGCGTACCCGTAGCACTCGGTGCGCAGGTAGGCCAGGCTGCGGTTGCCATAGTAGATGGCGTTGCTGGGGTTCAGCTCGATGGCCTGGCTGTAGAACTTGATGGCGTTCTCGTAGTCCTTGGCTGTGCACACGGAGGAGGACAGAGGGAGCATGAGCCAGGGCTGCCACCGCCCGGCAAGAACAGGCCCAGGTCCGGGCCTCGGCCCCATCTCCCCGTTTACAGTTGGGAAACTGAGGTCCACGCCTGAGCTCAGAAACGCCTCATCAAGTGGCCCCTCTTCCCTGATGCAACCCGCAGGGCCCCAGACCTCTCCTCATCCTAACCACCGCCCCTCAAGGCCAATGCCGGGGGCACTTTCAGCACTCCGGGGGTCTCCAGATGCCTCCCACAGCCCAAAGGATGTGGCCAACCTGCAGAAGTGAGCCGCAGGGTCTGTCCAGAGCTCCCTGATCACCAAGTGCACCCCCAGCCCCCAAGTGAGTAAACCGCCCAGAGGACAGGGCAGGGAGGAGGAGGAGGAAACTGCTCGAGGAGGGGCCACATCAGCAGAGACCCGGAGGAAGCAGGAACGAGGCTGGAGTTAGCGCGTCCCAGAGAAGGAGCAGCGGGTGAATGAGCCAAGCCGGGGTGTACAGACACAAACACCCCAGTTCCCAGACGAGTGGGAGGCAGCCTGGCCAGGTGGAGGGGACCGAGGGTGGGGAATGTGGGCAGAGAGGCCGGCCGGACAGGCCCTGCGCCGCAGACACAGCTGACGGACGTGTGGCGAGGGGCAAGGCCGCGCGGATCCGAACTGAGCCCCTGGGCATACGTGCTCATCCCAGCCCCCGACCCGGACCCCTCACACCGCCACGGCACAGGCACCGTCTGGTGTTCACTTCATAGAAGCGCCACAGAGGTCTTGTTCAAGGTCAAAGCCCAGCCGCAGCTGCAGAGCAGGCTTGGATCGCTCCCGTGTGCCCAGCAGACAGGCAGGAAGCTAGTGCTGGGGCTTGCCTGAGCTGGGGGACACGCCGCTCTGGAGCCGCCTGGGCTCCCGTGGGGTCCCTTCCCTGCGCCCTCACACAGCCCTGTTCTAGCCCCAGGCGAGGGGCAGAGGCTCGGAGAGGGAGAGTGCGTGGGGAGGGACTCCAGCCAGGCCAGCACCCAAAGGCTGGCCCACCCTCACGCCCAGGGGCCCGGGCAGGAGCCCATGCTGGGGCTGCTCCCGCGCGCTGGGAGTCTCCACGCCCCTTCTGAACCCGCGGGACACTGCCCGCCCCCCAGTAAAGTGGGGCTTTCCTTTGTGGGTTCTTGGTGACTCTGAGAGGGCAGGGCCCCTCTGACTTACTTCAGCAAGCCCCTGCCCTGCCCTCCAGGGGCTCACGGTCCTGTGCGTGTCTGTGTGCGCGCGTGCATGCTCTGGGGGAGGGGACCCGGATCCATCCCAGGAATGATGACTCAGCCCAGGGGAGATGCTGGGGCTGAGGCGGAGGTGAGAGTGAGTCAGGGGAAGAGAATGAATGAAGAGGATTCCGGGCTGTGTGAATGGCTCCTGAGTGAATGAACAAAGGCACTGGAAGCAGGAAGGAAGACGCACACAGACACCCCCGGCAGGTCCCGGGGAGACAGCCAGAAACCACGTGACGACAACGCCTCTCGCAGGCTAACATCTGGTCAACTTAGCTTCAGATCGCTGAGACACCCCCTCTTCGTCCCTAGGACCGCGGCGCCTGGAAGGAAGGCCCCGGACGCTCACACGAGCTAAGGCAGGACCAGACAGCCTGAGAGTGGCCAGCCCTCCCTGCAATGCCGGCACGTCGAGGGCTCTTTCCAGCAGCCCGGACAGGCTCGAGCTACTCGAGGGGCTTGGGCGGGGCCTGCAGGCGGCCTCTGTGGGCCCAGTTTGCCCACAGTTCGGACCCGCATTCGGTCCTTCCTCACGGTGAGCCGTGACACAAACGCGTGTCCGAGACGTGGTGGCCGCAGAAGTGCTCAGCAGGCAAGTGAAGACTGGGGTGGGGGGGGCAGAGGAAACGGGAGGGGCCTATGTCGCCCCAGGAAGCCACCTGAGTGTGCTGAGTCCTGAGACAGCCCGTTTCAGAAAGGAGGAAACTGAGGCCAGGGAGGGTCAGCCATTTGTTAGGGGCCACACAGCAGGTAAAGGAAGACACGAGATCTGAACCCAGGCAGCCCGAGCTGTGAGCCACGACTGCGACCTCTCAGGCCTCCGAAGGGCAGGGGCTGCAGCCTGGAGAGGCAAAGCGCTAAGCAACAGTGGGGACCAGGCTCTGTCACCCCCAGTCTCTGCCGGGGCCTGAGTCCAGAGGCGGTCCGGTCTTGGGTGAAGGGGAGCCGCGGAGGCCCTAGAAGCCCTCTCCTGCTCCCTGGGCGAGGACAGGTCCAGGCGAGGGCCCTGGGGTCGGGCACACATGGTGAGGAAGGGGATATCCGGCTCGGCTCCAGGCTCACACACGCTGACCTTGTGCTGCGGTTTCACTTCTGAGCCCCAGCTTCCTCTATAAAACAAACAGGCCCGCCTCCCCCTCGCCCAGCTCCCGGCCAGGATTAAGCCAAGGTGTACCTGGCCACCACAGGGGCTCAGTTAAGGCAGCTGTAATTATTCTTTTTATTGTTATTCCCAAAGCCTGGGGGCTGGGCTCCAGCCTGCAGCTGCCTGCAGCTCCAGCACAGCCGGCCTGGGGCTGGAGGAAAGCTCTCCTCTGCCAGCTCCAAGTCAGGACCCCAGGCTACCCGCTCAGCTCCCCACCCTGAGCGCTCAGACCCCAGGTCCTGGGAGGCAGGGTCCCCTCCCAACAGCTTGCTGTTTCCCAGAAGACGCATGAGGCCTCAGCATCAACCCCCAAGCCTGCAGCTCCTCCCAAGCCCCCTTTTAGAGACAGATCTATCTTCTGTGTCTCCCCTGACACCACATGGAGGATGGGCCAGTCCTGAACACCCCGGACCTTCAACCCCCAAAGCCCAGCAATCACTTGTTCTGTCAAGTCAGCCTCCGGAAAATCTCTCAAATCCATTCACTCCCTTCCCGCCCTATGCTGGCCTTCCTCTCCAGCCCGTCTCTCCTGCCCCTCCAGGAGTCTTTCCAAAGCACAAAGCTGATCCTTGCTGGCTCAGAGTCCCCAGCAGAAAACTCAGGCCTCCCCACACTCCTGCCCGCATCCAGCGGCACACTTCCTGGGGCCAGGCTCACCCTACCAGGCCTTCGTTCCGTGGAGCTCCCTCAGCCCTCTCTGCAGCCACGCTCACTTCCCCTTGGAAGCATTGCCAGCTTCAGCTGCCGTCTCTCCAGCATGGGCAGCGGCACCAGCCTGCTCCAGTCACACTCTAGCCTCCCCTGCTCGCCAGTCTGGCTGAGGTGTCCAGTCTCTGCCAGGCGGTCGGGATCTTTTTCAAACACTGCTGCTCTCCTCAAAGTTCCCAGGGCTCCCCAGCACCTCCAGCTCCCAGCCAACAGCTGGAAGGCATCCAGCATTACTCTCACCCCACCCAGCCCAGGAGGCCCTTCCTCTAGCTTCAGCGCTGGCCTCTTAGCTCCTGGCTACTCCAGTGGGACCACACCTTCCCACTCTGACCAGGTCCACGCTCCCCTGGGGGCAGTTCTCTTCTAGGGCTCTACACCCCTCCCACGGCCTCATTTTCTCCGTGGCTTTGCTGCCAGACCCCGGTCTCCTGCAGAAACCATTCCTCGTGTGTTGGAGCATAGCCTCATGGAACACAGAAAGAAAAAGGCAACCTCCCTCCCTCCATTTCTCCACTCCCTTTTAGAAACATTTCCCAACGTCTGCTGTCCCCACTTCCTCGCTTCGCATTCATCACTGCCCTCCTAGTTGGCCGCCACCCCCAGCTTCCCCAGGTGCTCTCGTCCAGGGTGCACCAACATTCGCCAAGCCACATCCAGTGGCCAGTGCTCAGAGCTCCTCGGCAGCATTCGCCCCAGGGCAAGCCCCTCCTTCTAGAAACACTCTCACCATTCCGGACTTTCACCAATCTCTCAATCTCTTCATCTTCTGTTTTCAACATTAGAATTCCTCCAGGTTCCGTCCTAGGCCCCTTCTCTCCCTAGCTGACCACAGCCATTTCCGGGGTGTTCCATTCCATCCACGGGGGATGGGAAGGGCTGGTGCCCAAATTCTTCTCTTCAGAGGTCCAGACTGGCCCACCTATCTTTTCCACTCAAGGTCTCCTCTTGGATGGCTGAATAAAATCTAAACTTGTCTTTGCAATGACTGATGAGACCTTGAACCATCTGGACACTGTCCTCAACTTATTTTGTATCAGTCTCCCTGCTAACTCCATAAAGTTCCAGCCACACCAAACTCCTCTCAGTTTCCACCTCAGTGCCTTTGCACATGCGGCGCCACCTACCTGAAATACTCCTTCCCAACTCTCCCTCTCAGTCTCCCTTTCAGGAAGGGCTCCCTGACCATGCAATCTCAATGTTCTCTCTTTCACATGCTACTGGGGTTTTTTCAAAGCACTCATGACCACTTCTAAGTATTTTATTATTTGTGTTTACTCAATGTTGATTCTCCTAGTAAAGCTGTATGAAGGCAGGGCCACATCTGCCTGACTGGCTGCTCTATTCAGTCTAGAACAGTCCTGAGCACACCGCAGGTGCTCAGTGAACATGTTGAATTAATAAATGAATAGGCACCCCACATCTTACTCTTTCCTAAGTTCCTAAGTCATTACTCTTGGGATTTCTCCCGACCTTTACTCTCAAGGCCCCCCAATCCCTTTTCCTCAGTTAACCACCAATCTCCTTCCTTGCCGTCTAATCTAGTCCCCATTTCCACGATTCCCCATTTTGTCGGGGCAGTTTCCCTCAACTCCACTTGATGCCACCCACCCCAGGTCTCCACACTGGGTAGCACCATCACTCCCCGGTGCCATGTCACCACCCAGTGGCTCCCTCTTCAGGTCTCACCAGCCACTAGCACCCCCCGGGGGCTCACACTGGGTAGTACCCTCATTCGCATTCCCCTCCCGCTTCACACTGGGTAGCGCCCTTCTCCGTCTCCCCACTTTGTAGCACCCGCTCCGTACGCCACTTCCAGGTGTCACCCCTTCTCTCTGAAGCCCCCCTCTGTCGCCACTTGGTAGCGCCATCCTGGGCCTCCCCACACCGGGTCACTTGGTAGTGGCTGCCCCGCGCCCAGGCTGCCGCTCCGCGTTGCCATGGTTCCGCGCGGGCCGGCACCCCCCGACCCGGGCCGCTCTCCACCCTCTCTCGCCCCCTCCAGGGCGGGCGCACCTTTGAAGTAGTCGTTGGCCTGCGTCTTGAGCTCCTCCGCCCGCTTCAGAGCGCCATCAGCCGGGGGCTCGTCCCGGGAGGGCTCCGCACACTCAGTCCGCTCGCCCTCCGCCATCGCCATGCCGCAAAGCGACCCCCACCCTGGCAACGGCCGCCAGCGGCACCCGGCCGAATCGTCGCGAAGGAGTGCCGAGTTGCCGCCGCCGCTGCTGCACAAGTGTCGTAAAGCGCGGGCCCCGAAGGCAGCCTCGGCGCGCCTGCGCAGGATCCTTTCGCCACAGAGCGCGCGGAGGACAAGGTGACCAGAGGGACTCCAGTCGGCGCCCTTCCTAGCACGAGCCAATGGGGAAGACGAAAAGGGGCGCGCGGGGAAAAAGGGCCCGGCGTAACCCCTGTTGCCGAAGTTACCACGTTCCGGGGCCTCAGAAGTTTCTCGGGTCTTAAAGAGCGATTTCCCTGCGGGCCCCCGGGGTAGGTGGGTGGGTTGCAAATGCCCCTCCGTGGGCGTGGCCGTCCAGCCAGGCTTCACCAAAACCAACGCCCTGCGGGAGCTGGCAGCTGTGAATTACCTGTGTGACCTTGAACTAGCCTTCCCTTCCTGGGCGCCCTCAGTTACCCCTCTGAAAAATGGGTGACTTCTCAAACTTTGAGGGTTTAAGTTTTTAACGGAAAGCGCCCTGGTTCCCCAACCAGGGATCTGATCTTGAGCAAGATCTGAATTTTTTGGTTTTGTTTGGCATCATCTCATTTCGCCTTCGCGCTTAGCTTTCATCCCACTAACCCACCTTCCAAGGTTCCTCACTTCCATGAGGAAAACCCCCAAATTTTCTAATGACCTAGGAGACGCTGAATAGTAAGGCGACGTCTCGACATGCCACCCTCAACCCCAACCCCTCACGCTGTACCTGCTTCTGGAGCATCCTTTGAGGTATCAACCAGCCTCATGCTGAAAGGTAGCATAAATAATTTAAGGCTCTGCTCTGGCTTCTCTTCTGGAAGCACGAACTATCCCGCCCCCAAACCTTCTTGTCCTGTCGTCCCAGGTTTGCAACAGTCCCATGGACAGTTTGGGAGCCACGGGGTGCCCCTCAGTCTGCCCACTAACACTGTCAGTCTTACCCCGCCTCAACCACTGCCCCCACTACTGCCAGCTACCATCCTAGAAGTAGGTAAACTTCATCTCCATTTTACAAATGAGAACACTTGAGATTTGCAGAGGTCAATGCATTTGGCCAAGAAAGTGGCAGAGCCACAACCTCAACGTCCCACCCTGTTTTCTTGATTCTTACCCTGCTGTCTCTGCACGCTCTGGAACCCACCCGGTGAGTTAGATTTTTTTTTTTAAAGATTTATTCATGCACACAAGAGCTGGGGTACAGGCCAGAGGGTCGTGGGAGGTGAGAGGACTCACCAGAGACAAGAGTACGGAGCAGAACGGGCAGATCTGCTGAAATACACTGCTGAGTGGATCAGCGGGCAAGGCAGGAGAGGTCTGCTGTGCCATGTGGGTCCCATCCCTGGCTGGGGATCGAACTTGCACTGCTGTGCCTCGGATGCTTCACAGTGCAGCCCTCAACCCGCTGCACCACCAGGGAGGCCCGAGTTAGATTTTTTGTTTTATGCATACAAGAGCTGGAGTACAGGCCAGAGGCATGGAGGTTGAGGGGGGAAGTAGGAGAGAGAATTCACCAGAAACAGAGCGGGGAACAGAACAGGCGGATTGACCAAAATCACTGGTAAGAGGAGCAGCAAACGAGGCAGGAGAGGTCTGCTGTGCCATGTGGGTCCCCTCCCTGGCCAGGGATCGAACTCACTCTGCAGTGACTGTGGAAGCCCCACAGTGCAGCGTTCAACCCCTTGCACCACCAGGGAGGCCCACACCCGCTGAGTTAGATTTTTGAGATTCTGTATGCATGTTGGGGAGTGTGTGGGGTGAGTAGTGGTGTGTTGTAATGGCTCTGAATCCCTGGATTCAAGTCTAACACAGCGTGACCTTGGGAAGTGATCATCTTTTCTT
The DNA here is from genome assembly GCA_019455555.1 of Galemys pyrenaicus. NCBI lineage: Eukaryota > Metazoa > Chordata > Mammalia > Eulipotyphla > Talpidae > Galemys > Galemys pyrenaicus. The sequence goes on from JAGFMF010011711.1 coordinate 1,034,640, forward strand.
AACCTTGGTTTCATCCTTTCTCAGATAGGGATACTAATTATACCTATTGTGGGCCTCCCTGGTGGCGCAGCGGGTTGAGCGCCGCACTGTGAAGCATCTGTGGTGCAGCAGTGCGAGTTCGATCCCCGACTAGAGAGGGAACCCACATGGCGTAGCAGACCTCTCCTGTCTCACCTGCTGCTCCCCTCAGCAGTGTACTTCAGTAGATCTGCCTTTTCTGCTCCCCACCGTCTCTGGTGACTCTGGCCTGTACCCCAGCGCTTGTATGCATAAATAAATCTTTAAAGAAAATAACTATACCTATTGTATGGGATTGAAACTGGACCCCCAGGGCACAAGCCGTAAGGCATGACCAGCTCTGCAGCGCCTGCCTGCCACCCAAGCAGCAGCTCTGGAAACTGAGCAGTAACGACGGTTTCTGTCCTGCTGCCCCAGCTTGTGCACGTAGAGGCCACTTCTGTTGCTGCTCCCTCCACTGCCGCATCTGGCGCTGGCCCAGCCTGGCCCTCAGACTGTTGCTGTGGCTACTGTGGTGTCACCTGAGCGGCCCCACCTGTGAGCATCTCCAGCTGAGAACTGTGTCCTGCCCACTGCTGGTCGGCGTGCCACCACCTCCAGGCCCTCATGGAAGGGACAGCAACCTCTTGCACAACCAGCCTTGGTTTAGGACTTCTGGACTCTGGACACTCTCTGGGTGAGACAGCTGACCACTGGTGGCCTGAGAAACTCTCCTTTTCCCCAATTAACCTGTTAAGGAAGCCCTGTGGTTGTTCCCAGTGTGGCCAGTGAGAGCCACTGAGTGGCCGGTTGAGAATCCGGTGAGTGACCTGGAGCACTGTCTGAGCTCTGAGCACTGCCATAGCACTGCTTCAGGGTTACAGGGGAATTTGTTAGGCTCACAAGAGAGTGAATATTTTAAATTTTTTAAAGCTTTTTTTTTAAGGATTTATTTATTTATGCACACAAGCACTGGGGCACAGACCAGAGGTGTGGGGGGTGAGAGAATCCACCAGACAGAGTGGGGAGCAGAACAGGCAGATCTACTGAAATGCACTGCTGAGGGGAGCAGCGGGCAGGCAGGAGAGGTCTGCTGCGCCATGTGGGTCGCTTCCCCGGCCGGTGGCAGGGATGGAACTCGTGGTGCGGTGGCTGCAGTTTGCTTCATAGTGCGTTGCTTAACCCACTGCGCCACCAGGGAGGGCCCAGTAAATAGTTTTTATACCCACTTCATTTAGGAGTGGGGTAGAGTGCTTAGAGCTGTGATGGGACAGGAGAATCTCAGGAGGTTGTTGGGACAGCTGGGGCAAGCAGGAAGACTTCCTGGAGGAGGAGGAAAGTTGAAGTATGAGTAGGAGAAAAACAAGTGAGGAGAAGAGGAAGGGAGAAGACACTTAAAGCAGCGGGAACAGCAAGTGCCAAGGCTTGAAACTGCTTCCCTTCGAGATGTGCAGCACAGGGGAGGGGCTGTGAGGATGAGGAACGGGGCCATGGCACAGGAGGTGCACCCACCTGCACATGATCCTGGAGACACCAAAGAATCGTCTCACAGACAGACAGCAGCACACGGAATCAGAGTGTCAAACTGGCCCACACACGTCTGCAGAGTTGCAACACCACACAGACACACAGGCACAAAAACCCCACATCTCCCCCGCTCAGGCACGTATCAACCCAGAGTAACCAGGAACACACAGAAAGCAGAGTCACTGCCCAGAATCACACACAGAAAGACTCACGCCCCCCCCCCCCCCNAGCAGAGTCACTGCCCAGAATCACACACAGAAAGACTCACGCCCCCCCCCCCAGACACAAGCTCACAGGATGATGTCACGAAGACGCATGTACACACAGGATGACATCACCAGACATACGTTTCATAGACCCACACAGAGGACACATACAATCAGAGTGACATGGACGCCCACCCGGCCACCCACCGTACCCACACTCCCTCGAAGGGACCCCACAGATCAGTCAACACACACAACTCTGGTGCCTACCAAGGCGAGGTCTTTATGGTGCACAGATTAGTGAGTTTCAGAGTCACTGGATGATCTGACTCCTCCCCTCCCCCAGCTCAGCACAGATTCCTCCATAGAGGGCCCAGGTCACCCGCAAAAGAGAGAGGGATCCCTTCCCCCCCATAGCACCAATCTGGACAGGCCAAACGCTGACAAAGCAGTGAGCAATGCCTTCCAAAGGGGGGGAGTGTTCTGAGGGAGGGAGCCTTCTTGTGGGAGACCAAGAACAGCACCATCACAAAAGGGGCACCGGGGACTCAGAGGGACCCAAGGGTGACGGGAGAGAACTGAGGAGCCCTGGCCTCTCTCTCACCCCGTGATAGGCGGACGGACTGGGCCGTGTGCCACCTGTGCAGCTGGGCGGTCTCCTGCATCGTACGGGAGCCCAGGTCGGCCAACACCTGAAGTAGAGGTAAGTGCAGGGCTGAGGCAGGGAGGGGAGGTGGTTTTAGGATAGCTCTTTGGAAGGGGAGAGACAGACTCGCTGGTGCATGTGAAGGCCATGCGTAGAGGGAGGGGGTTGGGGGGAAGGACCCACATTGGGAAGACTTAAGACGGGGACTAGGAATTGGCACAAGTTGAGTCAGGTGGGAACCCAGGCGGTGGGGGCTGGAATCAGAGGTCGCAAGCGTCAGAACCAGAGGGGGTGCAGGGTGAGGTCTCTGTTCTGGACTCAGAAGTGATTGGATTTGAGCCCCAATGTAGTTGGAGGCTGTGAGGTCTAGAACCAAAAGAATTTATACAGTAACGACAGGAATTGGAAACAGTGTGAAGATGGAGTTCTAGAACCAGTGAGATTTGGAACCCTAACCCTAGAATCAGAAGTTGAGAGCGCTAAGCCTTGGAACCAGAGAGGGTCATAACACAAGAGGTATAATCAGGGGATGTTTGGAGACTGAGTTCTAAACCTAGGGTACTTTGGAGCCCTAAGATCTGGAATGGGGGGTGAAGAGTGTGAGTTCTAGAACCAAGGGAATTTGCAGAATGAGGGGCGGAATCTGAAGGCAGCTTTTCCCTAGAAAGGGGAGAGGATCAGACCTGGAATCAAGGGCCCTAGACCCTAAGGCCGAGAGGTTGTATCGTAAGGAACAAGTGAGTAAGATCGTACGGTCTAGGGGAGAAAAGGAGCTGCAGTATGTAATCTCGTTCTGGAAGTCCTGGTTTTGAGGGGAAGACATTAGCTCCCTTTACGTCTAATTGAGGGGAAAAGCAAGTTGAGTACAGAGAGGGAAAAGGAATGAGCTGACATCATGGTTTTAGAACAATAATGATCTAGCACTTAGGAGTCCGGATTTGAACCAAATGTGTTACGGGTCGGGAAGACTAAAAGCAATGGAGAGATGTGCATTTTAGGGTCCAGAATCGGGGGGAAATCACCGGCTGAAAGAGCTGGAGTCAGCAGGAGTTGGAGAAGGCAGCGTCTGGAGCAAGGGAATATACAGGGAGGGGCCTAGAACCAGGAGGTCAGGGTGTGAGTTCTAGAACCAAAGGCCAAAGGGTCTGGAACCGGAGGGAGTTAGAGGCTGTGAGTTTTAGAACCCAACAACGCTGGAGACTGAAGTAGGGAAATAACTGGAGGTAGTGCGGTCCAGAGGGAAAGAGCTGGCGATGCTGAGATCTGGAATCGTTTGGAGGATGCGAGGTATAGACCAGACCACATTAGAGGTTGTGCCGTCTAGAACCAGAGGATGCTGAGGTTGCACAGTCTAGCACCGGGGGCTGAACCCGAAATAGGAAGACCCTGAACAGGAAGGCCCCAGCCAGGGAGGCTGGGGCAGCAGACGTCCAGACCAGAGGGGGAAGGAAGAGCTGGGTGGCAGAAATCACCAGGGGTGAGGGCCCCCCATGATACCCCAAGAAAGGCGAGGATCAGAATCCCATATCCTCAGGGTCCCTCAGCAGAGCTCATAGCGATGTAAAACATCATAAAAACAACAACAAAACAAAATAAAAATAATGCCAAAAGGTGGCTGGACAGAAATGTGATTGTGGTTACCGTTACGCACCAGAGCCCAGACACAGATCTGAACCCCAACCCCCACCCCCTATTTATCAAAAATAAAGCCAAGAGAGCTGGAGAGAGGGACGAGGTAACCAGTACCAAGAACCCCGAGGGAAGTCCTGAGAGGAGGAGGAGGCGGGGTCAGGGACCCCCCTCCCGAGGTCACTGAGCTGAGGCCACCCCAAGAGCCCCCAAGTGGGGGTGGCCAGAGGGTGGGGACTGAGGTATGCCCGAGGCGGGTGGGGGCCACTGCGAGGAGAGAGGGGGCCTTCTCCTGGCACCCCATCCTGTGCGCTGGCTGCCGGCTTGGAGTGTGGTTGAGGTCCTTTTCCGGGCCGGAGGGGGGAGCGGGAAGAGGGGCTGGCTCAGTTGGTCTGGGCCAAGCCTGCGGCTGGCGGGAAGTGGCTCCTGGGCCGGGTGGCGTCCTCACCCCGGCAGAGAGAGAGCAGCGAGGGGCCCAGGCCTGCAGGGAAGAGGGAACGACATGAACCAGGGGCCAACCATCGCCCCAACCCACCTTCCTGTCCTGACAATCAAGAGCCCGCTAAGGAGGCAGCTGTGCCAGGACCCGGCGCCCTCCCAGTGTTCGCGGCAGTGATAGCCTGCGGGCCAGACGCTGCCGAACGGGAGTCCACTAGGCTGCTCCCCGACTGTGTGGCCTCAGGCAGCTGCTGCCCTCTGGGCCTCAGGTTTCCGCCTCTGTGGAATGGGCCGTAACAGCTCCTGCCTCCAGGGCTGTGGTGCGTGGACCCACATAAAGCGCTTTGAAGGAGGAGCACGGGGAGCACTCAGTACGTGAGCGGCTGGCTGGCCACAGGGCAACTACTGCCCACCTCATTTATGAGAGCCCTGCATGCAAAAGGTATTTATTGAGCACCTACTGTGGGCTACTTACCCACGGGCTCATTCAGGCCCAGGAGGTGGGTGCTAGGGTCCTGCTGGCTCCCTGGGGCCGTCAGAAGGAAACTCTGTGGGAGACACCAGGCTACCACCATCACCATCACCCCAGGGGCAGGTGGTGCAGCGGTTCAGGGCGCCCTTGGGAGTCAGTAGCTATTTAAGGCTGTGTGGCTCTGGGTTAGTCACTGGCCCGACATCCTCCACCTTCCCTCCCTCTGTTCCCCAGGAGGCCGACCTGTGAGTGTGGGCACCACGGGCACCCAGGCTCACGCCATGTGTTCCTTTGGGTTCAGATAGCAGGAGACACCGGCAGGCAGGAGGAGGGACAGGTAGGGACTATGATCTTCTGGCTGCTTTCCTGCCAGGTCATCCTGGATTGGTTATGTCCCTCCGTGGAAGGTTCTAGAGCTTCCAGGGTAGACCCTACTAGCTCCAGGATCCCTCGAACACCGGTGCCCTGGGTCCCCAGGCCAGGGATGGTGCCAGCTCCCTAGGGGCTAGCTACACCAGCCCTGGTTATTGCTCACGCCTTTGCCAACAGTTGCGTTATCAACATGCCCTCAAAAGGCCCTCTGAGTGTGCTGCTCCCTACCTGGATTCTGTCTGATACCGTTGCTTCGCCTCTTACGTATAAACGTGTATACCTGACGATAAATCACGAGCAGGTGGGGAATAAGTGAGTCATGCAAGGCATGTTGTGCGCACAGTCCCTGGCATGGGGTGGGCATCCAGTACCAGCTGTTGGTACGGACCAGGCTCGCCATGTTGAAACAGCCCCGCTGGGAGTGAGGGCCAGTGATTGCTTCTGCGGGCAATAGGGAGCCATGGAAGGCCCTGGAGGAAGGGTGTCATTGAAGTGACAGTCTGGGCTGGCTTTGGGAAAGGAAGTCTGGTTGCTGCTGTGCAGGGGTGAGACTGGAGGTGGAGAGAATACAGGGGAGAGGCGGGGGGAGCTTGCTTTGGTTTCTTTGGTTTTGAACACTACCATTTATTGACAGCCACCGAGGATGAGCCAAGGGCGCTGCTTCCTTTGCATGTCCCAGCAGTTCTGTGAGACGAAGCTTCCAAAAGGAGGAAGCTGAGGCTGTCGGTCTACATAAGTAAGCCAAGGCCAAGGCCAGTTCCAGGTTTGCGGGGAGGCCCCACAGGAGCAGTGACGCTTCCTGTAGATACTAACCCTGTCGGTTCTCCCTTTGTCCAGCTTGGTTTTCTTCCTGGTGTTTACCACCAATTTACATGTTTTTACCTGCAGGGCCCTTCCATGCCCATTACCCAAACTAGCTGGTCGTGTCCCTGGCCTCAGCTAGACTGCTGACCTTGCATTTGACCTTCAGCCAGGCCCCAGCCCTTGCTGATTTGCCCATCCATAAGGCAGGTTTAAGCCTGCTACATTCTGAGGTCCGGAGAATCCCATGAAGCCCACCCACATACCAGGCTGAGGGGAGACAGCAGGAAGTTTTCGGGACCTGGACTTGGGCACCGTTTGGGGGGTCTCACGCCCAGCACGCCCTCGGCATCGTCCTCTGAGCTCTGGACCAGGGCTCTGGAAGAAAACAGGCAAGAAACTCAGAACACAGAAACCCCGGGAAGGTGTGTGCGCCAGTGTGAGCGGTGATGAGCGCTCATGCACACCCACAAACACCTGCTTGTCCCTTTACTCGTGCACGCGCCAGGCCATGCATCATCCACGATTTCCTCCCATTCATCTAGCCAAGAACCACCCATCCGCCCATACAACTTGCATCCATACATCCTTCCCACCTGTCTGTCCTCGTGCCCATTCAACATCCATCCTCAATCCACCCTCCATCCACCCATCCATCCATCCATCCTCCATCCACCCATCCATCTATCATCCATCCACTCATCCATCTAACATCCATCCATCCACCCATCCATCAACCATCCATCCATGCATCCATCCACCCATCTCTCCATCGACCCATTCATCCATCCATCCACCCTTCTATCATTCATCCATCCATCCATCTGGCCACCCACTTACCATTCATCTATCTATTCATCTATTCTTCCACTTGTCTATGCATTTATCCATCCTAGCTTTCATCCACCTGTCTATCTACCCTTCCATTCACCATCTGTTCATCCACTTACCATATTCATAAACCTCCCTCCTTCATTTAATAAGGCCCTTTTAGGCACCTACTGTATATCCAGCACCAACCTGGGAGCCTTGGGAAATACTGAGCTGTGTCCATAAAAGCCTCATAAGGATAATAAAGAGATCAGTCTGGAGCCTAAACAGGCTCACTCGTGCAACTTGGCCAGCAAAAACTTGAATGTTAGTAATAACCTGTCATCTTTGGAAGTGGGACACAACCCCTCCAGAAAAGCATGTGTCTTTACGTGTGTGAAAATTTCCTTGGGAAAGCATCCCTAACTTCCAAGGCTTCTCGAAAGTGTTAGGAAACGTAGTTCTGGATAGTTTCTCTGATACTGTGACAGTGTCCTCTTAACGATGACACAAGCTTATCGCTAGGCCGGTATAAATACATTCCAAAGGAAGAGGCCCTGGCTGACTGGTGGGATTTGAGTAAACAGAGCAGTGGAGACCACTCGAGAAGGCGGTACGGCCTCAGCAGAGACACAGAGTTTGGAATAAACACGACTCGTGCTGGGGACCCCAAGTTTAGGGCTGGGGGGACGGTCAGGCTAGGAGTGACGGGGTGTGAGGCTGAGGAAAGCCAGTGCCTGGCAAGGGCTCGGGGGCCTCCTCTACACCCCAGTACGTCCCCTTCTACTGCAGCTCACCTCTTCCGAGCCCCAGTCACGGGGGAGGATGCTGCGGGGTCCCCTCTGGAAGGGCTGGAGCAGCTCAGCCGGGGGTCGCTCCCCCAGCGGGGCAGCGGGGAAGGCTCAGGGGTTGGGGGTGGCAAGCCGTGGAAGCTCCGAGCGCGGGGCCGGGGGACGGCCCCCGGAGGTCTGTGGTGGGCCCTGGGGAGCTGCTCGCTGGAGTTGAGCTGGAAGTCATCATCCATGGAGATGTAGGGGGCCAGCATCTCCAGGTCCAGAGCGTCGGCGTCCTGCAGAGGGCAGGAGGGAGTCAAGAGCATGAGCTGCGCTTTGGGTGGGCCGGGCTGGAGCCCAGCTCCCCTTGCATCTGAGGCGGGTGCCTGCGGTCAAGAGTCGGAACTTCAGTTTCCTCTTAAGGCTGGGCACAAGGCCCCTGCGGTAGCCAGTCTCCAAGGCAGCCCCCAGGATCCTGGTGTGACTACCTTGGTGTTCACACCTGAGTGCGGTCCCTACTGCATGACAAGGGCTGAATGGCTAGCAGTAGGATATGAAGAGATGATGGCGTGTGACTCCCCGTGTTGGGTCTTAAGGACACTGTGGCTTCTGTTTTTCTGGTGCTCTCTTTTTTTTAAAAAAAAATTATTTTTTTATTCATATAAGAACTGGGGTACAGGCCAGAAGTGTGGGGGGTGAGAGGATCCACCAGAGACAGAGTGGGGAGTAGAACAGGCAGATGGACCTAAGTACACTGCTGAGGGGAGCAGCAAGCACGGCAGGAGAGGTCTGCTGCACCATGTGGGTCACCTTCCTGGCCGGCGGCAGGGATCGAACTCGTGCTGCAGTGGCTGCGGTTTGCTTTGTAGTGCGTTGCTTAACCCACTGCGCCACCAGGGGAGGGCCCAGTTTTTCTGGTGCTCTCTTGGACCACTTTCTCTGGGGAAGTCATGCCAACGGGGGAGAAGCCAAAGGAAGAAATGTTAAACATGAAGGAACTGGGACTTGACAGTTTAGAAAATTCTCAGCCTCTCTGCGTGGCAAAGAATTAACCCCAAAAAGAAGTTGATCTTGTCCTGGCTCCTGGGAGGTCACCTCCAGATCCTCGGACTGCCCCATCGATAGGCTCGTCTGGGCCACTCCTAGCGGGCCTCTGGAAGCACACCTGAGCGATATGCTGGGATGGAGGTCAGGCTGGGCTGACTGTGCTGGGAGGCCTGGGCTGTGGTTAGAGGGCTGGGCTTTTAGCCACATGGAGTCAGTCTGATTTCTAAGGAAAGTGGGGAGGGAGGAGGTAGGGCTGGAGATTGAGTTCAGATACACGGCTAATGACTCACAATGTGTGTTTTTCTAATGAAACTTCAATAAAGACCCTGGACATCAAAGTTAGTGTCCACCAGCTCAGTGGCCAGCTGGACTGGCAATACCGTTTGCATCAATGCCAGGAAGGTAACGCATCTTGGGGACATGAAAGTTCTGCATCTGTACCCCTCCCAGTTGCAGATTCTGCTCTGTGCATCTCTTCCTTTGGCGGGTTCTGATTTATATTCTTTTCCTATAATGAGACTGTAATGATAGGTATATAGCTCTCAGAAAGCTGATGGCTGTTTCTAGCAATTTACCCCAGGAGTCCATGGGAATCTCTGAACGTGTATCCAGCTAATCCAAAGTGAGGGTGTGGGCCCTCCCTGGTGGCGCAGTGGGTTAAGCAATGCACTATGAGGCAAACTGCTGCCACAGTAGCACGAGTTCGATCCCAGCCAGGGAGGGGACCCACGTGGCACGGCAGACCTCTCCTGCCTCGCCCACTGCTCCCCTCAGCAGTGTGTTTCAGTGGATCAGCCAGTTCTGTGTCCCACTCTATCCTTGGTGAATCTCCTCACCCCCTCCCTATACCTCTAGCCTGTACCCCAGTTCTTGTATGCATAAATAAATAAATCTTTAAAAAAAGTGAGGGTAGACCTGGGGACCCCTAAATTTGAGCCTGATATCAGAAGTCTTGGGGAGACTTGGCAGTCTGAAGGACTGCATCCTCCATCGGAGTGAGCATGGCCCACTCTGGGAACTCCCCAGATGGCAAATGATGCTAAAATTAAGAAACGGTTTCTGAGCAAAGAAGGGTAGCAGAGTGTAAAGATGAAGTCCAGGGTGTAATTATGAAATCCATTAAGATCTCAAAAGATCAAAAGTGGTTCCTCAGAATAGCCTCAGTCAGACAAAAGGAAATCTAGAACTTAGGAGCATGTCTCATAGATGTTTTCAATCAAACAACTAGACTTCTGGGCCTCCCTGGTGGCGCAGCGGGTTGAGCACTGCACTGTGAAGCGTCTGCTGCACAGCAGCATGAGTTCAATCCCCGGCTGGGGAGGGGACCCACATGGCGCAGCAGACCTCTCCTGCCTGCCCGCTGCTCCCCTCAGCAGTGTGTTTCAGTCCATCTGCCTGTTCTGCTCCCTGTTCTGTCTCTGGCGAATCCTCTCACCTCCTGTGCCTCTGGCCTGTACCCCAGCTCTTGCATGCATAAATAAATAAATCTTTAAAAAAAAAAACAAGACTTCCACTGAACTTCAGGGCACTTATCTCTCAGCCATCCCAGTGGAAGTGCAAGGGAGAAAAGGGTTTCTCGAAAGATTTGTGGGTGTGGTTTTTATCTAATGGCATGAACTCCAAAGAGATTCACAGAAGACCCACAAAGTTCTGTTTTGTTTTGTTTTTTAAGAAAATTATATGAATAGAAACATCACCAGCTTGGACTGAAAGGGAAAGAGACGGCACAATACAAAAGGAGGCTTTTGCCAACATACTATAAGCTGGAAGCAGAGTATGAAAACCACTCAGCAGGGCCCTCCCTGGTGGCGCAGTGGGTTAAGCAACGCACCATGAAGCAAACCGCAGTCACTGCAGCACAAGTTCGATCCCTGCCTCCTCCAGGGAGGGGACCCACATGGCGCAGCAGACCTCTCTGCCTCGCCCGCTGCTCCCCTCAGCAGTGTGTTTCAGTCAGTCTGCCTGTTCTGCTCCCTGCTCTGTCTCTGGTGGGTCCTCTCACCTCCCTGGACTCTGGCCTGTACCCCAGTTCTTATATGCATAAATAAATCTTTTTTTTTTAAAAAAAGGGTGTAGCCATAGGTGCAGGGGCTGGGGGTGGGGTAAGAGGATTCTGGGTACCTTGGAAGGGGGTGAATGTATTTTGAGTGAGGGAGCTATATGAGTGAGCACTGCCCTTGATGTTCATGCTCTTTTCTGGTTGCCTTATACAGATACCTCAGGGCTGGTCGGAGGGCCGATACAACAGGGAGAAGTGATGTTCTCTCTCTCCTAAAATTAGGTTAGAACACAGTATTTCCTCTCTTGGGCTCACTGCCTCTGTTTCTCGGTTTCTAGGCTTACTTGTCTGGGGGGAATTCAGCTGCCACACTGTAAGGACGCTAAGCAGAAGCCCACCTGGTAGGAACTGCGGCCTCCCGCCAAGCCGCCGAGGGCCGAGGCCTGCCAGCACAGGCCGAGCTTGCAGGTCGGTCCTCTAGCCCCGGGCGGCCATAGCTGGACTGAGAACTCGACTCAGTCTTAGAACAGAGCCCGAAGGGAAGCCACAAGCTAAGCCGTTCCCAGACTCCCGCTTCTCAGGAGCTGTGCGAGCTCATGAACGTGAACTTTGGGGCAGTTTGCTACACGAGATCAGGGGACCGACACGTCGCCCACTGTCATCTCTCTCACCTGCCTGCTCAGTCTGTCGTCCCAGCACCATCCACCCTTCCGTCATCATTCAGTGAGTCAGCGGTCTGTCTCACCATCCAGACGCCCACCGTCCATCCCCCTCCATCTGTCCGTCCATCCATCCATGCACCATCCAAATACCCACTGAAACACTGCCCATCCATCTACCCATGAATAAATATAGTGATCTGTCTGTCTCTCTGTCCATCCATCTGTCCATCCATGCACCCATCCATCCATCCATCCATCCAAATACCCACTGAAACACTGCCCATCCATCTGCCCATGAATAAATACAGTGGTCTGTCTGTCTCTCTGTCCATCCATCTGTCCATCCATGCACCCATCCATCCATCCATCCATCCAAATACCCACTGAAACACTGCCCATCCATCCATCCATCCATCCAAATACCCACTGAAACACTGCCCATCCATCTACCCACTAATAAATACAGAGGTCTGTCTCTCCATCCATCCGTGCACGCTTCCAAATACCCACTGAAACACTGCCCATCCATCTACCCATGAATAAATATAGTGATCTGTCTGTCTCTCTGTCCATCCATCTGTCCATCCATGCACCCATCCATGTACCCATCCATCCATCCATCCAAATACCCACTGAAACACTGCCCATCCATCTGCCCACTAATAAAAACAGTGGTCTCCTCTCCATCCATCCAGCTGTCCATCCCTCCATCCATCCAAATACCCACCAAGACATCGCCCATCCCACTCACCCACTCATCCCCTTCACGACCTAACATCCTTCTCTGAAGTGCAGGCACATTTGCGCCCGGAGCACAGAGGTGAAGACGGGTCTTCCTGGGCAGCCCGTACCTGAGCCATATCTAGATCTGTCTCCACAGCCTTGAGGTCTCTCCCGGAGGCAAGGAGTCTGTGTGCGTTCTCCATATCCACAAGTAGCTCATCAGGGAGATCTGCCTGTGGGGACAGAGTGGACGCTCAGAGCCTGGGAGGTGGCAGTAGAGCTGCTGGCATCTGAGTTTGGGGGGGAAGGAAGGCTCAGATGCAAGTAGCTGGGACGGCAAGGTCCGGACCTACAATGTTCCAAAGTCAAAGTGCTGGGGATAAGTTGACAGGACAAATGTTGGAGACTGAAAAGGCGGGAGCCTAAGGCCAAGGCATTCAGGGCCCTGGGGTTAAAGTTCATGAAATCTGGAATGGGGGGGTGCAATGAGAGTCCAGCTGCCCTAGGGGTAAAGGGTGAGAGCAAAGGTCACAATCTCTGCCTCTGGGGGAGAGGATATTTTGGGAGGACAGAGGAGGAGATGAGTAACTTCAACACTGGATACTCTGAATCCAAAATCGAAGGTCAGACTATCTGGATTCTGGGCGAAAACGGCCATTACTGTGGTCTGCTGAACACCTACTAGCTGGCAGCTCCTAGGAAATGCTTTGATCTCCATCAGATCCTCAGAAGAGCCAATGACGTGGCTACTTGCTATTATCCAGATTTACAGGTAAGTAAATTAAGGTGCTCCTTTTTCCAGATTAAATCAGCAGGTAAGTGGCAGGCTTGGAATTTGTTTTTGTTTTTAAGATTTATTCGTGCACACAAGCACTGGGGTACAGGCCAGAAGTGTGGGGGGAGAGAGGATTCACCAGAGACACAGTGAGGAGCAGAACAGGTGGATCTACTGAAACACACTGCTGAGGGCAGCAGCAGGCGAGGCAGGAGAGGTCTGCTGCGCCATGTGGGTCCCCTCCCTGGCCGGGGATTGAACTCACGCTGCAGTGGCTGTGGATGCTTCATAGTGCAGTGCTTAACCCCTTGCACCACCAGGGAAGCCCAGGCTTGGGATTTGGATCCAGGAGGTTAAAGTTCAGAGTGTAGAGCCACCATGCCAGTCCCCAACACCTCAGATTTTGGTCCACATTAACAGCCCAAGAATTTGGAATCCAGAGACCCCCTATCATTCCAAACTCCCCATATAGATGGGAAACTGAGGCGAGAACAACAAGGTTCGAGGCAAAGACCAAAGCAGCTTGGCTCCTTAGGACTCAGATGGGAGGGACCGCTTACCGGAAGAGGACTTTGGGGGCGCCGTGTAGCTGGGGGTGCACTGGGGGTGGCAGCTACTGAAGTCCCGTCCAGGATGGGTGCCAGGAGGCGGCGGAGGTCAGGGCTGCAGAAGCGGCGGGGGTCGGCGGCCAGGGTGGCCTCGCTCAGGGCAGGGGGGTGCAGGAAGGCCAGGATCCGGGGGCTGGAGCCATCTACAGAGCACACAGAAATGGGGAGGACACCGGGGGGGTCACCCAGGGCTGAGGCAGCACCCTCCAAGCCAGCTCCAGGGAGCAGAGTTGACCTCTTCCATCATAACCGGGGTGGACCCGCAGCTCAAGGCGCTGGGCACGGGGTCCTGCAGCACCCCTGCTGGGCCAGGAGCCGGCCCTTCCTTCGCCCAGTTGTGGCCGGGCCCGGGAGGGCACCGGGAGGGGCTGGGGCGGGGGCAGTGTGGGCTGTGGACTGTAGCCACTACCGGATGGCAGGGAAATGTCTGAGTGTGCAAAATCCATACAGCTGGACTAGGGCACTTACGGCCCGACTGTCCAGCAACACGGAACAGCAGTCAGGCATTCAGCGCAGGGGACTGGCATGTCAGGAGGCCCTGAGGGTGCTACTAAGGTCCCCGGAGATCAAGTCATGGCCCAGAGTCAGTTCTGGGCCAGCGAGGGAGAGAATCCAGGTGACCCCCCCCACCACGTTCAGGAGCACGGGTGTCGGCAACACCTCGGGGGAGATGAGGCCTTGAAGAACAGATGGCGGGGGTGAAGCTCAACAGGGCTGGAGAAGCAAGAGGTGGAGGAGGAAGAGGCCCAAAAGGGGGCATCCTTCTGACATGGGGTTGTCAAGGGAAGCCTGGGAACAGTGACGCAAGCGCAGAGAACAGGCGGGAGGGTGAGGGGAGCGGGGAGCCACAGCAGGATTTAGAGTTGAGAGCAAGGACACTGAGCAAACATCCCAGGGATGCAGGAGAAGAGGGAGGTCGGAAGAGAGAAGAGCATTCTGGACAGAGAAAATTGAATGTGCGAAGGCCCTGGGGCACAGGAGAGCCTGGCTCGTCCCAGAGCACTAAGGAAGCTGGTGCAATCCCGGCCACGCGTGAGAAAGGGGGAGGTGGGAGGCGGCCACACACAGCCTGGGGAGCCACCTTACAGCACGTGGGCGTTCTCCCAAGCATCTTGGGGACAACCCCTCCCACCCCAGCCCTGCCCCATACCGAGGCTCTCCCCAGGATTAGGGGCGTCCTTCTGAGAGGGGGTGCCCCGTTGAACGGGTCTGCGAGAGTGTCGCTCCGTTTGCTCCAGGGACAGCACCACTCCAGTCTCTTCCACCCGGCTGGGGTACAGGGCAGAAAGGGGAGTGGGAGTCAGGGAGGGCGCTCGGCCCCAGCCCCCTCAGATGATGCCCTCACAGAAGCCCCCTGGTCCAGGAGCCCGAGGGCACTGTGCAGAAAATAATTTGCCACATCTGGGCCTCTCTGGTGGCGCAGTGGGTTAAGCACTGCACTATGAAGCAAACCACAGCCACTGCAGCACGAGTTTGATCCCTGCCCCCAGCCAGGATGCTGACCCACATGGCTCAGCAGACCTCTCCTGCTTCGCCCTCAGCAGTGTACTTCCATTGATCTGCCTGTTCTGCTCCCCACTCTGTCTCTGGTGAATCCTCTCACCACCCTGGACTTTGGCTGTACCCCAGCTCTTGTATGTATAAATAAATAAATCTTTAAAAAAAAAGTTTAAAAGAAAGTAATTTGCCACATCTACTTTTTTCCTTTAAGGATTTCACTGTTGCTGAATGCTTTTTATTGTAATAGGATTTAAAAGTAAGTTAAGGTTGTCTTCCAAGCTCCCTCTGAAAGACAGAAAAAAGAGTTGGCATTTAGCACAGCCTGGGAGAAAGAGGAGAGACTGAGAAGCTGGGGGAGGGGATTGAGGGGCACAGAGAGGGAGAGAGTGAAAGGTGTAAGAACCAAATTTCTCCTTAACTTACAAACATCCTATACACATATTGATGAACCTCTATTGAACATAATCTTTCGTTACCAAATAGGAGGCTTTCATAGGAATAGATTTTTACGACTAAGAATTTATTTATGAAGCTTCTATTCAGAGCCATTTTTCATATTCAAGGGAACGGATTTATAAATACATCCTTATGTTCCCATGTCTCCCCTCCTCCCGGTCTCTAGCCAAATGTTCCCTTAGAAAACTGGCTTTTGGAGAACTGGTCTGGGGCTGCGGACCTGGCCCTGACTTTGCATCTTATTTGCATAACATTGCCCTGCAAAGTCTGTGGGTACTTGCACCAGCTCTTACAGAGCTGCAGACCCCTCCCCTCAAATCCCTCCTGGGCTAGAATGACTCAATTTAAGCTGAACCAAAGCCACTCTGTCCTCTTTGAAACACACCAGCCTACAGAGTTGTGCACACACACCAACAGGATTGCCCAGACACACATTCCTAAGCACGGTAAGTGCAGGCAGACAGGCGTGCTCCACAGTCATCTGCATAAGCTCACACATGTGCACACAGACCCTGTGGAGTTCACACCTTCCTTCATTCCACAAGCCTCTCCGAAGGGCTGCTTAGTGGGTTTTGCAGCCAGTGGCCTGCATTCAACTCCCAGCTCAGCCACTGAGGCGCTGTGTGACCTTGAACATGTAGCTAAACCTCTCTGGGCCTCATTTTCCTCCTCCGTAAAAGGGAATGGTAATAGCATGTCCTCTGCAGGTTATCATGAGGCTTTAACGAGCGAATGTGTGTCAAACACAGGAAACTGGGCCTGGCATGCGAGGGGAGCGCCGTACAGATTAGCAGTCGATGTTTATGGAGCAAGTACTGTGTGTGTGCCAGACACAGTTCTGGGAGCTAGAGATTGAGTGTAGACAAGGCAGACAAAACTCCCTGGGGCCTCCCTGGTGGCGCAGTGGGTTAAGCACCGCACTATGAAGCAAACCGCAGCCACTGCAGCAGGAGTTCGATCCCTGCTGCCGGCCAGGGAGGGGACCCACATGGCGTAGCAGACCTCTCCTGCCTGGCCCGCTGCTGTCCTCAGCCATGTGTTTCAGTCATTCTGCCTGTTCTGCTCCCCACTCTGTCTGGTGAAGCTTCTCACCTCCCATTACTCTGCCTGTACCCCAGCTCTTGTATGCATAAATAAATTAATTAAAACAAAACAAAACTCCCTGCCCTCATGGCGTTTCCACACTAGTGGGGAAAGAGAACTTAACTAGGATATATTATTCTTATGTTAAGTGTACCCACCTAACCACAAAATGGGTTATTCAGTGAGTCCTCATTTACTTGGAAAATGTGACTTTAAGCAAAACTACATAGAAGGAAACCAGGTCCTCGAAATATCATTTCATTCAGTGACAGCTGAACATGTATCACCAGCATTATGGTGAAACGAAATTATTCAAGGACCTGCTGTCTGTCTCTCTACTTTCTGAAGCCCATGAGACATGGCTGTTGGAATGGAGGTCGGTGCATACCAGATGTTAAAAGCTGAATAGGAAAATGAATGTAAAATAGCTCATTAATAGTTCTAAAGTATTGTTTTGTACTATTCAAAGGGAAAAGGCAATTTATGTTTTTTAAATATGGATTCTGAGGGAAATAGTCTCTTGTTCCTTACCCTCCTCCCCTTTCTTTTCTGCTTCAAAATATTCCCTCTTTCCCTACAGCATTAAGAGATGCTATTCAGACCTATAAAGACATTGTTGCTCTTAGTTGATCTCTAAGTTAGTACAGAGCCAAATAAAATAATAATATGATATTTATCAATCTGACAAAATAATGTTAACATTTATCAGGAAATAAAAAAGGCATTAGAAAACATCTGAAAAAAAGAGTAACGGGGAAGTGATTGTTACAGAAATATGTTCACTTTGAAAATTCAAGTTGTTGTAAGTTGCATGTTTATGATTTGTATACTTTTCTGCATGTTATTCTTCTATAAAAATTTACATAATAAAATTAAATCCACCAAAAAAAAAAAAGAAAATAATTCTAAAGTATTGAAATCATAGTTTTGGATGTATTGGGGTTCTGTTATGTATATGCATGCACAGATGTGTAGCATTATGAAAACTCATTTCATCTGTTCCTTTTTTTTTTTTTT
>JAGFMF010011711.1:1052287-1119439 GCA_019455555.1 Galemys pyrenaicus
AGAACAGGCAGATCAACAGAAGTACACTGCTGAGGGGAGCAGTGGGCACAGCAGGAGAGGTCTGCCGCGCCATGTGGGTCCCCTCCCAGGCCGGCAGCAAGGATCGAACTCGTGCTGCAGTGCGTTGCTTTGCTTCATAGTGCGTTGCTTAACCCACTGCGCCACCAGGAGGCCCCTCATCTGTTCCTTTTGACCCTTCTAATGTGGCTATTGGAAAATTGAAAATTTCATAAGAATTGAAATTGAAAATCACATATGTGGCTGATATCACACCTCCGTTGGTCAGTCAGTGTGGGGTTAGAGAGTGAGAAATACTAGGGAAAAGAAAAGGAAAGTAGAGAGAGAGGTCTGCAATTTCAGAAAGGGAAAGCCTGATTGAACACGTATATAGTTACAAACGGTTTTACCTATTCTGGAGCAAAAGCAGAGAGAAACTGAGGAGAGACAAGACCTCCTATGGGGGCTCAGGACAAGGGAAGGATGAATGGGCATGGTGCAGGAAGAAGAGGAAGGAGAAAGACAGAAGAGCATCCTGCAGAGAGGTAACTGCATGTGCAAAGGCCCTGCGGTTTGAAGTGAGAGGGGAGGGAGACAGAAGTCAAGTCACACAGGGCCTTTCTCCTAAGAATGCTGGGAAACTACCAGAGGTGCTCTGAGAATTGGAGAAAAAGGAATGGATTTGTATTCGGAGGCTGCCCCATCCCCTGCTTTGGTGTGACTGGTGGCAACCTCAGATCAGTTAGAAGGGGACTACTGAGAGTAGACAGGGTGGTGACTAGGCAGAGAGAAGGGGAACAAATTCATGGTCTTTTCCAGAAGCAGAGAGAGTTAATGGGGTGGGAAGGAGACAGAAGTAAAAGGACTGAGGAAAGATTCCCAGTCTTCTCACCTTGGCGAATGGTAAGATAAGGCGTGATGTCATTTGTCATTATCAGTGTAGCCTGCAGACCAGTCTCAGGTCAAACCCCAGCTCTGCCACTTACTAGCTGTGTGATTTTGGACAAGTGACACCCCCTCTCTGGTCCTCAGTTTTCTCTCCTAAAAAAGGGGTCAAAATACAGGCCCCTCCTAGGTTTGTTGTCAGTACAAACCCAGGGCCTGGCATATGGGAAGTGTCCCGTGTGAGTTTTAATGAAGCAGATTCTTACTGCAGTGAAGGGAGATTTTGGTGGGAAGAGGACAGGTAGATTCTACAAAGTATAAGCACCTGCCAGCACACACAGCCCAGCAGTTGCACACCACACATGTGTACGCAGGACTGAGGAGGTTCACACACACGCCCCATCTGACTGCCAGTAAGTGAACTCCTATCCACTCCTCACCCATTGTCTGCTAACAAAATGAGATACTCGCGCTCCTGCCCACCTGCAACTGTGCAGGTGCCTCTCTCTCCTTTCTCCTTTTCCTAATAAACCTGTCCTTTCCAATGTAAAAGTAAAGTCAAATACATTTTAAATAATGTAAAAAGAAATAAATAAGGAACATTCCAGCCCTGCATTGCTTAGAGTACAAAAGATAGACATCCCAGACCTAGCCATTGAAAGAGCAATTTTTAGCATGAAAAGGAATTTCCAGAAGAGATAGGAGTAGGTGTTCGTTCTTTTGCACTGACAACGGAGAGATGTCTTTCCATGGCTACAAGTCATTCAAAGATTCTGATTTGTAATGAGAACATTCCAGTGGGGACTGGCCTTGTCTTTGGTTGCAATTTGGAGACTTGTATGAATACTCCCTCGGTGTATGAACACACCGACTTCTGTGTTCTAATATAATCTGTCCTTGATCTAAAAGATCCCAAGACTCCCAAGACTTGAGCAATTGATGGCATGTTCTGGAAGGTGATCTTCAAAGAAAAGCTGTGATTTTCTCTAACTTGTGGGGGAATGGCTGCCCTTGTCACGAGGCTGCCACAGTGAAAAGCTTCTAAGATGCATGACAGACTGGGGGTAGAATGGGGACTGCACCAATCTATTTGAATGGTTAAAATTAAAACAAGACAGAGACAACACAAAAGGCTGGTGGGGAACTAGAACCCTCCTACAAGGCTGGTGAGGATGTAAAATGCTGTTGTCACTTTGGGAAACCGTTTGGGGGGTGCTTATGTACTTAAATCTATGCACCCACCGTAGGCTGCATCCATTGCCCTGCTAGGCGCTAACCCCAAAGAAATGACAACAACATCTCACAAAATCCCGCAGGAGGATGTTTACTGTAGCTTTTCTTCATCATCACCCGCAAAGAGCAAACAGCCTAATAGCCTCCAGCTGGTAAATGGATAAACAGACATGCTCAGTCCATATTCATTACTCGCATTAAAAAGGAATTAGCGATACACCCAACATAGATGACATTTAAATACATTATGCTAAGTGATAAGAAGCCAGACTCAACCGCATGGTTCCAAGAACATGGCATTTTGAGAAAGGCAACAATGTAGGGTGAAAGAACACAGCACTGGTTGCTGGGGACGAGGTGAGTTTCACTAAGAGAATGTGTGTGTGGGGGGGTGATAAAAATATATACTATTCTATGGCTTAACTGTGATAGCAGTGACAGCGTTCTGTGCATCTGTCAAAACTAGAACGGTATACCCAAAAGGGTGCATTTTCCCTATGTAAATGATACCTCTATTTTTAAAATGCACCAAATCCCTCAAGATTCTTTACATTTCTTATTTTAACATGAATACAGCGTCCTCTCTATTTAAATGAGCAGAAGGAACCTCCGTGAAGGTTCACGTGCACAAGCAGGCACACGTGCGTGCACCAGCCGCCACTCGTGCGTCCTCCCGCACACGCGTGTGCACGTGCGCCTGCAGATGCGCATGCGCACGCACATGCGCACACCGTACGTGTCGACGCACGCCCACACAGCCACCCCGCCTCCCACGTACCTGATCAGGAAGTGGACGCAGACGATACTCTCCGACTGGAGGCCCCGGCCCCCCGACACCACGGTGGCCTGGGTCTGAGTCCACAGGTAGCCCCCACTCCGAGCCAGGAAGCGATACTGCCCTGTTACTGCCTGGCCCTTGCTCAACACTGGGGGCGGGGGAACGGGAGGAGGTCAGAGCCACCGAAGAAGGGACCTCTGGGAAAAGGGGGTTCTGGGGTCAGGAGACTAGGTAAGGAGGAAACAGGGAAGGAAGGTTCCTTGAGGCTTGGGAGCAAGGGAGCTGGTGTTGGAGTGGGGTGGGGAGATTCCCAGGTTGGGGAATGTTTAGGAGCTGCCGCGTGCTCCCTGTGGGCAGCAATCCCCAGACCAGCCAGGGAGCAGCGCCGCCCTGCCCGGGACAAGCTGCAGAGGCAGGCAATGTTTGCCTTCCCAACGATGCCCCCCCCCCAAAAAAAAAAGAAAAAACCCAGTAAGGAAGCTGGAGGAGGAGCTGGTGTCAGGAGGGGAGAAGGCTCCCTGCGGGGAATTGTAGGAGCTGATTCCAGGGACTGGAGGCTCTCTGGGATGTGAGGGATTGGTGTCAGGAGGGAAGACTTCCTGAGCAGCTGGTTTTGGGGTGCAGGAAGCCTCCCTGAGGTGCAAGGCGCTGGCGTTGGGCTGTCAGGGAGCGTGGGCACCAGGCCTGGGGAACCTAAAACTTACAGGTGTGGATGCTCTGGCCCACTGCGTCCGAGTCCAGCGCATGGATGTACTCATAGGCCGAACAGCCGATCAGGTCCTCGGGGCTGTAGCCAGCGACCTCCGCGATCCTGGGATGGGCATGGATAAGTCCAGTCAGTTCAACTGGCTGAGGTGCAGGGAGGGTGGGGGAAGTGCGGGCGGGGGACACAGGGAGATGGGTAGACAAGAGACAAGGTTGTGACATAGAAAAAGGCTGAACAGCCCGGAAGATGTGAACAAGCGACTCTACATGGAGACACTGTGGCTACGATTCAGCTGAGGATCTTGAGATATGGGGATGATCTTAGATTATCTAGGTGCACCACACTGTGGCCACAGGGGTCCTCTGAGAGGAGACAGATCAGAGAGAGGGCTGAAGAGTAGGCGATGTAGGAGCAGTTGGAGCCATGGAGCCAGGAAGTGATGCGGGTCTCCAGAAGCTTCTAAAGCCAGGAAGTGGATTCTTCCCTGGAGGCTCTAGAATGTACTCAGTCAGCCCTTAATTTGGGTCCCAAAAGACTCATTTCAGACCTCTGGCCTCCAGAGCCCCGAGATGGTGGAGTTGTGTTGTCTGAGGCACAGCCACACCACCTGACACCTTTTTGTTCAGCAGCTGATGGCACCTAGGATGGTGGACACCTGGGTCCCACAGCCCAGTGACATCACCGTCTTGACATCATAGCATTCTGTGTGGCGGCTGCCTCAGACGTTTTGCATTTAACCACTGCCTCTTGATGATGTCACTTCCCCAGCTTGATTTACTCTCACGCCGTTTGCCACCCTGGCCGGAGTGGCCCCAACCACTGCCCTTGTACAGTGACCGACTGCGGCCCTGAATGAGGTGCTCCTCAGCATGTCCCACATCATTAAGTGACACATGGCTGTAAGAGAAGGGGAGGAGAGGCTGGAAATGGGAAGGGTTCTGAAGGGAAGCAAGAAAAATAAAAGAACAGGAAAAAAAGAGAAGAGAAAAAGGAAGAAAATCACAAAAAGAAGGAACAAAGAAAAATAAGAATGGTAATTTTTTTTTAGTTTACACTTCCACAGGGCTCTGTGCCAAGCAACTCACAGAGGTCTTAGGCTAAGCACTCTGAGTGGGTTCTGGTACCACTACGCAGGACAGAGTCGGAAACCGGCACAGAGAGGGGCAGTCACCTGGCCAAGGACACACAGCAGCATAAAACTGAATTGCCGTTCCTGAGCACACCTCCAGGGCGAGGAAGGAGGGACAACAAGGAAATGTGAAAGGAGGGAGGAAGGAAAAGAAAGAAGGAGGAGAAGAGAGAGAGCTAAACAAAGGCTGGAGGGAGAATGCGTAACAATTATGGGGGCTTCCTAGCTCTTGGCCTGTTCTAAGGCTTTAAGTGAATCCATGGGGCTGAGCAAAGTTAACAGGAAGGAACTAAGCAATTAAAGATAACGAGACCCGTGGAGAACTCCAGCTGGCAGCTCCAGAGGAAGAGACAGAGACAGAGCGAGTGGACTGGGTGGGAGGGGATTGGGGAGCGGGACCCACGGGCAGGGCTCCTGCCCACCTCTCATCGCAGTAGGTGAACTTCATGTCCAGGCTGTGGCGGCTGAGGAAGGAGCCCCGGCCCAGCGGGGGCTCCAGGCTGCCAGGGTGGGGGATGGCTTCACAGATGAGCACCAGGCACTGCAAGGGGGGTTCCAAGTTGGGGCTCCCAGCAGGGGAAGTCCGTGCAGGGGGCTTGTAGACCCTCATGTGTCCAGAGCAGTGTAGCACCTGGGGGTGGGCAGCGAGGTGCTGTTGTTCCGGAACAGGCTTGGGACCGCCTGCCTGTGGGGCTGGGAGCTGTGCTGCTGTGGCGCCCACAGGGAGGTAGAGACCCAGGTTAGAGAGCCCTGAGGACCCCCAGGCCTCAACCCCAGGAGGTTCAGAACACCCCCAGATTTTCATCCTGTAGAGACCTAGCTTAGGGAGCTTAGCACCCCCAGACCTCAATGCCTTAGAGACCCGACCTGGTTGTGATGATCTCCAGATTCTGCCCCATGGAGACCCAGGTTTGGGGGCTAAGCCCCAGAAATCCAGCTTAAGAAAGGGTACAAGGACCCCAGTCAACAGACACCCAACTTTCTAGATACCCGGATGACCCACGAGACCCTGTCTGAGCGCGCCCACAGGATCCCCAGCTAGAAGACCCCTGGACACCAACTCAATGGTAAGAATTTTAAGGCTCAGGCCCAGCCCCAGCCAGCCCCCAGGCCCCTCAGCCTGCCCACCTTCCAGGTGGCCGCCTTGAGGTTGAGGGTGCGCCCGCGGCTGGTCAGGGTGCTCTTCATGCGCAAGGAGAAGCGCCGCTCCGTGGGGGCCTCCAGCTTCTTTCTGGACAGGCCTGGGGAAGGTCAGGGCGGTGGGGGAGCTGGCGGCACGGGGCAGCTTCGACAGGGCCTGCCCGCTCCGGCACCCTCGGCACTGGAGTCTTCCCAATCTTATGTCCCAAATTGAGACCTGGGACCAGAGAGGGCCCCCAGGGAGAGGCGTGCCCCTTCGGACCCCCCCCCCCAGGACAGGCCACCTCCCTTCAGATTGCCCCCTAGGTCCCCAGGGCAGGGCTGTCCTTTTCCCATATTTCTCAGTCCGGCATCCTAGAGGGTGAGAACATATGCTCTGCTCTCTAACCTGGGGCCCGAGGCCTCCAGGGAACTCACTCTGCTGAGGGGTGAGCGCGTCCTGAAGCTCCTCTCGGTCACAGGGATGGATGAAATCATAGATGCTGTGTCCGATGAGCTCGAGCTGCGAGGGAGGGAAGCGGGTGTCTTGGAGGAGAAGCGCTTGACCCACAGCCTCTGACCCATCACGGCACCTAATTCTAGAGTCTGGGTACTTCACCAGTCTCTCCGCTCATCTACCTGCTTGCTAAGCGACCATTCCTTCCACACCTAGGACTTGCCAGGCCTTCTCCTAATCGATCGTGTCCCGTACGGGCACAGCAGGCACCCCACAGACCAAATCCCTGCCCCGCAGAGTTCCATGGCCAGTGTGGGGAGGCAAAACACAAAATATGTATACATAGTGTTCTTAGGGGTGGCCCCGCCGGGTGTTAATCCCCTCTATAGCCTATCAGTGCACAGATAGAGCGGATGGACAGATGGATGATGGGATACATAAACAGATACACAGTCATGAGTCACATAGTGACATCTGGTCAGTGACATCACTTATTTGACAGTGGTCCCTGCACACAGCCGAGGTGCACAGCAGACTATAAAATACATGCATCTGGTTCTGTATGATTCTACTCCATGACGTTCACACAATGACGAAATCGCCTAATAACGCACATCCCAGACGGATCCATGTTGTTACGCAACACGTGACCGTATAACAATAGCATAAGCAAAACTAAGCAAGCCAAAGCAGGGTGCGAGATGAACGGTGGGATGGTATTTTAGAGAGTAGATGACAGCTAAACTGTAGAACAAAGCTGGTGAGGTAGTCTGTGCTCCGGAGCAGTGTTCTGCAAAGAGGGAACAGCACGTGCAAAGGCCCTGAGGTGAGACTCTACTTAACGCCTATTTGAAAAGTCAAAGCCCCAACTGTTTCCACTCAGGAAATGAGCCTGGTGCCGGGAGCGGGGTACAGATGAAAGAACGGGGACCCATGAAACGCCAGAGGCAGTGTGGCCTCAGGGAAGTCTCTGGCGGACAACGGCGCCTCTCACAGGACTCCAGTCCTGGCTCTGCCACTTCTGGCTTCAGACCGTGGCACTGAGCTCAGTCCACAGAGAAGCTGTTACCAGAAACGGGTAACGAGACAGGACAAAGCAACAGAGAACCCTCTTAGGAGAAAGAAAGTTTGCCCTCGTGGGGCTGGCAGAGGATGAACTGGAATTAGTTCTAGTCCCTGCACCCCCTTCCCTGTCTCCCCAACCCAGGCCCCAGCGCCTACCCGCTTCTGCCACTGGGATCTCCCTCCTTCCTCAGCTCCTGGCCTCTAGCCTCCCTCCCTCTCGTCCTGTCTCTAAGTGGCACCTAGAAGGATCTGTCTAAAAGGTAGATCTGGTTCTCCGTCATGACCTCGCCCCTGTTTGAAGTCCTTCCGTGGCTCCCCGTGCAGTAACCTAATTTGATCCTAAATAAGCCCCTCCTGACCTCCTCCACTGTACTCTGACCCTACCCAGAATGAAACTATCTTTACTACCCCCGATGGTCTGCTTTACAGCTAGCCTCTGGGCCTTTGCACAGTGTTCCCTGACTGCACATGCCCAGTCTTCACTGGCTGGCTCCCTCCCTTCCCCACGCCCTTTGACGGGCTAAGGCCTGCAGGTTTCTGCTCAGATGCTATCTCCTTCCAGAAACCCGCAACTCCCCACAAGACTGGGCCAGAGGCCCCCCCTTCCCCAGGCTCGTGCAACCCCCTGCACTGCTCCCTCTGGCCCTGACCATCCATCCCAGGAGGTGTGTGTCCCACCTCTGTGCCGTGAGCCGGAGGGCAGGCGAGGCGGCTACGGTCGCCTCTGGCCCCGCACAGCATCAGGCACATGCCCGGCTCCTCTTCTCACCTGACTGAGGCCCAGGTGCTTGCTGACGTTCTCCGACAGGTAGGCCATGTCGCCCTCGGTGGTGAGCACCATGACAAAGCCCTCCAGGGCCTTCAGGTAGCAGGCATCCAGCGGCTCTCCCACATGGTTCCACTCCCCTGGGGTTGGGCCAGGTGGGTGGGCGTCTCTAGTTAGCCATGGCCCGCCTGACTGCTTTCCCCTCCACCTTTCCTTGCTCAGAGGAGATGACAGGTACCCTTGGGGGAGGGGGACGCACTGCGCTACCTTGGAGGCCCAAGGAAGAGGGCAAGGCTCCCCCCACCAAGGGTATCGAATCCTAAAGGGGCAGGTGTCTCAGGAGACAGAATTCTAAGGGGATGGAATCCCCTGGGACCAGAATTCCCAGGGAGCTGAACAACTCTAGGGGTTCAGAATTCTGGGGCACAGACTTCTAAAGAAGCAGGGACTCCCAGGTGACAGTTCTAAGGGGGTCGAGTAAGATTCTCAGACACTGTCTCATGGACAGTCAGCTGAAGGATGACTCGCTGTCCTCATAATCTTTTCGGGGTCCTGGGGCTCCTTGGTGTGTGTGCATGTGTGTGTTGGCGAAGCCTCCTGCAGAGTGGGACGCTGGGTGAGAACACAAGAGGGTGGCTGCCTGTGGCGGGCAAAAGCAGGAGGGGATTTGGGAGAGGAAGACTCTCAGGTACTTAAAAACTGGACAGTCAGTTATTCCAAGGGGACAAGGTCTAGCAGGCGGGCCCCCCGGGGGACCAAATGCTAAGGGTTGAGGTGCTCAGGGAGTCAGCCGCCTCCGGTTTTTCATATTTCTCGGGAGGTGGTGCTTCCAAAGGGGGTGGGGCCCTGGAAGTGATAGCCGCCTGAGGGCGGGGCTTCCCAGGAAGGGCGGTCCAGCAGCCCGGAGCTCGAAAGGGGCGGGGTCTACAGAGAAGTGCCTTCCAGGGGCGGGGCCTTCTCGGAGGCGGCCTGTGGGCGGGGCCTTGCCAACGTGGGAACTCGCAGGGGCGGGGGTCACCTGCAGCGCAGAGGCGGTGCATGCGCAGGTAGCTGATGGTCAAGCGCATGATGGAGGCCTTGTCCAGGTGAGCGCTGACCCCGCGCGCGAAGGGCAGCGTGTGCGCCAGCTGGTACAGCACCTCGGTCTCCTGGCTGCGCCGGCTGCGGGCCGCATCCCGGGACTTCTCCTTGCGCAGCTCCGTGCTCGATCTGTGGGCAAGGGCAGCGTTCACTGGCGGCGATCCCGGAAGGGAAAGAGATGGACAGGACAAGCATGTGGAGCGCTGCCACATGGGGCCCGGGATCCAGAGGCAGGGCCCCAACCCGTGCAGATCTCGCTGCACGACCTGGAGCGTTCCCGGAGCTCGCTGGGCCCGGGAGGGTTGACTCAGGAGCAGCTCCTCATGGGGCGTTTAATCTGTCAGCCCATGCTGCCCTCCAGCACCTCGCTCCTCTCAGAGGCGTGCCCAGGGCCGCTCTGTCCCCTCCCTGACTTATCTGCAGTTTATTCCCCGGGATGGGACCGCTTGGGGTACCCGGAGGCCTCCTGCCGGGAGGGGGCTGACCGAGAGCTGGCCGGGCGCCAGGGAAGGAAAGGAACATCATGCCCCCCTTCTGGTAGCCTCCAAGAACCCCCTCTCCTGCCCTTTCCTCTCCCATGCTGAGCTGAGTCTTCAGAATCTTGGAGCACAGATCTCAAAGTCCACCCACCCACCAGCGGAGGCCCTAGGCAGGGTGACAGCAACCTAGCTGTGGGGTTCTGTCCAGCCCCCGGCAAACCCCTCAGCCCTGCCCTTAACCTGCTGCAGTTTTGCATACTTTGTAAGAAATACGTGCCGCCTAATCCGCTTTCATTATCGTGTCCACCCCGTGCCAGGCGTGACTGACACTGGCCCATCAGAGGACTCTAGAGGAAGGTCATTGCGTTATCCCCACTGAACTAGCCAGGAAACTGACGCGGGGGCGCTGTGCTTGCCCGTAGAGTGAGGTCAGGGTTGAACACCCGTGGGCCAGAACTCTGCAGTTTTCTTTCTCTACGACTCTGGGTTTACTTCAAGGTTTAGTGCTTCTCCCTGTTTCTAACACTGTTAAAAGTCAGACTCCAGGCCTGCCTGAAGCAGGCGTGATGGTTTTTGAAAAGAAAAACACTCAGGGAGTATAGCGCACACTGCCTGTGGCCTTATCTCAGAATGCGCAGCTCTGACTTGCTAAGGGTGTGCCGCCCGCTCTGCTGAGCTCTGCCCAGGCAGCCTAGGACGGCCCCAGGCAGGACGAGAGCCCAAAGCCTCCCTTCACTAGAGGGGAAGCTGAGGATCCGGTGAGGTCCTTGCGGGAGTCAGGAGCCAGTCAGGGGCAGAAAGAACAGGGTCTGGAATGGAGCATGACATTCCCTGGCATTCACAGTTCTGGCTAATCCCCTCTTTGTGACCCCCAGGAGGGAAACTCAGGAAAAGGGGAGGCTGCTGCGGGGGTGGCACCCCCACCCCCAGTCCAGGCCGGAGACTTCCCGCATGGTGGGAAGGAGAGAAGGGACTGCCCCATCTGGATGCAGAGTTGAAGCTCACTCCAGAGTGGGAGGCACCGAAAGGGGCAGGGTGGGTGGAGGGGTGGCAGGAGCTAGCAGTCCCCCCACCCCACCCCGCCCCTCCTGGCTGGTGGGGGGCAGGGGCCTCCAGGCCCACGCTCTGCCCAAGAGGAAAGGACATTCCGTCCTGTTCTGTTCTAGCCCTGTTTGTCTTCCTGCCCAGAGGGTGGGGGTGGGCGGGCCTCCCTGAGCTGGGGGCCCTGGACAGAGGGAACTGGGAGTGGGAACTGCAATGGGGTGGGGGCGGGGCGGCCCCCCACCTCCAGGGCAGCTGGGCGCGGTAATGCTGGCTGTGGCAGACTTCTCCCTCCATCCACAGAGCCAGCTGGGGTCTGCGGCCACAGACGGACGCGCCCTCCCTCCAGCTCTCAGTCTGTTCTCCGGTAGGAAATGCGACCCTCCAACTGGCTTCCCAGCCGCCTGGGGCTCCTGCCTCTCCCTTGAACAGAGCCCAGGGCCGGTGCTCTGGCTCAGGGTTCTAACCCGACCCGACACTTCCGAGCCCCGTGACTCCGGAGCAGTGTAAAGCGCCCCGCATGGTACCACCACCACCTCGGAGGGCCGCTGGCAAGATTCAGTGAGCTGCCCCCACCCCGGGTCTAGAACGGGGCCTGGCAGTTCCTTAGTGCTAATAAAGGGCCAACTTTCAACTATTCCCCCTTTGTCCACGTTGGGTATGAAAAAGCTGAGGAGCCTCGTGGTCACTGGGGAGACCTGGGGCTGCATGCGCCTGCGCACCCGACCTTCCCAGGAGCTCCTGGGGGGGATGAAACAACTGTGCCCCAGAGTAGCTTTGGCACACTGAACAGCCGGGGCGCTGGAGCTCCCATTCTCGCCTTTCAGCAACCCCGAGCAGCAGGAGTGTGGTTTCCCTTCCCGGGGCGGAAACTCCCGGACCATGGGCCGTCCAGGCCCACCAAATAATCCAGGCTTGGTGAGTCCCAGCTCGCCTCTACTGTTAAGGTCCCCACTCCAGACAAGGAAGCAGCCCCAGGGCGCGATGGGACCTGAGGCCACCAGCCTTTGGGTGGCAGAGCCAGAATTCAGACAAGCTGTCTGCTTCCGCCCAGAACGCTGACTTGAACACAATAAATGGCATTCCTGGGGGTGTCCTGCCCCAAGACCTGTTCCCTCGTGCCTCATTGTGATCTGGGACAGGAGAGGGGAGGGTTTCCCAGGATCAGAAACCGGGGCTCAGAGGCACAGTCTGGCCCCGAGCCACACAGCCAGGAAGGGGGTGCCCTGGGATTTGAAGCCTGACTTGGGGCCGGCGCTCTCAACTTGCTGTGCCTCGGCAGGCGTGCCCACCCAAGGGGTCCCTGCCCAACCCCTCCTTGCAGCGGCTTCAGCCCCTACCCCGCCCCACTGCTGCTGCCTCTGGATTCCCCAGCTGGCCGGCCTCTCCAGCTGGCCCCGTGCCCAACCCCAGTCCGGCCCCCTGGCACTCCGCCCAGCCCAGGACGTGCAGCTGGAGCCCTGCCACCCTTCCTCTGTTCCAGCAGAGAACAGGGGGTGGGGCGGGCGAGGCCCCGGGGTGAGGCCTGGGAATGGGGGCTGGGCCCTGTGCCTTCCCCCACTGGGACAGAGAAGCCCACCTCTTCCCAGCCCCGAGAATGTCATAGGGAGCAGAGCACAGGCGTGGAGCAAGTGGGGGAATCCTGCCCCACACTCAGGGCTGCTGCTGTGGTTCTCTCTCCTGATAGTAGCTGTGGAGGGGATGGGTCTGGCAAGAAATGTAGAGGATTTGGGGGGCTTAGGTTGTCTCTGGGTAGGGACCCCTCTCGGTAGCCCAGAGTATACTGAGAGGCAGAGGTAGGGTTTGGGCTTGAGAAGGGTCTTGGAGTGGTGTCTTTTCGCCCCTGACGCTGCTCATTCCCAGAAGGCCTGGTAATCTGGTGGGGTGCCCGTACCCAAAGCACTGTCTTACCCAGAACCTTCTAAGCTGGGGGCCTCTGTCCATCAAGGACTTCCCGAGAACTTCGTGCCAGGGGCCCGGGATGGCAGTGATTCCTAGCTGAAGAAGGGGCGGGGTGAGGGTACGTGGGGGCCCACTCACCATCGCCCAGGGCCCTGTGGCCCAAGCGCTGTGGTCTAGGGGCACAGGAGGGAATGGAGTGTGGCAAGGACGGGGTGCGAGCGATGAGTCTGTGGTGCGCGGGGCTGGGATGACACCACAGGAAAGGGCTGGTCTTGTGTGGAGAGTGGGGAGAGCCCAAGTTCAGCCAAGAGGGGTCCCCACCCAGCCAGAAGGGGGCGCTAGGAGGGGTTGGGCCAGGCTGGTTGGGGTTGGCCCAGAAGGGGTGGAATGGAGTTCCCTGGTGGGCCCTAAGCCAGGGACAGAAATAGATTGGGGAAGGGGGGGCTCCTTGTGGCGGGGACATGGGGTTGTGGACAGATCCAATCAGACCTGTGAGGCGAAGCGAGGGAGGAGGGAAGGGGGTGAGGCTTCCTGGATGCCTCAGATTGGACAGGGGAAACCAAGGGGTCTGGGAGAGGAACCCCTGACAGTTGAACCAGAGCCCACAGCCCAGATCTGCACCTGCCGGGAGGTGAGCGCCAGAAACCTGCCCTCTGCCCGGAGGATGCCAGGGCTCTGGGCAGGGCCGGTGCCCATCACGGCTTGTTCTGAATCTGGCCCAGCACCCTCCACAGTCTTCCCCAAACAGTGGGGTGGGGCCCAGCACACCACAATGGAGCTGTGGCCAGAGGGGAGTGCGAAGAGGGGCTGGCTGCACCTCTGGGTCAGGCTTGTTCCCCAAAGTGTGGGGGGTGGCCTTACCTTTCAGAGGGATACAAAAAGGTCTCAGAAGGGCCCCAGGTAGTTTCTGAATGGGAAACACCCCTTGTGGCTACTTATAGGGAACCCAAGGTTTGAGAGCCGGTCAGGAGGGATCTGATCTCAGAGCACCTCTCTCCTTTTGAACCCAGGCGCTGGGTCCCATTCTAACGAACTTCCTGGATCTCAGGAGGCTCACTATGGGGTAATTCCGTCTCCCCACTGGGATCCCAGAAGTCAGAAATCAACCTCAGTTCTGGGGGCTCAGAAATCTGAAGGGTCAGTAAGTGGGAGAAGGCTTCTTAGAAACCAGGTACTGCCCCAACCAGACCACCCCGACTCCATGGCGGGTCCCACATTTCAACCTCAACCAGAGGGAGCACAAACCCCGAGCAGCAGGAATTCGGGGAACAGGACCCTAAAGTTGTTTCTGGCTAGAGGGGCGGGGCAGCCGGGAGCTTAGGCAGATCTCCCACCCCTGAGATTCCCTAGGTTGGAGGGTGCCTCCAACCGAGCGTCCCGGGGTGTCCTTGACTTGCACGCGTGCATCTCCATTCGGCTCAGGGGTCCCCAGAAGGAGTGCACCCCAACCCCCATAATTCTTGCCCCCGAGCCCCTGTACCTTGCGCGCTGTAGCCCCAGAGCCATGGCTCGCCGGTCGCCGCTCCCGAGCCTTTCGAGGCCCCTTGCCCCCCTCCCCTAGCCCTGGGAGCCCCCTCCCCAGCTCCTCCCCCGCCGCGTAATTGGCTGCGCCGCGCCCGGCCTAAGGCGCTGGTTGGACCTTCGGTTTGTCATTTCCGAGAAGGAGGTGGGACCAGGGAACGGAGACTTGGAACAGCCGAAGGAGTGGGGGGTACACGGCGTAATACACAGGCACACCCCCGGCCACACCCCTCGCGCGGACTTCCTCGGCAGTGCCGCCCACACGGTGGGCGGGCCTGGCATTCCGCGAAGTTCCCACACCAATTCTCTTCCGAGCCTTCCCCACCCCTCGGCCCCTTTCACCCCAGCCCGCACCCGCTCACCCTCACCTCTCCATTTCCTACCCCCCAGCTAGATCCCGTCCTCGACCTCCAGTCTCACCCCACCTCCAGTCCTCCGGCACCGCCACCCCCTTCGGCTCTTCCTGCACTACTGAGTACCCACTTACCGCCACTCCCCGCTCCCAACCCCACCCAGTGCTACAGCCCCTCCTCGCTGTGTCCCACCTCTCCCTCCAGCCTCAGTCCCGCCCTTCCCCTCCCCCCTTCCCTCCCCCACACCCTCCGAATCCTCCAATCTGACCGGCTTTCTATCCCAGGCCCACCTCCTCCCTATTCCTCCCCCTCTCCTCCACCCAGACCCCTTCCTGCGACTCTTTCAGGTCCCCTCTGTGTGGGACACACGTGTGACTCTCAGAAACCAACATTCTGCAGCACAGACACTAGAGAGAGGGAAAAAAAACTCAGTGAGTTCAAACTCCAACATAGGCGAGGTTCCTCGATGGTGGCAAATACCGAGCCCGGTGCTGTTCTTGCTAGTTGGTTTCCACAGGTGGGTGTGTCGGTAAAACCTCAGTGTTTGATGTCCTTCAGGTGTGTGTGTCTGGTGCATGACACAGAAAGAGTGAACAGGTGTTGATGGACAGGCTGGCGGACTTAGGGACAGGAGACCACAATCTGCCCCTTTCGTGAGCGTGAGTCAAACATTAAGTTGTAGTGATGGTGGGAGAAAGGGTTAGACGGCAGGTCAGAAATGAGAGAAAATTAAGAGCTGGGCCTCCCTGATGGTGCAGTGGGTTGAGCGCCACACTGTGAAGCATCCGCCCCACTGCAGCATGCCTTGGATCCCTGGCTGGGGAGGGGACCCACACCCGCAGCAGACCTGCCTCCCCTGCTGCTGCCCTCAGCAGTGCGTTTCAGTTCATCTTCCTGTTCTGCTCCCTGCTCTGTCTCTGGTGAATCCTCTCCCCACACTTCTGGCCTGTACCCCAGCTCTTGTATGCATAAATAAATACATCTCTTAAAAAAAAGACTTATTTTTATTTATGCATCCATGAACTGGGGTGTAGGCAGAGGTGTGGGGAGGTGAGCAGATTTAGCAGAGACATAGCTGGGAGCAGAACAGGATCTACTGAAATACGCTACTGAGGGGAGCAGCGGGGAGACAGGAGAGGTCTGCTGCGCCAGCGTGGGTCAGCTCCCTGGCCAGGGATTGAATTTAGGCAATAGTGGCGATAGTGTGATACTTAACCTGTAGGTCACCGGGGCAGCCCCTATTACATTTTTTTTAAAGATTTATTTATTTATGCATACAAGAGCTGGGGTACAGGCCAGAGGTGTGGGGGGTGAGAGGATTCACCATAGAAAGAGCAGGGAGCAGAACAGGCAGATCAACAGAAGTACACTGCTGAGGGGAGCAGCGGGCACAGCAGGAGAGGTCTGCCGCACCATGTGGGTCCCCTCCCTGGCCGGCAGCTGGGATCGAACTCGTGAGGTGGCTGCTGTTTGCTTCACAGTGCGTTGCCTAACCCACTGCGCCACCAGGGAGGCCCCCCTATTACATTTTAAAAGGACAGGAGTATTTGTAAAAGCAGAAAGAAAAAGAGAAGCACCTGTATAGTCACAGACAGCAGAGCCACATGTTGCCATTGTAGACAGAACTGTAATTTTATTTTTTTAAAGACTTATTTATTTATGCATACAAGAACTGGGGTACAGGCCAGAGGTGTGTGGGATGAGAGGGTTCACCAGAGACAGTGGGGAACAGAACAGGCAGATCAACCGAAACACACTGCTGAGGGGAGCAGCAGGCAAGACAAGAGAGGTCTGCTGTGCCATGTGGGCCACACCCTGGCTGGGGGCAGGGATCAAACTCATGCTTCAGTGGCTGCGGTTTGCCTCATAGTGCATTGCCCAACCCACTGCACCACCGGGGAGGCCCCAACTGTAATTTGAAATGGTGTGGTTATGGAAGGCCTCAGTGAGAAGGGGACAAGACCTGAAGGTGAGGTGGAGAGTCGTGTGCATGTCTATGAGCACAGTGTTTTGTCCTAAGAAAGCAGCATGTGCAAAGGCTCTGAGGCTGGATTTGGCTCATAAGTTCAAGGACTGGCAAGGGAGCCAGGGTAGGCGAAGCGGTGACTGGATGGGGGCAGAGAGGAAACCAAGACCAGAAAGGCGATGTGAGGGTGTGGGCGGGGTAGGTGGCTCTTTTCAGGCTCAGCATGGACTTCGGCTTTCACTCTTGTGGGGACATGAATAGGGAAGTGACACAGAGTTAGGTTTCAACGAAGGAACGCTCTGCCCAAGGTCTTTCCTTTCAGGTAGGAAAGAACTAGAAGCTCTCTAGTTTACAAAATCATACCAGTAAGAAGATTTATTTCGCTGATGAGCCGCAGTCCAGGCAGGGCTCAGTGGGGCAGCTCGTCTCTGTTCTGTTTAGCGTCAGTGGGAGGCCGGTGTGAGCTGAAGCCCCTCCCTCTCCTGTCCAGAGGCCGATGCGATGCCGCCTGTCCGCTGGGACCTCACTGGGGCTGTGCCTGGAGCGGGTACCCGTGACTTTCCACACAACTGCCTGGTCCCCCTCACACCATGGAGGCTGACGGAGAGCCTCACACCCACAGGCGCAAGGAGACAGGCGGAACTGTGTGTCTGTGACCTTGTCTTGGAAGCCATGATGCCACTTCCATCTCATTCTTTTTTTTTAATTAAAAGATTTTATTTATACAAGAATCGAGGTGTAGACAGAGGTGTAGGGAAGTGAGAGGGTGCACCAGAGACAGAGCGGGGCACAGAAAAGTCGGATCGACTGAAACACACTGCTGAGGGGAGCAGCGGGGAGACAGGAGAGGTCCGCAGCGCCATGTGGGTCCCCTCCCTGGCCAGGGATGGAGCTCGGGTTGTCGCGGTGGTGGTAGCACTGAGACTTCACCCCGAGGCCACCAGCAAGGCCCTGGCCACCGTCTTTTGCTTGCTGATGTTCACCCCGTCAGGCCCCCCCTGCGTCCCCAGCCAGGGGAGACTGCTGATGCCTTAACAACTGCTCCTGAGGATCTGGTTTTACCTCCGCCCCCTCCCCTGGCCCTGGCATCTGATAACACAGGTCTGTAAAGTCCAGCTGGCATTCTTGGCACGCTGCTAGGGGCCGAAAATCCCTCCCAGCCGAAGCCAAGGCCAACCTGGAGTCAGCTGGTGGGGAGAAGTGGCACGTTCCTGAGCGTGGGCTTGGGTCCGCGCCAGGCCGCGTCGAGCCCACCGTGCTGCTGCGCAGCTGGAGCAGCCGGACAGCCGCGCCCAGTGGGGTTCCCTGTTTTTCTGGGGCGAGTGGTCGTGATGGAAGGCTCTGGAGCCAACCTGCTTAGGTTCCAACCTTGGCTCCCTCACTTACTTGCCAGCTGCGTGAGCTTGGGCAAGTTACTTAACTTCTCTGTGATTCACAGAGTCATTCCTTTTTTTTTTTTTTTAATTTTACTTACGCACACAAGAGCTGGGGTACAGGCTAGAGGTGGGTGGGTGAGAGGATTCACCAGAGACAGAGTGGGGAGCAGAACAGGCAGATGGACTGAAACACACTGCTGAGCAGAGCAGCGGGGCGGCAGGGGAGGTCTGCTGCGCCATGTGGGTCCCTCCCTGACCGGGGATCGAATTCGCACTGCTGTGCCGCGGATGCTTCACAGTGCGGTGCTCAACCCGCTGCGCCACCAGGGACGCCAGACACAGGCTATTTTTGATAGTCTGTATTTATCCCATTTTGATGTAACCAGCTCACGTTTCATTACAGAAATACTGTTGTGTTTGCTTCCAGAAACCGTCCCGAACAGCTGGGCTGTGACATCACACGCACCGTCTGCTGTGCCAGCGTTCCCACGTGCAGCCACCTCCGAGTCTTCCACACGCACAGCTGCCGGGCTCAGCGCACACTGGCGTTTTCCTCTTGTCCCCTCCCGTGCCTCAGACTGCGCAGCGCCATGTTTGTGACGAGGGATCCTTCGCAGAGGTGAGTTCCGCTGTGCGAACGTCATCTCCTGACCGTAAAGGCCTATCCGGAAACCTTTTCCCTTTTTAGAGAAGGGGGAGACTGGATTGACTAGAGAACTGAACGTTTTAGCGAATGGCACCAGAGTGTGGTCTGGAGACCCCTGGGAACCTCTGAGGTCCTTTTACGGAAACCACAAGGTCAAAGCTGTTGCCCTCGCCAGGCCGAGTCGCTGTTTGTTGGCTCTTCCCCCGCGGAGGTGGAGGTGGAGGTTTTGCAGCAGCTCTGTGCTGCAGGATGATGTCTTGCTCTGATGTTAATGTGGAATGGACTTGTCACGGGTAGGATTTGGGGTTTTTTTGCTTCGAAGAATTGGGGTGCAGGCCAGAGGTGCAGAGGGGTGAGAGGACTCACCAGAGACAGAGTGGGGAGCAGAACAGGCAGGTCACTGAGCTACACCGTGGGTCTGCTCGACGTCAGCGGCCCGGTCGGCCACCACCCCTTGTCACCTGCAGAGTGCATTCCTGTGCAAGCGCTGAGCCGCCGGCCAGGCCGTCGCAGCCAGACCTTCCAAGGTGCCTTCCAAGCCCCCAAGAGCAGAAAGCACGTTCACCCTGGGCGGGCCGTGCCTCACAAGGTGTGACCGGCGACGCCCAGAGGCTGGGGACCCACAGGTGACAAGGGGCCCCAGGAGCTCATCGCTAGAATGTCTGGCTGATAAGAATGGAACCACGGCCGGGGCCGGGTCTGGTTCTGATGACAACACTCGGTCGTCAAGCAGCTAAGAGTTACCTGGCCGACAGGCTCATGTCCCCCAAAGCCCTGGTGACAAAAACACCTTCTTCGGTCTCACCTGTCTTTTTCTCCTTGTGCTCGTACCCCACGAAACTGATGCTGTGTGGTCATCAGCACAAAGGCCGGGTCTTGCTTGCTTGGCACGTCCTGCGTTGTGCAGCTGCCCAGACGCCCGGGTGTGCGTCAGTGTGGTGTTGCCGCCGCAGCAGTCACCGCCGGGTGGAGCGGCGGGGGCGCCGGAGAGGTCTGCACGCCGCGTGGTCAGCTCCCTGGCGGGGCGTGGGACGCCACAGCGTAGCACCAAGGCTTTACCCCGGGCGCACGTTTATAAAGACTAAACGTGCGTCCTACCCGGTAGAGGTTGGCACTGGCCTACGGACCTGGGAGACCCGGGGGTTAAAGTTTCAGGGTCCCGTGGGTCAGCCCTTACACTCAGGTGGCTTGGAAATGAAGCCTGGCAGGAGTATTTACGCCCAGAAACTGTGTCACAGGGTTTGTTCTCCTTCAGAGGACTGGCTTACCAGTAAACCCTACTGTATTAAACCACCTAGGCAGACTCAGGGGTCAGCGATAACTCTGAGGAGTGTAAAGCATTTCTGAGACCAAGAGGTGAGAGAACCACGTCCAAGCCCTAACCTGAGCCTGATGCGCCCTCTGGTGGCAGTAATTAGTATGGACGTGGAGATGTGCACAGAGCTACACGCTTTCTGTGTGCGTGTTCCATTGTGAAGACACAGGGACAAGCCCAGAATCATTACGCTGGCTGGATCGTTTCAGTTCTTGGTTTAATGACTCCAGTTTATTGAAAGATGACGCTACAGGAACGATTATAAGCATTCCGCATGCTATTGCAGTCAATCACAAAGTGCGCCGAGTACACCTGCTCACACATGCATGCAGTATAAAAGAACACGCACGCAGGCATTTATAACTGATCATATTGTTTAATGCTCACCTACCTTTTTTCAAAGTTTTTTTTTAAAGATTTATTTATGCATATAAGAACTGGGGTACAGGCCAGAGGTATGGGGGTAACAGAAGACAGAATGAGGAACAGAACAGGCATATGGACTGAAGCACACTGCTGAGGGTAGCAGCAGGCACGGCAGGAGAGGTCTGCTGCGCCTTGTGGGTCCCCTCCCTGGCCGGGGGCAGGGATCGAACTCGTGCTGCAGTGGCTGTGGTTTGCTTCATAGTGCGTTGCCTAGCCCACTGCACCACCAGGGAGGCCCTCAAAGTTTTTACTTATGCATACAAGCACTGGGGTCCAGGCCAGAGGTGTGGGGGGTGAGAGGATCCACCAGAGACAGTGGGGAGCAGCACAAGTGGATCTACTGAAACGCACTGCTGAGGGGAACAGCGGGGAGGCAGGAGAGGTCTGCTGCACCTTGTGGGTCCCTCCCTGGCCAGGGATCGAACTCACACTGCAGTGGCTGTGGCTGCTACACAGTGCTGCGACCTAACTCCTTGCACCACCAGGGAGGCTCCCATACCTTGTTTATTTTGAAAGGGAATTCTGAACTGTCTCGAAACTGGCTTTACACATTTGCCCACCGTGTAAATTAACACAGTGACGATTTCTCTCGCTCATCTCCTCAACCAGAGCATTGTCCTGACGGCCGTTCGCACCCACACACGCACGCATGAGAAGGCCACCTGGTCCTCTCTGCCCCCACGTGCCGCCGGCGTTGGCGACGACTGGGAATTCTCTAGCAAACGCAGTCGCGGTAACTCCTGGTTTGGGGTCTTCATGTGTTGGGTGGCCTGGAGAGAGTCCATGTGACCACTGAGTGGAGGAAACCTTGGTTCCCAGGTCAGGGGGTGGGAGCAAGGCTCTTGGTGTGGTGGGGGGGACCCAGCCCTGCTGGGGTGGCCCCCAGCGCAGGCTGCAGGCGTTTCCTGAGAGGTCGGGTGGTTTCTTTCCTGCGGTTCTTATGCTGCTGAGGCTCAGGCACCAGAAGCACGAAGACATGCACCTGCCCCAGGGGCGGACATGCAGACCAGGCTCCGGCTCCGGGCATCTGACTGCTGGGGGCAGAGAGCAGGGGAGCAGAGCTCCTGGGCAGGGCTCTGACATTGGGCCAGGTCCCTCCTCCGGGGAGTCCTGCATTCCTGACATTCTCTGAGACTGGAAGCTCCAACATTCCTGCCTCTTCCTGGAAGGGGCTCCCCCAGGCCACGTGGAAACAGCACCAGGAGCTCCAGGAGGAGTTCCCCTCTCCATCACCTGGTGCGCGGGGGAAGCCTGGGACAGGCCAGGTGTGGTTTCCCGGGTCACATCACGTCCCGCAGCACAGCGCCGCCCTCAGGCCTGGTCTGGGGGACCCGCCTCCTGGGGGTCTGTATGGGCTGCCCCAGGCTGCCCCTTCCTCTGTGGCTGCGCTGGGCCGGGAGGGGCCTGGGCCAGTGCAGCCTCTGTGGGGCCTGCCGCCTGGCCCTCGCTGGCCCTCCTCTGCATGACTGGGCAGAGGGGCAACGGGGGCGTCCCAGGGCCCTGCTGCGGGGACCCCAGCATCCTGGGCAGCGGGTGGGGCTGGGCGGACTGTCTCTGGCTGCCTGCCCCTGTCCTGTCGGCCCCACAAGAGCAGCCTGCACCCCACAGACACCAGCCTGTTGGCGGCTCAGGCTGGGGTGCAGAGGCCCCGTCCATTCGGGGTTCTTCACAAGGGGGAGCAGGGCCCTCTGCTGCCCCCGGGGAGCCCGCCAGCAGTGTGTGATGTTGACAGGTGACAGCAGACTCCGCTGAGGGAGGGTGACATCAAGAGCCCCCAAGCGGGGCGCAGCCTCAGCCCTGAGAAGCAGGGGCTCTGCTGGCACCCTGGGAGCAGGGCCTGGGCAGGGGGAGGTGGGCTGGGAGGTTAGAACTGCCCTGGGGGCGGGGTCTGCTCACAGGCGGGGGCTGAGGGCTCCAGAGCCTCAGGGTCCCCCCGGGCAGCGGCAGCGTGTGTCCTCGTTTCCCAGGAGAGGGGCTGGGGCCACCCGGGGTTGGGCCCTGACAAAGGGCAGCGTGAGACCGGGGCCGTGACCCCAGAGCCCCACGAGTGGAGCATCCATCTTTGAGGAAAACACCAGGTAGCCCTCGGGGGCCGTGGATGAGCCTCCGGGATGAAGCACCAGATCAGGCCAGAGCGGCTCCGTTTTCCCTCTGCATGGGAGAGGGGCCTGGTGCCCGTGCAGACCCCTGGGCTGCCTGCAGGGGGCGCAGCGCAGAGGCTGGACAGGGACAGGTGCAGTACAGTAGGTGCTGGACAGGGGGCGCTGTTCCCCCTCAGGGGAGAGCCGACTTCTTGCCCAGAGCCGCCTCCCTGGTCTCCAGCCTCAGAGGCAGGTGCTACAAAATAGGTCTGACATCACCTGGCGCTGACAGGTCTCCCGGAGTGAAAGGGAGCCAGGTAATGCTGTCATGCTCCCTGGGGCAGAGCAGGAGAGCAGCGATCAGCAAGGGGAGAGGCTCCCTCCTGGCATAGCTGCTGAGGACCTGCCCAGGACCCACGGAGGACAGCCGTGTCCACGTGCCTGAGAGCCAGGCCTGGACAGCACCCTGGGCTTGCAGGGGGGGGGGGGCGACGTGAGACCCACTGGGTGAGTGGCGAATTCCCGGTCCTTCCCCGCCTGTCTCGCGTCCTGACCCAGGCTCCTCTTCCGGGAGCAGAGTCCACAGCCCTGTCCCTCCCACCTTGCACGTTAGAGGCCAACCATTCAGAGTGGTGGGGTTTCTTCCGTAGTTTCCCGCCTCAGCGCTGACCAGAGCAGACTCCCCTCCCTTCTCCTCCTCCCTCCCTCCCTCCCATCTCTGGCTCTCTCTTCCCCCTTCTTCCCCCACTTCCACTTCCCTCTTGCCTCCTTGTGCTGGCACCTCTCTCTTTTTTTTAAAAGATTTATTCATTTATGCATATAAGAACTGGGGTGCAGGCCAGCGGTATGGGGGGTGAGAGGATCCACCAGAGACAGAGTGGGGAACAGAGCAGGCAGATGAACTGAAACACACTGCTGAGGGGAGCAGCGGGGAGACAGGAGAGGTCTGCTGCGCCATGTGGGTCCCCTCCCTGGCCGGAGATCGAACTCGTGCCGCAGTGGCTGCCTGTAACTTCATAGTGCTGCGACTTAACCCCTGCGCCATCAGGGAGGCCCCGAGATACAATGATTCAGCAAAGCCAGGAGATCACAGTGAATGTCCTGAAATCTGTTCAGAAGCCGCTCAGCGAGACCCC
Organism: Galemys pyrenaicus; assembly: GCA_019455555.1. Lineage (NCBI taxonomy): Eukaryota > Metazoa > Chordata > Mammalia > Eulipotyphla > Talpidae > Galemys > Galemys pyrenaicus. Next base: position 1,075,745 of record JAGFMF010011711.1, read on the forward strand.
AGCGCCCGTCTGTGGCGTGCGCAGAAGGATGCTGGCGATGGGGTGCTCCTGAGGGCCAGGGTCCTGGTGCCCCAAGAGCAAGTAGTCCGTCCGTCAAAGTCTGGAAGTGCGGGAGCAGACTGTGGCAGTGCAGGACAGACTCAGGGTGGAACAGGAGGGGGAGGCAGGCGGAGTGACTCCTCCCGGAGCCCCACCACGGCCCAGACTGAAGACACCCCCTCTGCAGCTCCCAGCTCTGGTGGCCGCCTGGTGCCCTGGCCGCTGTCAGCTGACACTGCAAGGAGACAGAGAGGACTAGGTGAGGGGGCGGACAGCGGTGGAGGGGCAGACAGGCGTGGGCAGAGGAGTGGAGGAGACTCACAGGGGCCGGGAGGGTCTGAGAGACAGAAGAGCAGAAGGAGAGAGCTGAGGGGGACGAGGAGAGAGGGGGAGGTGGAAGAAGCAGTGCAGGGCAGGGGGACAGATGCAGAGGGGGTGGGCCAGCGCAGAGGCCCCCAGACCTCCCTGCCTCCACCCTGCCCCATGGGGAGCCCGTGACAGAGCTGTCCCAGACCTCCCTGCTCCGCCCCGCCCCGGCCCTGGGGCCCTCACCTGTGACAGAGCCTGTCGCCTGCGGTCAGGGGCGAGGTGCACTTCTGGCCTCGCACCTTCACCACGAAGGTCCCCCGGGGCGCCGGGGCCTGGGGACAGCACTGCTCGAAGCAGACCCTGAAGGTGCAGTTGCCGCACCCCTGGGTCCTGCCCAAGGCCACCAGCGCCTCGTTGTAGCAGCAGTGCGTCAGGGGGTCGTAGAGCCTGTCCCCACAGCTCGCCTGAGGCTGGCACAGCAGTAGGTGGGCGCCCGCTGGGGACACTGGAAGAGACAGCCCTGTAGCCAGACTGCAGGGCAGGCGGGCAGCCCCACGCCCCAGGAGCCTCTCACTGCACCCCGCCTGCCCTCCTGGGCTCACCTGGGGCTCCCTGTGAATAGAGGGCCGAGAGGATGCAGACCAGGGCTGCCACCGCTGTGGAAGAGGAGGGGGTGAGGAGGCTGAGGGCGCCGCCCACCGCCTGGGGCGCTCAGCCTGCGCAGAGGCAGGGGGGCTCTATCCCAGCTGAGGCCCAGAACTCGGTGAGGCTCCCCCAGGGAGATGGGCCACCTGACCTGTGCAGGCGGCTAGGGAAGACAGGCCTGCAGGGGGTGAGGGCGTGCAGACAGGACTCTTGGAAGAGGGCTTAGGTTCTGGGGAACAGGCTCTTCTGCGGGAGGCTACAGCGGGAGGCCCAATGCAGTCAGGCGCTGAGGGGCGGAGCAGGCGCCGGCTTGTGTGCGTCTGACGTTCCTGTCGGAGCCCGGCCTGAGTGGGGCCCCAGGATCTGTCTTGGATGCGGGTGTGGGCTGGAAAGGGGTGTGGATGGGCCGATCTTGGGGCTGTGGGCACGGGACAGGACAGCGGGTGGCGGGGATGGCCTGGGGCTGGTGAGGAGGAGTAGGCTGAGTGGGGCTGGGGTGACAGACGAGAAGGGGGCTGGGTGGGGATCCTCCTTACCCAGGACGCAGCACCGGGGACTCATGGCTCTGGTTGACTGCAGTGGTGTTGGGGCTGGTGGCTCCCAGCAGGTGCTTTTATCCTGGAGACCTCTGAGTCATCACATCTCGCCCCTCCCGGCACGGCCTGCAGAGACACGCTGGCCGGACAGGGGGCGGCTGCACACACAGGTTACTGCACACACGTGTACATGTCTGCACACGTGTGTACATGTGGCCCTCTGCCACGGTGGCCTCAGCCCTGGGACGTCCAGCACGGCCCCACGCCTGGCGTTTGGCCTCTCCACATGCCTCCCCTCCCCCCAGCTCCACGGCCTCCCATGTGCCCACAACGTCCCCCCACCCTCAGCGCCTGCAGCGGTCCCCCAGCTCCCTGGCCGCACAGCCCCCGTCAGCGGCCACTGCCCCCCGCACTCAGCTCAGCAGATTCACGAGACAGAGCTTGGGGCGCACACATGGGACCCCCAGCTTGAGAGGCTGGGGAACGGGCAGCCACGTCAGGATGATGGGGAGCGCGGGGCCCCAGGTGGGGAGGCCTGGCAGCCTGGCTTCGCACTCCCCAGGGCGCCTCCCCTCCCGTCCTGTGACTCCCAGGCCCGCGGGTGCACGTCCCAGACAGCAGCTCAGGCTGCCGCCACTGCCTCAAGCACGGGTGAGGGGCTGGGGATTTGCCGACAGAGTCTTGAGGGAACTGGAGGGCATGGGAGCGCAGAGACACACACACACACACACACACACCCCACCACCACACCACCCCCCGGGAGGGCCTGTGCCCGCAGCTGTGTCAACGCCTGTCGTGCTAACGTGCGAGAAACTCCACCGCCTTCTGCAGAGGCCGTGGCCAGTGTCCTGTGGCTCCGCCTGGTCGTGGCCGGTGACCCTGGAGGTGGCCTTCCTCCTGGTGTCACTGAGCTCGGGTCGGCGTTGTCTGCTGGTGACTCAAGGGAGGGCCTGAAATCATGTCCCCGAGGATGACCTGAGGGCCCAGCTTGGTACAGGCCTCGGAGGACTCCGCGCTGACCGGGCCAGGTCCTGCCCGCCGTAGGACAGTCTGTCCTCACACGTGGAGCACCCCAGAAGGACAGGCCGTGGTAGTTGCTGGGGACTGGAGCATAGGCGGACCCTACCCTGATGGACGATCAGGAAGGGCTTCCTGGAAGAGGGGGCATTTGAGCTAAGGGTTCAAGGATGCGCCAGAGCTGGGGCGTTTCAGAAAGGCTGGACCCAGAGGGGCAGCGGGCAGGCAGGGAGAGGGCTCTGGAGGGAGCCGCGCGGTCCTTGGTGGGTCTCCAGGAGGCCTTGGGACTCATCTTGGGGCTCTGGGCTCTGGCCAGGCCCTCAGCGGGGCGGGAAGTGCTCAGACCAGCGACCGGGTGTGGCCCAGCCTGGAGGCGTGTCCCTGAGTAAGGTGGGCAGGAGGGCTGAGACAGGAAGCGGGGCGTCCCCCGGTCCCCCACGCAGAAGCACGCGGGCAGCGGCCAGAGTCCGCCTGGCCCTGGGCAGGGACGGCACGCCCCCTGCGGCGCCACCCCCTGGTCTCCAGCCCTCTGCTCGGCTGCAGGCTCAGTGTGGCCTCCCAAGCTGTGAGGGCCACTTCGCGGCGGCTGTCAAACAGCTTCCATTGGCCGTGGTCCGTCTTTTTAATAGGAAAGGAAAAAAACAAACAGGAAATTGAAGGACACGTGCGTTCTCTGCAGCTTTCCCCAGCCGGCAGGAAGCGCGATGGGGTAACGTCTGTCTCCCCAGGGCCCGCGGCACTTGGCTGCTGGAAGCGTTTGTCCCTGCGAGGCCTGGTCTACCCCAGGGCCGCGGAGGAGCTGCCCGGACTTGCCTTCCCGGCCGTGGCTCCTGCTGAGGCCCACATTCTACTCACTTCCTGGCGTGGCCCCCGGGCAGGGCAGGAGCAGGTCTGGATGCCTCTGCCAGACTCCCCAAACTCTGGGGTGCAGGGGCTGGGCAGCGCAGGGTGCGGGAGGGGCGGGTCTCCGCAGCGGCCTGGGGTTGCCATCACAGATGCAGAGCCCAGGTCCTGCACCCTCCTGGCCGGGCCGGGCCGGGCCGGGCCGGGCCGGGCCCGTGGTCTGGGAGCCAGTGACTCGGCAGCTCCGCGGCTGTGGGCTCACGGCCGGCTTGGACTCCTGCCACGGTAGCTTGTCAGGAGGCCATGAAGCCTCGGCATGGCCTCGCCCGTCCCGCCGCCAGCCCCCCCCAGAGCTCCAGCCTTCACGTCCAGGGTGCATCCTCGCAGTCTGGGGGGCTCCGCTCCGACAGGAGCCCAGACCCACGGGACGACCAGGGCCAGGCCCGGCTGAAGCGCCGCCAGGGCTGGACTCGGCCTCCACGTGAGCTGGGCACGTTCTGGGGGTGAGTGTGAGAGCCCGATCCAAAGGGCCGCTTAATGCGCCACCCCTGCTGCTGCCCAGGGCAGCAGGCCACAGGCCCAGGCTTGGGCTCCTGAAGCCCCCTGGGGCCCCGGGGGGAAAGGCCGACACTGCAGGAGGGGCCTGAGCCGGAACCGGGCCTGGGCGGGCGGTGCCGGCTCCTGCTCGCTTCCTGCTCTCGCCTGCTCCTGGCTGACTGCCCTTTGGCCCAGGAGAAAATGGAAAGAACCTCTCCTGGCAACATCTGGGTGTTATTTCCATCTGACTTCGGGGGAACCCTCCGAGGACAGGCTGGAATGCAGTGGAATTTTGGGTGAGCAGGAGAAGAATGTCAGGCATGCAGGAAGAGGCTCCCTGCTGTCACTCCCTTGCACGCACACAGCACACACGCACCTTGGCAGGGACTCCAGGAACAGACCTCTGCTCCCCGAAGGGGTCTTGTGGGGGTCAAGAACGGTGCTCAGGCCTGATGCCTGCCCTGGCTGAACTTGCATGGAAAACGGTGAATTCAGAACCTCCTGGTCCGGGACCTCCCGGTGGCACAGAGGGTTGAGCGCGCGTTTGATCCCCGGCCCGGTAGGGGACCCACATGGCGCAGCAGACCTCTCCTGCCTCCCCGCTGTTCCCCTCAGCAGTGTGTTTCAGTGGATCTGCCTGTTCTGCTCCCCGCTCTGTCTCTGGGGAGTCCTCTCACCCCCCCTGCAGGTTGTCTCTGGTCTGTGCCCCAGCTCCTCTATGCACAAATGCATAAATCTCGAAAAGCAGCAATAACCTCCTGGTCCTAGCGGGGCCTGAATGGCAGGGCCTGGGTGGCCTCCAGAGACGAGGCCCAGAGCAGCGCTGCTGACATGTCTGCCTCGGACAGCACGCAGCCTCCAGAACCCGGGCACCAGAGCTGCGGTGTGGGTTCCCGCTGTTGCTGGGGAAGCGTCTGGTGACGCCAAGCAGTGCTGTCAGGTGCACCCTGCCCGCAGCTGCAGGGGGAAGAGTGCCCGCAGGCAGGCTTCAGCCCGTGCTGGCAGCGGGCCTGAAGGGGTGGGGGTGGGGGGCTGTGTGTCCTGTCGGCTTCCTGATGCCCTCCCAACCCTGCACTTGGTACAGCTCCTTACCACAGCCCAAAGTGTCTCCTAAGGCTCTTCCCCTCTCCAGGCCTCAGCACCCCAATTTCTACACCTTCAGCTCCGTGCTGCACCCGCCCACCCACCACCGTCCTGTGTTCCAGGCTCACACATGAGGGTCTTACCTGAACCTCTCTCCACCTCTTCACTGCACTGTGGTCACACTCCAGCTTTCCACATCCGTGGCCCCCAAAGCTGAGGGCATTGCCCCATGCTACCCTGAGGGTATCTCAGGTGTCTCTCTTTCTCTCTCTTTTTTTAATATTTATTTATTTATGCATACAAGAGCTGGGTTACAAGCCAGAGTCATGGGAGGTGAGAGGATTCACCACAGAGTGGGGAGCAGAACAGGCAGATCAACGGAAGTACACTGCTGAGGGGAGCAGCGGGCACAGCAGGAGAGGTCTGCCATGCCATGTGGGTCCCCTCCCTGGCCAGCAGCAGGGATCGAACTCGTGCTGCAGTGGCTGCGGTTTGCTTCATAGTGCGTTGCTTAACCCACTGCGCCACCAAGGAGGCCCTCTCTTTTTTTTTTAAAGATTTATTTATTTATGCACACAAGAGCTGGGGTACAGGCCAGAGGCACAGGAGGTGGGAGGACTCACCAAAGAGAGTAGGGAACAGAACAGGCAGACAGACTGAGACACACTGCTGAGGGGAGCAGGGGGCGAGGCAGGAGAGGTCTGCTGCGCCATGTGGGTCCCCTCCCTGGCCGGGAATCGAACTTGTGGTACTGTGCGGCAGATGCTTCACAGATGCTCAACCCGCTGCGCCACCTCACAGGGGAGGCCCCTCAGGTGTCTCTTGCTGAGCACTCACCGCAGCGCCTTGTGGCTTTGTTCAAGGAAGAACCTTGAGAATCAGGCCTGGTCGTGGGCAGCCAGTGAGACGGGAACAGGGTGTCTCAGGGACCTACTAGATCAAAGGCTTCAGATTTACTTTTACTTTCTGCACGTGGGGATCAGAACCACTTCACAAAGTCAAGTTCTTACAGGAAGTGTCATCGCAGCCACAGGAACAATGAAAGCAGCGGATGGGTCAGCACCGGAGCTGTGGACAGTTCCTCTCCCTCTGACTCGCCACCCGCCCCAGTTCAGATGTCTTCCTTAGCTTTTCCCTTTTCATGGGATGCGTGTTGCCAAGTACGTGTAACCCAAAATAGGCCTCTTTTTTTCTTTTAAAGATTGATTTATTTATGCACAAGAACTGGTGATAGGTCAGAAGTGCGGGGGGTGAGAGGATTCACCAGAGACAGAGTGGGGAGCAGAACAGGCACATCGACACCGCTGAGGAGAACAGCGGGAGACCAGAGAGGTCTGCTGAGCCACGTGGGTCAACTCCCGGGCCGGGCCTCGAACTCGTGCTGCAGTGGCTGTTGCTGCTTCACGGTGTGTTGCTTAACGTGTCACTGATGTTCCCGGAGGACCGTTGGCACAAGCCGCAGTGGAGGAGGTGCGGGCTGACAGAGGGGGGAGATAGGCCACAGCATCCAGGGTGAAGGCGCCCGCCCCGGGGGGGCATGACAAGGCATTACTGCCTGGCTCCCTCTCACCTGTGGGAGAGGAGCCAGCAGCCAGGTGATGTAATACCTATTCTGTAGCCTCTGCCTCGGGCCGTTCGCTCAACCCCCAGCCGCAACATCCTCAGCCAGTGCTGTGGCCTGGCATCTGTCCCGCGTGGCCCTGGCAGGCCCTGAGGGAGGCCTGGGGTCGGGGATGGGGGTCGGCAGGAGGAGAGTCCGCCGGAGCAGGGCCCCTGACCTTGTCCAGGGAGCGAGGCCACTGGGCCCAGGGACAGCAGCCAGAGGGGGCAGAGCTGCTGGGACGGAGAGATGGAGTCGAGACACGCAGCCAGAGCGCCACGGGAGCAGACTCCTCCTGAGGCAGTGTCCCTCGACTCCTCGCGCCCCCTCAGCCCTTCGCCGTCTCAGTGACTCGTTCAAAACTTAATCATTCACGCAGTGTTTTCTTTTTTTAGAAAAAAAGATTTATTTATGCTTACAAGAACTAGGATACAGGCCAGAGGTGGGGGCAGTGGTGAGAGGAGTCACCAGAGACACAGTGGGGAGCAGAACAGGCAGATCATTTGAGACACACTGCTGAGGAGAGCAGCGGGGAGACAGGATGGTCTGCTGCGCCATGTGGGTCAGCTCCCTGGTCAGGATTCCAACTCGTGCTGCAGTGGCTGCCAGTATCTTCATAGTGCTCCTACTTAACCCCTTGCACCACCTGGCAGGCCCCTCACACAGTGTATTCTGAGGACCTGATGTCACCTGTCTTGTGCTCATTGATGCTGGGGATACGGTGGGGACTCAGTGCCAGACCCTGGCCTCTGAGTCCCATCCTGGGAGGGACACGGACCACCCAGGGATGACAAAGTGATGAGGGCTGCAGAGCAGGTGCCAGGGCATCAGGGAGGGCTGCCTGGAGGAGGGGACTTCTGATGTGTGACATGAGGCGTCAGCAGAACCTGGACTGTTGCAGTGGACTCAGCCTAGAGGGGTCTGGGGAGGGCAGGGCAGGAGGGTGCCTGTGGGGCTGGTGAGGATTCTGGTCAGGAACAGATCCAAGCAGGACAGGAGAGGTGAGTCTGGAGTGCGGAGGCCCAGCGTCTGTCTGCTGTGAGGAGGCTCGCAGGGGCTGAGGAGGAGGCTGGAGGCCAGGGAGGAGGCTCTGGGCAGGAAGTCTGCTCTCCCCTGAGGGGAACAGCGCCTCCTGTCTAGCGCCTCCTGTCCAGCACCTGCCCTTGCCCAGCCTCCGCGCTGCGCCCCCTGCAGGCAGCCCAGGGGTCTGCACGGGCACCAGCCCCTCTCCCGTGCGCATGTGCAGTGGGAAAATGGGAGCCGCTCTGGCCTGATCTGGTGCTTCATATTCCGAGGCTCATCCACGCCCCCGAGGGCTGCCTGGTGGTTTCCTCAAAGGTGGAAGCTCCACCTGTGCGCTTTGTCGTGGGGCTGGGTCGTGCGGTCCCTGGGAGCAAACGGAAGAGGAGGCGCTGCGGGAGCTCAGCTCAGGGCTCTCACCTGTCTGTGGACGTAGTGCGGGCGTGATGACGGCAGACCTGCCGTCCCGCTGAGTCAGTCACCTGCACAGGTGAGTCACACGGGAAGGCTGCAGCCCGGGCCAGTCCTTTCCTCAGAGCCGCCCAGTGAGCTGCCTGGTCACGTCGCCCAACAGCGGGGTTCAGCTGCTCCTCCTCGGTGCCCGGCGCTGCCTGGGGGCCTAGACCCAAGGCGCTGCAGAGACGGGTGAGGCGGCTGGACGCCGGCCAGCTGCACGGAGGACCCGTCTCCCTGCCGCTGGGGTGGCCTCTGAAGGGGGAGCAGCCGGTCCTTGCTGGGGGCCTGGGCAGGTCTGTGGGTGTTGAGTTTGGACATGATGGAAACAGGGGTCGGTGGCCCAGGCTAGAAAGCGGCCCCCTGCAGCTGACTCATGGGGAGACTCTGGGGTCACGGCCCTGGGGGCCCCAGCCCCTCTCCTGGGAAACGAGGAGACACACTGCCTGGGGCGGGGAAGGGGGGGCCCTGAGGCTCTGGAGCCCTCAGCCCCCGCCTGTGAGCAGACCCCGCCCCCAGGGCAGTTCTAACCTCCCAGCCCACCTCCCCCTGCCCAGGCCCTGCTCCCAGGGTGCCAGCAGAGCCCCTGCTTCTCAGGGCTGAGGCTGCGCCCCGCTTGGGGGCTCTTGATGTCACCCTCCCTCAGCGGCAGAGTCTGTTGCACCTGTCACCTGTCACACACTGCTGGCGGGCTCCCGGGGGGCAGCAGAGGGCCCTGCTCCCCCTTGTGAAGAACCCCGAATGGGCGGGGCCTCTGCACCCCAGCCTGAGCCACCAACAGGCTGGTGTCTGTGGGGTGCAGGCTGCTCTTGTGGGGCCGACAGGACACGGACAGGCAGCCAGAGACAGTCCGCCCAGCCCCACCCGCTGCCCAGGATGCTGGGGTCCCCGCAGCAGGGCCCTGGGACGCCCCCCGTTGCCTCTCTGCCCAGTCACGCAGAGGAGGGCCAGCGCAGCCACAGAGGAAGGGGCAGCCTGGGGCAGCCCATACAGACCCCCAGGAGGCGGGTCCCCCAGACCAGGCCTGAGGGCGGCGCTGTGCTGCGGGACGTGATGTGACCCGGGAAACCACACCTGGCCTGTCCCAGGCTTCCCCCGCGCACCAGGTGATGGAGAGGGGAACTCCTCCTGGAGCTCCTGGTGCTGTTTCCACGTGGCCTGGGGGAGCCCCTTCCAGGAAGAGGCAGGAATGTTGGAGCTTCCAGTCTCAGAGAATGTCAGGAATGCAGGACTCCCCGGAGGAGGGACCTGGCCCAATGTCAGAGCCCCGCCCAGGAGCTCTGCCCTCCCCCCCACCCCTGCGCCTCAGCAGCATAAGAACCGCAGGGAAAAAACCACCTGACCTCTCAGGAGACGCCTGCAGCCCCGCGCCCTGCTCACGAGACCCCCCTTATCAGAACATGATGTGGATGCTGAGAAGTGGGGCGTGCGTGCGTGCGTGCAAGAGAGAGAACTGCTGTCTGGGATGACGTGTCAGTGGCCGAGGGCTGACAGGCACCCCCAGGAGTTGAGGGTCAGTGAGATGAGTTTGGCTCACCCCACAGGGGTCAGGCCTCGGGGTCACAGGTGCCCGAGTCTCAGACCAGGAGGGCTCTTGCTCATGGGAAGCCAAGGAAAGCCAAGTGGGCTTGGAGCCTTGAGGATGCCGGGATCTCGCGTGATGTCACCTGGGCTCCCTGGTAGAGAATCTAGGGCACCCCACAAGCTGGTGGGGAAAGGGGGTGTTTGGACGCTCCCCTGTTCCAGGAGGAGCTGTTTTCTCTGAAGGCACAGCCCTGAGGGTGTCAGCAGTGCAGAGGGAATGGGGGGAAGGTGGGTGGTGAAGGGGCAGAGGAGGCCAGAGGCAGGGAAGGGGAGGCAGCATGACCTGAAAGGGGGGGCCGTCATCATGGGGGGCACAGGAGGGGTGGTTGGGGATGCTAGAACTCCTGGAATCTGGGTGCGTCTCTGGGTCCCCACCTGGTGGACCTGAGTTAAGGCCTGGGTTGCAGTTGAGGGGGCGGTCTGAGGCAGCCAGTGTTGGGGGTTCCCCTGGGAAAAACACAGAGTGCAGATGGACCGCCCTGCCCCCCCAGCCCCTCCCAGTTCACAAGGAAGTTAGTAACTGTGGATGTGATAAACCCAGAGAAAGAGGAAATTATGTGGGGAAAGTAAATGAGGAGCTATGTCACCTCTGAGGAGGTGAGACCAAAGAAAGGAGAAGTGATAATTAGGACGGGGAGCATTTTAGGATTGGGAGCATCGAGGAACAGAACCAAGATTCTGTGTTGTCTTTAAACATGTCCCTTCTACAATCGCCGCTTAGTTTGTCTTCTGTCGTTGTTGACACAACAAAGCAGGCAACTATTTCTCGCTCAGTGCAAGAGAATCTGAGGTGTTTTTATACTGGCTGAATGAGTTATTGTAACAAGATCAAAGGCAGCTGATGAGTTATATATTTAAAAATTCAGCTTCCTAAAACATGCAGGAAGTAAATCTCATTTCCTCCCTGGTGGTGCAAGGGGTTGAGCACTTTACTGTGAAGCTATCACTAGCCAGTGCAGCACGAGTTTGATCCCCAGCCAGGGAGGGGACCCACATGGTACAGCAGACCACTCTTGCCTTGCCCGCTGCTCCCCTCAGCAGGGTGGTTCAATGGATCCGCCTTTTCTGCTCCCCACTCTTGTCTCTGGTGAATCCTCTCACCTCCCGCACCCCTGGCCTGCACCCCAGTTCTTATATGCATAAACAAATAAATCTTAAAAGAAAAACCACACAATAAAGACACGAGTTATACAGTGTCAGCAATCATGGAGTGTCTCATTTTAGGCTGACAAGCTACAAAATAAAATTGCAACAAAGGAAGGCCTCACCTTGCTTGGCTAATGATTACATTCTTAGTATTGTTCAAGAATCCAATGTACAAATATTCCTGCCTGTTTACAGCAGGGTTGCTGTGTGCTGTGTAATCTTAAAGGCAAGGTACGGAGTTCCTGAATTCTGAAGGTTCTTCTATTTAAAACCTGCACATGGTGTGTAAACCCTTGGGGGTCCATCAGTCAAGTACCTCCTAGGGCAGCAAGAAGGACGGCATCTGGAACCCCAGGAGAGGGGTTCTAGAGAGTAAGGAGAGGCTGGAGGGCTTGTGGGCCTCTGTGGCAGTCTGCACCCCATTCTAAGAAATGACTTCCTTTTTAGTTTATTTTTAAAGATAAATGTATGCATACAAGAGCTGGGGTACAGGCCAGAGGTGTGGGGTGTGAGAGGATCCATCGGAGACAGAGCGGGGAGCAGAGCAGGAAGACTGACTGAAACACACTGCTGAGGGCAGCAGCGGGTGAGGCAAGAGAGGTCTACTCTGCCATGTGGGTTCCCTCCTGGCTGGCGGCAGGGATCGAACTCGTGCTGCAGTGGCTGTGTTTTGCTTCACAGTGCGTTGCTTAATCCACTGCGCCACCAGGGAGGCCCCATGACCCCCTTTTGAGGTGACCTTCAGGAAAGCCAGGATCAGCTCTGAACCGTGCTCCTCACCGCCAGGGCCCAGGGTGCCCACAGGAGTCACTGAGGAGGTGGGAGCACAATCCAGCGGGGTTGGGGGCGGGGGGAGACGGGAGCTGGATGGGAAGAGTGGAAATAGACAGCAGCGTTGTAATTCACGGGTATTTAGGAGGGCAGCAGATGACCGGGTGAGCTGCCGTCTCCCCATCAGTCAGTAACCAGGTCTCAAGCACCAGCTCATGCTGGGCAGCCTTCCCACCCACCCAACAGGAGAGCAGAGGCTGCGCCAGGACGCCAGGACCAAGTTCAGCTGTACGGCTTTCCTGCCCAGGACACCAGCCAATCATTCCCCGAGGCGGGTCCCTTCTGGTAAGTCAGGAACCATTCTGGGAAGCTGGCGTGTGCAGGGCCTGGGGGACATCCAAGCGGAGACGGCAAGTGGGCAGCTGGAGACTCAGTTCCAGAATGCAGCTGAGAGCCCGGGCCTGGGTGTAAAAATCTAGGTCACTTGCATTTCGCTGATGGCTGAAGCCACTATCTGGATACAGGCATCGGGCAGAGGAAGCGCAGTGTGCCAGTCCGGAAGAGAAGCGTGTCTGCAAGAGAGCCAAAGCCCAGTCGGAGGCGAAGGAACGTCAAGACAGTCTCAGGACACAGACGCTAAGGGACGAGGCCACTTCAGAAAGGAACTGGTCAGCTCCGTGGAGCTCTGCCCAAGGTCATCGACTAAACACTGGCAGGGCTGGAGTTAAAACTAAATCCAACTATTTAATAAAACGTACAGAGACAAATGGTTAACCACTAGAAAACAAAGTTAGAGCCCTACATCACACTATCTGTAACATAAATTCTAGCCAAAGTCAGGGTCCCAGAGTAAACGACAAGGTAAGAATAGTCTTTGAAAATAGAAAGTTTGATAATCTTATAGTGGAAAGAACTTTTTTCTTAAAGATTTATTTATTTGTGCATATAAGAACTCGGGTACAGGCCAGAGGTATGGGGGAGGTGAGAGGATTCACCAGAGACAGAGGGGGGAGCAGAACAGGCGGATCCATTGAACCACACTGCTGAGGGGAGCAGCAGGCGAGACAGAAGAGGTCTGCTGCACCGTGTGGGTCCCCTCCCTGGCCAGGGATTGAACTCGTACAGGAGCTGCTGATAACTTGATAGTGCTGAGACCTAACCCCTTGGGCCACCAGAGAGGCCAGGAAAGATCTTAAGACAGGAAACAGGGAAACCACAAAAGACTTTTAAATAAACTGGAAGAACAGGCTTGCAGCAGGACTGACAGACACTGGGTTAATATCCTTCTTCTACAGCAACCCAACAGGAAAATGGTTTAGAGTTGAATAGCCAGTTCCAGAAGACGGGTGCGAGCGGCCGGAAGTATGTAAAAAGACAGTCACATCTTCCATGTTCAAGGAAATGTACACGAAACCTTAAAGAGACTCCATTCCTTGAGTGGGGAAAGCACTTTAAAACTAAGATCACATTGCTGGGGAAAATAAATGAGAGAACTTTTTTTGAATGGTACTGGGAAATAGCTACTAAAATTTCCAATCTATTTCCTGATCTGGGTGCTGGATACATGGTGTAATCCACATATGAAAACTCAAAGAGTTCTCTACTTTGTTAACTCTATAAAGTCAAACTACTTATTAAGAAGGCATTTGCACACATTTTTTTTTTTGCACACATTTTTAAATATTTTATTTATTTATGCCTATCAGAGCTGAGGTACAGGCCAGAGGTTGCCTATTGACTGTGAATTTGCAAAATGAAGAGAATGGGGTGGTGAGAATATTCACCAGAGACAGAGTAGGGAGCAGAACAGGCAGATCTACTGAAATACACTGCTGAGGGGAGCAGCGGGGAGACAGGAGAGGTCTGCTGCGCCATGTGGGTTCGCTCCCTGGCCGGGGATCGAGCTCGTGCTGCAGTGGCTGCAGATAGCTTGATAGCGCTGTCTTTAACCGCTGTGCCACCAGGGAGGTCCTATATGTTTTTGTGCCACCAGGGAGGTCCTATATGTTTTATTTTTAAAAGAACCAACAGATACAAAATGACCTACAATTGGGCAAGTTCAGTTATGGAAAGGTTCTCTTCCTTTTGCAAATTGACAGTGAAAAGACAAACCACCTTTGCATTTGTTTTTTAATGGGCAGTGGAGAGGAACAGACAGTTGACAGATCAAACATGCAAGTGGCAAAGCAAACAGAAAAGCACTCTGTCTCCCGAGTGTCAAAATGCCAAAGTTACAAAGAGAGAAAAATAAAACGACAGAGATTTTATCTTACACCCATCTACTGCAATGCTAACATCTGCTTTTGGGGTGAGCAGGTACATTACATTAATGGAGGAAATATTTAAAATCATTTGGGGGAAATAATACAATATAATTTAAATATAGCTAACCTAAGCCTAGCAAATCATTAATCTATAAATACCCCAGTATGTAAGGATGTCTGTTGGATAATATTTCATGCAGCACTGGGGCTGGAGAAATGGAAGACTTAAAAAAAGAGAGAGACTGGGCTTCCCAGGTGGCGCAGCGGGTTGGGCGCCGCACTGTGAAGCATCCACAGCACAGCAGCGCGAGTTCGATCCCTGGCCAGGGAGGGGACCCACATGGCGCAGCAGGCCTCTCCTGCCTCGGCTGCTGCTCCCCTCAGCAGTGCATTTCAGTAGATCTGCTTGTTCTGTCTGCTCCCCACTCTGTCTCTGGTGACTCCTCTCACCTCTGGCAATTCTGGTCTATACCCCAGCTCTTATATGAATAAATAAATCTTTAAAAAAGAGAGAGAGAGAGATTATATCAAAATGGTGGACATACCAAGAACTAAGCAACTCTTGTGGAAACTAAACCAGAATCTAATGTGTTGTCCTAGAGTGATGTACATGAAACACTGAGTGACAAAAAAGCAGATTTATACAATTTATTTGGGTCTGTTGTTTTAGTATCTCCTCCTATGCTTGTAGAAACGGAATATGGTTTGGACCTTAATCTTCGGAGTCACAAAGGCTGTGCCATCTTCTGCCTATGTGGGTAACCACTCTGTGCCTCAGTTTCCTCAACTGTAAAAGGGGGTTACAATAGCATCTACTTCAGAAACCGGTTGGGAGCGTATGCTAATGAGACAGATGATGGGGAGCACTTAGAGCCAGCTGGTGCCACTGCACAGAATCATGCACTCGAGCACGCGCTACCTGAGCGTGGACAACAGGGTAGAAGCAAACACCCACTCTGCCCTCCTGGACAACCTCAGGTGGGCAGGCTGGGACACCTGACGAACACTGCAGGGCAGTCTGGCGGAGAAAAAGAACAAAGAAACTGGAAAGGAGGCACCTTGAGACCAGACACCTGGCTCACGAGGAGGTGGGAGAAAACGGGACTAGCAGTAACTCAGCTAGACAAACAAAATCCTTGCACGGGATTAACAACGCTAACTCAACTAGACAAACAAAGACCCTTGGAAGGGATTTACAACTGTTCACTCACCTGTGCAAACAGATTCTTAGGCACTAGTGCCTAGATCATAAAGCGTAAGACCCACGCAAATATCTGATTGCTATCAGGACTACTAGACCGAAGTAAAGCTAGAAGATTGAGCTCTATCTCTGGGATCCATTGTCATAATCTCCAGGGGGCACCGTTTGTAGAACCTTCCCAGCCCCTCTCTACCTGGAATCTAGGTAGTATCTCCCCAAGCCTCTCCCTACCTAAAAAGGAAGAGAAAACCTAATGCTGCCCCCACTTAGGGGCAGCTCTTTCTGCCAGCTTGTGTCTGTGCAAGTGTCTTCGGCTCTCCTGTCCCTTTTCCAGTAAACCTGCTCTTTAAAAATACGAATGTCTCTGCCTCAAGGAGAAACTCGCCTGGGAACTCACCGTGCGCTGCTGAACAAGGGGCTCTGGTGAAACCTTTCCCGGAATGAACCCAAGAACCCCACACTCAAAAACTACATCAAGGGCCTGCTGGGGCAGTGGGTTAAGCAACGCACTAGGAAGCAAATCACAGCTACTGCAGCACGAGTTCGATCCCCGCCGGCCGGCCAGGGACAGGACCTGCATGGTGCAGCAGACGGGTCCTGCCTCACCCGCTGCTCCCCTCAGCAGTGTGTTTCAGTCAGTCTGCCTGTTCTGCTCCCACTCTGTCTCTGGTGGGTCCTCTCACCTCCCTGGACTCTGGCCTGTACCCCAGCATCTTATATGCATAAATAAATAAAATCTTTTTTAAAGAAACTACATCAAGTTCAACTTGTTACAGCAAGCATGTGTTATTTTTGTAAATTCACTGCCTAAAGGGGGCAACCAGACCAGGCAGTGTACCCAGAAAGGGCCAGGGCACTACAGGTGGGCGTGGCAGGGCAGAGGCCCAGGAGAACCTGCCACCCAACGATTGAGCCGAGTCACCGGGCGACCCTGGGCCTCCAGCCCTGCCTCCCTGGGCCTTGGCCTCCCCCCCTGCAGGACGGGGCTGCCAGGAGCACCCACATAAAGCATGCTGCTCTCCCCCAAGATTTAAGTTCCAGAAACGGTAGCACTTACATGACCCAGACACCCCGGCCAACTCACTTAATTCCCCATCCACCCTGTGAATAGGGTCCTTAACTTTACAGTCACTCCCATTTTGTGTGGGGGGCAAACAGGCCCAGGAAAACAAAGCCTGGAGCCAGAGCTGAGCCCGGATCCCAAGGTGCGCTGCAGGCCTGAATCCAGGCTCTGCCCTTAGCCACTGCTCAGCAGTGACCTTCCCTCCTCGGGCCTCAGTGTGCTCATCTGTGACTTGGGTTCCCAGCACTCACCTCTTCACTTTGCTGCAGGGGTTAAACAGCATCAGGCTGGGCCAAAGAGAAGGGTTTTCAAAGAGGAGCCTTTATTGTCTCAGACCCTGCAGGAAGAAGGAAGAAGAGACTCTGCCAGCCCCCCATCCCACCCCCCATCCCCTGTCCCCCCCTCTCCCCGTACCCCCTCCCCCTCCCCCCTCAGGCCTTAAGTTCCTGGTGAGTTGCCCAAAGCCCCATTAAGAGACAAAGCTGGGCGGGGATCCAGGTCCAGAGTCTTCCCGGAACCGCAGGTGAAGTGCCTGGGGCCTGTGCGCCCCTCCCCCCCTCCCCCAGGGTTTGGGTAAGGGGCCCCCTGGCTTGTGGAGAGCTTCCTCCTGCACACCTCCACCAGACCGCCTCACCGCATCCTGTTGAGGTCCGACCGGAGAGGAAGCAGTTGGGGTCCCGTGTGACGCCCGCGGGAAGTCCCGGTCCGGAGTGAAGTAAGATCGTCCCCCTGCTCAGGCCAGCAGATAAAGGCACGGGCTGCTCAGGCTCCTGGACTCCGCCGGCCCCGCCTGCCATGTCGGGCCTCAGCTCGCAGCTCGCCTGGGTCCTCCTCGCCCTCCTCGTCCCCCTCACCCCAGGCTGGCAAGGACAGGCGTCGGGCGAAGTGCCGGCCTGCTGCAGCGCCCTCGTGCCCCGGAGAGAATGGAGGGCCCTGGCGTCGGAGTGCACGGAGTCCCTGAAGGTGCCGGTGCGCTACGTCGTGGTGTCGCACACGGCCGGCAGCCACTGTGACACGCCGGCCTCCTGCCTGCAGCAGGTGCAGAACGTGCAGCACTACCACGCACGCACGCTGGGCTGGTGCGACGTGAGCTACAAGTGAGTGCCGCGGGGGCCGAGTGCAGCCAGCGGGGAGGGACTGGGAGCTCGGAGATGCCCGGAGCAGGGGTGGCAGGCAGGGAGGGCTCAGGCTCAGCCCAAGTCTGTGCCAAAGGCCCCCCACACAGGCTCCCCCAGAGGCAGGGGCTTTTGTCAGCAGGCAGGTTGACAGGGACCAGGGACCAGGTGCCCGCCCCCACCACTCCTGGCCGACTGCGGGGGGCCAGGTGAGGCATCCTGTCCCGGCTTCACCCTCACCTTCCTCCTCGGCAAAGCCGGTAGGGCGGGGCCTTAACCGGATCGCCAACACAAGCAACTCACTGAGGACGCTGCCCGCCAGGGGCTGGATCCAAAAATCCAGACTGCTGCCTCTGGGTACCTACCAGTCCAGACGCCAGATACAGGGACAGAGACTCACCACTAACAGTGCTAGTCGAGCCTAAGGGCATGTAAGGACCGCTGGAAAAACAGGAGAGAGAGAACAAGGTAATGGCGGATCCAGGTGGCGAAGCAATGGGGATAAGGAGCACAGGGGCCCAGGAGCGGCTGGGCTGGCAGAGGGAGGCGAGGCTGGCTCCATGTCCCCACTACAGTGGCTCAGAGATGGGGGTACAGAGCTGAGAGCCAGCAGAGAGGGGGTCCAGCAGGAGGGGGCAGGGCCAGGTTGCGCAGAGAACTGAGGGCCACGGAGAGGACCCTGGTTCCACTCGGGAAAGCCAGGTGCCACGGAGGGTGTGCGCTTCCGGGGGGGACACCCCCTCCGGCTGCTGTGGGGGGGACAGGCTTCAGGGAGTAAGGGCAGAGCCGGGGACACGGAGTGGCTGGAGCTGCTTCTGGCGTCCATGGCCCCCCAGCAGTGGGGCTTCAGGTCCTGTAGCCTCAGGAAGCACCAGACCTTGCTGGAAGTGCAGCGAGTGCGTCAGCGGGCAAGGCGAGGCCCAGGAAGCGGGGACCCCCTGGGGAGATCTAGACGTCCCTGGGATAGCGCCAGCTCTTGCCCCTGACATCAAGGTTTCGCTTCCAAGAGTGAGGGCCCTGACTGGATGCTCCCAGGACGCCATGAAGACCATGGCCGGACTGCAGCTCTGGCGTCCGCCGCCTTCCAGGGAAGCAAACTGGTTTCTCAGGGTTTAGCTTCCGCTTGATTCAGACCCCTTGGATCACCTTCTCCTTGTCGCTTCACATTCTCTCTGAGCCTCAGTTTCTTCACTGTGAAGGGGGCTCCTGGCTGTCCCTATGTGGTGACAGGTGCTGAGGTTTTAGTACAAGTCGGCTGCCTCCAGGTAACAGGGAGGTCACCAACGTGGCACGGGGGCTGCGGCAGCGCCCGGTGCTGGTGGCCACTCACTACAGAACTAGTCTAGGGGCCACGTCCTAAGTGGCAGGCGTGGGCCCAGGATGCAGGAATGGCAGCAAGTGCGCACGGCAGTGTGCGTGAGCAGAGGGGCTACGCTGCGGACCCCGCGGCTCACGCTCACCCTCTAGTTAGCTGCTGCGTCTGGTCAGACTCCTCCACCAGGAGAGTCAAGTGAGTGCGTCTCCAGGACCTGGGGCCAGGGCGGGACGCTCAGGGCCAGTGCCGAGCTCTGCTTGTCCTTCCCTGACCCAGTCCCTCCATCCCCGCCCCCGGCGCAGGGGCATCAGAGCTCCTGAGCGAAGTCTGAGACACGACCTTGGGCAAATCACCCCTTTTTCTAAGTGTTCGCTACCTCAGTTTAAAGTGCAGTTAACACTGGCGCCTGCCTGGGCGGAGACAGTGAAGATAAAGGAATCGTCCCAGGAGGCCAAGAGAAAGCAGGGGTCAGATCCTGTTGGGGGCTTCACAGAGACCTGGGTGAAAACCCTGACTCTGCCCCAACTGGCTGTGTGTCCACGGCTGGTGTCTCTACCTCTCTGATTCCCTTCTCCAGACTGGGGCGCTAGTGACTCACGGGATGCTGTGGGGTGAGAAAAGATGCACGAGGCAGAGCCACATCACTGTCGTGGAAGATTAGGGGCCGAGAGGGAGGCTGGGGAAACAGTGACTGGTAGGTAAGGGTGGGGGGGCACGGTGGAGGAGGGGGAGAGCCTCCTCCCCTCATCAGGCCCCCTCCCCACCCACACAGCTTCCTGATCGGAGAGGACGGGCTGGTGTACGAGGGCCGGGGCTGGGACATCAAGGGCGACCACTCAGGTCCCATCTGGAACCCCATGTCCATCGGCATCGCCTTCATGGGAAACTACATGGGTACGTGGCGGTGCGGCTGGGGCCGGCAGGGGTGGCCATGAGGGCCTCTGCCACCTACAGGCTCGGTGACAGTGGACTGGGCTGCTTTCCTGAGCCTGCTGCTCCCCTTTAGGTGACCGAAGATTCCAGCCCAACGCAGGGACTAGTTCATCTATGTAAAAGTGCCCGGGCGCCCAGGAAGTGTGTGGCGTACTGGCAGCGAGGGTGGGAGGGTTGGGGTGGGCAGCAGAGGGAGAGTAACTCACAGTCCTGACCACTGACTGCCCAGACACTCTTCCACGTTCTGCCGGGTTTACAAAACGAACCCCCTTCTACCATGCCCCGGGCGGCGCCATCACTCTCCCGCTCACAGAGGAGGGGACAGGCACGGATCGCTAGTCACAACTAAGGAGTTTCAGCTGGGGCCTGCAGG
Source organism: Galemys pyrenaicus (assembly GCA_019455555.1). Lineage (NCBI taxonomy): Eukaryota > Metazoa > Chordata > Mammalia > Eulipotyphla > Talpidae > Galemys > Galemys pyrenaicus. The sequence continues at coordinate 1,095,592 of JAGFMF010011711.1, forward strand.
GAGTGTACCCCCTTTCCAGAAAACCCCAGCCTCACTCCTGCTTCTTGCCTCCCCAGAGCGGTCACCACCACCCCGGGCAATCCGGGCAGCCCAGAGTCTGCTGGCCTGTGGGGTGGCCAGGGGAACCCTGATACCCAGGTACGAGCTCAAAGCCCACAGGGATATTCAACAGACGCTCTCTCCAGGGGACCAGCTCTACGAAATCATCCGCAACTGGCCGCACTACCGCGAGTGAGGCCCTATCTCCTGCCACTCCCCAAAACCCCACAGCCCCCCCAATAAAGGTGCAGCTCAAACTGTGTCCCGACACGTCGTCCCTTCAACTCATCGTCCCTCCCGGGGCCCCAGTCTCCGGCGGTCTGTTCCCCTGGTGCTCTGAACCCAGAGGCCCCGACCCTGAACCAAGACCCCAGAGATCCCAGCTTGGGAGCAGCATCACAGCTCAGAACCCAGAGGTCTCAGGTCAGAGCGCAGGAATCAGCACCGGGTCAGCGCCCGACAGCAACACGGGCCCTCCAGGGCAGCGAAGCATGCTGCAAGATGCCCCCATTTCCACCACACAGCCGAAGTCATCTGTGCAGAACCTCCACTTGGATCCCTTTGAGCACGGGCTGCTCACCCCGCGCCTCGGTTTCCCCTTCATTTCTTTAGCGTGCCTGAACCCCAACCTGTCTTGCAGGGACAGATACACCCATAAGTATATACAGGTCCCCACCCCCACCCATAAGTCATAAGCTAAGGGGTCCCAAGGGCAAATACATTTATTTACAAAAAGCACACACACCCTTCCAGCATGCAGCACCAGGGGGAGGGGGCGGGGTCAGGGCCCCAAGCACCTGGGGCCCCTGCACCTGGAGGGGGCGGGGCCTGGGCGGGGCTGGAGGGACGAGCAAGCCCTGGTCCCGCCCCGAGGCCCCGCCCCCTGCTGATCCATCAGTGGGCGGGGCACGGGAGGGCAGTACTCCCTCTCCGGTCACGACCGCTCACGACCGCGTGTCCAGCCGGTTCATGTACTCCTGCAAGGCCTTCAGGCGGGCGTCTATCTCGGCCATGTCAGCCGCCTGGTGGTCGGAGCTGTACTCTGCGAGAGCAGACGCGCGTGGAGGGCCGTGAGGGTCTGCCGCCTTGGGGTCTAACCTGCTGCCCTCGGCCCCACCCACAGCGGGCTCTGGGCAGTGGAATCCCAGGCTTACCTTTCATGGGGACCCAGTTCCCCGAAGTGGCCAGACGTCTCTGATGGCGGCCGCGTTCCAGAGGGGTGGACTTCTGCTGCACAGGAGGCAAGAAAGGGGGTCAGGCACCCTCCCTCTATCCCAGCCCCAAACCCCACCGGAAATTCTGAACCTAAGGGCCTCAGAAAAAGTAAGGGCCGACCCCTACTGAGCACTGCACAGTTTACCAGAACCCGCGAGGGGAAAGTCCTTACCAAGCCGGGTTCACTGATAAACAGGCACAGGCTAAGACGCCACCTGCATCGCACTGGGGAGGTCAGGTTTTAAAAGCTGCAATCTGAGACCGGAGGTGACGGTCTTACCCAGCGTCCTCCTCTGCCCCCTCACCACCCCACTCTGCCTTCCAGTCCAAAGGGCTCTGTGCCGGGGCATTTCAGCACCGCTTCTGCCATGCGATCCCCCAGAATATAATCACGGGAGAAGGGGACAACGGCTTCAGGAAAGACACTCACCATATTGGAGCGGGTCCAGGTGGGGCTGGGAGGCCTCCCGCGGCGGCGGATGCTGAGAAGGCAGCAGTCAGTGACCAATGCAACCCCCTCTGGCCCACCTCGCCCTCCCTCGTGACTTCGGGGCTCCAGCCTCTGCCACCCAATTACCCTGCAAAAGACTGTTTCCAGTCTCCCCAGACACCCGATTAGGAGCAGTCCTTCCCCTCCACTCCAAGTTTTACCCTCTAGAGAGGGATTCAGAGAAATCCTCAAACTCGCTGCAGGAGCTGGCCGACGAGCAGCGGCTGCGGAAACTGTCCACTAGAGGGAGAAGGAGTGGGTGAGCCTCCCGCACTCGCCCGTCCAGCCCGCCGCCGCTGCCCGTGCTCCAGCCCAGTTACCCGAGGAGCTGCGGTTCCGGGAGCGATTAGCCGCATCCCCTCGGCCGCTCAGGGCAGCGGGGCCCCGGGTCTGGCGAGCCCAGCTGATGGATGGACCGTCCCCGCTTCCTCCGCTGCCCAATCGGTTCCGCTGCTGCTGCTGCTGCCTGAGGGCGAGGAGGGGGGTAAAGAGAGGCTTGTCCGTGCAACCGACTAAACTAACGTGAGGAACCTGGGATTCCAGCCAGGGTCCGCTAACGGCCTGTGAGCACGTGGCCTAAGAAGAGTAAAAGCAATGGAGGACGAGGGGCGGCTGTGGGGAGGGAGACAAGGAAGTGAGGACAGTGGGAGCAGGCGGGGTGGGGAGGAGACGGAGGAGTCGGCAGGTGGGATGGACACACGAGAGACAGGGCAGCGCGCAGGGTATAGGCCGGCAGGGAAGACATGAGCGCTAACTTCATTTTGATCTCTCTCTGCTTCTTCTCCTTGGCTTTCACAAAGGCTGTCGGGTCGAAACGGGGCACGCGACCACCTGGGGGGGTAGGTAGAGAGAGGAGGCTGGGGTCACAAGATCACGCCCCCACAGCCCGACCCTTTCCACCTTTCCCACGGGCAGAGCAAGACCGCACCGACCTGTGGGTGAGGGCGAAGGGCGGGCAGGGCGGCCTCGACCCCGACTCCCGCGGCCGCTCTCCCGGGAAGAGGAGCGCGCGGCGCCGCGGCCCCGCGACGTGGAGCGCTCCCGGGACGTGGAGGTCCGGTCCTCGCGGGCCGGGGGCGGAGCGACTGGCGGAGTGCGTCTCCTGGGAACCAGGACCCTCGTCAGTGTCCCACAGGCCCGGCCAGCTCCTGCTCCAAGCCTCTTCCCAGATCGCACCACCGCCGCAGCCCCAGTGCACCCGCCATCCGCTCCGGGACAGTCGCGCCCACGCAGCCACACTCACAGATACTTCTTGCAGGAGCGGATCACTTCTCCAGCTCCTCTCGGAGCTTCTCGGAGCACCCCACGCCCCCGCAGAACCCGTCCGTCACTGCTCTACAGCCTCGCGTAAGCCCCCCTCACCGGATCCTTCTTCCTGGGGCCTCCCACAGCTCCCTGAGACCCCTCGCAATTCCCCCCCACTGCAGCAAATGCTAATGGACGCCAGAGCCCTCCACTGCTGGGTGACGCCCCTTCGCCCCCAGGGGCCGAGCCCCGCCCCTTCCCGTTCTCCGGAACAGCCCCCGCAAGGCCGCCTCAAGCCCCGCCCACCCCTCCGCAGACCCCGCCCGCCGGCTCCGAACCCGAGTTCCTCCAGAGTCCTTCAGGTCCACCCAAGCCGCCTGGCCCTCCAGCCCCGCCCACCCTCGAGCTCCACGCGCCCCGCCTTCATCTCCCCGGGCCCCGCCCCTCAGGCCCTGCCCACCCGCCTCTAGACCCGCCCAATCCTCCTCAAACTCTCACCCCTCGCAGGCCCACCTGCAGGCCCGGTGCGCTGCCCGAGGCCCCGCCCACCGCTGGCCACGCCCCTCACCCTCTCTTGTAAAGGGCCAGCTCGGAGTTCAGCGTCTTGAGCCGCGCGCGCAGGCTTCGCTCCGACGCCTTAACTTCCTCCAGCTGCAGAGAGGATCCGGGCACAGAGATCCAGACCGAGACCGTGGGCGCTCCCGCCGGTCGCCCCCCGCCGCCCGGCTCGCGCCCTCACCTCCTTGGCCAGGCGGCGACATTCCTGGCTGCGGCGGCCGGACCCGCGGTGCCCGACGCTGCGCTCTTGCCGCAGCTCCAGCTCTAGGCCACGCACAAGCCCGCGCAGAGACTCGGCCTCCTGGCGCGCCGCCCTACCGGCCAGCGCCTCCTCGCGCGATCGGCCCAACTGGGTCTCCAGCTCGCGCTTCTCGGAGGACAGGCGTGACACCCTGCGGGAAAGGTGAGAGCGAGGGCTGGGGGCGGGGATGTTGAGGGAGGCCCGGTCTCAGGCCTTAGCATTCTCTTTCCTGCATGGGGGTGGGCGGGCACCAACTCACCTCCACAGGGGTAACTCGAAGGGGTAACTCGACCCCCCACTCACATGAGTACAGGCACGTGGTCTCATTCATCACCTCCAGCCCACCTTGCCCACATGAGGCACTTGGCGACGTCACCGTCATCCCACAGAAGGACACAGCCTTATATACGTTTTCAGTACAAAGTATAGGGCCAATCTATCCTCTATATCCTGAAAGCCTCTCCCTGAGAGCCTGAGATCCTGCGCTCCTGCCCCAGCCCCCCAGCCAGGTGTTGCTGCCTTCCCATTTTCCAGGACTCTAAAATAACCCAGGCCAGGTCACTGCTTTGCTCAAAACTTTCCCCGAGAAAATGACTGTACATGGACTGTTTACAAATGTAGGCTTACAACGCTGCACACCTGAAATGGTATATGTCGTTACCAGTGTGATCTCGTTGACAATTTATCTTTAGAAATTACCTATACACAATGCTATATACATTGCTGCACAATTTGTAAAGACAAAGGGCGGAATCAAGCAAAACGCACATCAGAAGGCACATCAGAAGAATGTCCGGAGCATCTGCCCTAACTGGAATGAATATTACACAACTTTAAAAAAAAAAAAAAAAAGGAATGAGGCAGAGAGCTCTCTGTATCCCATCACTAAGGAAGGGATGGCCAGGATATAAGGCAATGTTATGTATGTCTCGCAAATGGGGTTGTATGGTTAAATCAAAAACAAAAAAAAAGGGGGCCTCCCTGGTGGCGCAGTGGGTTAAGCAATGCACTATGAAGCAAACCACAGCCACTGCAGCACGAGTTCGATACCTGCTGCCGGCCAGGGAGGGGACCCACATGGCTTGGCAGACCTCTCCTGCTGTGCCCGCTGCTCCCCTCAGCAGTGTACTTCTGTTGATCTGCCTGTTCTGCTCCCCGCTCTCTGTGGTGAATCCTGTCACCCCCCCCCACACCTCTGGCCTGTACCCCAGTGCTCGTATGCATAAATAAATAAATCTTTAAAAAAAAAAAGGTATGTTATCTCTGGGACATCTATGGGAAGACAGAAATAGACCTGTCTACATGTATCTTCATTTTCAATTTTGACTTTGGAATCATGAAAATATTTTTTTTATTTAAATAAACCATAACAAAAGCAGTCTCTAAGCTTTCAAAGATACTGGCTCAGGGCCTCCCTGCTGGTGTGGCAGGTTGAGTACCACACTGTGAAGCATCGGCCACACTGCAGCACGAGTTCGATCCCTGGCTGGGGAGGGGACCCACGTGGCGCAGCAGGCCTATCCTGTCTCCCCGCTGCTCCCCTCAGCAGTGTATTTCAGTCCTTCTGCCGTGTTCTGCTCCCCACTCTGCCTCTGGTGAATCCTCTTATCCTCCCCATGCCCTCTAGCCTGTACCCCAGCTCTTGTTTGCATAAATAGATAAATCTTTTAAAATACGTAAATAAATAAAAGATGCTGGCTCAAGCCTAACCTAGCTGCATGTCCAAGTTGGTCACCTCTGAAAGGAGAATTATGTTAAGTGACCTAAAAGGGAAAAAAACTTGCTCTTAACAAGTGGAATAATAGCCTAAAGGCAAAAAAGAACTGCAAACTCTATTCAATACTCTTACTAGATTCATGGAATGATTAGGATATAGCAAATAATGGTGTTATTAGAAGTTAAGATTTTCAGCATGAGAAGACATACAAATCAAAGGGGTTAGATAATCACAGATATTATTTTTCTCATTGTGAAAATGTATTTCCTGTTTTTTTCCACTCACAAAATGCCTAAAAGCAAGGTCAACTCAGTGACAGTGAACAGCTTAAGTGACCACACCGTGGAATCTAAATTCCAAAAGAAAAACAACCAAAGCTCTGTGGAGAAATGACTCATGCCAGTTCTGAGGTTGCATAAACAGTCTAGACATCTTGATAAGCCAGGAAACAAGGCCTCCATGCAGTCACTGGGGTCATTCCAGAAGGATGCAGGAGCCAGAGTGAACATATTTCTAGTGGCCAAAGATACTACACTTGATCTTAGCCAGAAGGCCAAGAAGCGATCTAGTGGCCAAAGACAAAGACAATAAATATGTGCATCAAAAAACATCTGCAAGGGACCTCACTGGTGGCCTGAGTTAAGTCTCATCGCTATCACCACCACGGAGGGCTGAGTTCGGTTCCTGGCCAGGGAGGGGACCCACATGGCGCAGCAGACCTCTCTTGTTTCCCCGCTGCTCCCCTCAACACTGTGTTTCAATAGATGTGCCTGTTCTGCTCCCCACTCTGTCTCTTGTGAGTCCTCTCACCTCACGCCTCTGGCCTACACCCCAGTTCTTCTAGGCAAAAAAAAAAAAAAAAAAGGAACCACGTGCAAAAACACCTAGGGTAGAATGAAAAACACTCCCCTGAGATATCCTCATGCCTGGAACCTGGGAATGGAACTTTCTATAGCAAAAAAAGGACTTTATAGATCTGATTAAATGAAGAACCTTGCAAGAGGCGATTATCCCAGATAATCAGAGTGGGCCCTAGGTGGAATCACAAATCCTTCTAAGAAAGGCTGAGGGAGAGCAGATACAGAGGAAGCAATGTGACCAGAGGCGTGGACTGCAGTCTAGGATCACACAGAATGACAGAAGCCCCCTGAAGCTGAAAGGCAAGAAACGGTCCCCTAGAACCACAGGGACTCTGCCCAGAGGGGACCTTGTTCTCAGTCCAATGGAGATGTTTCCAGACTTCTGGCCTCCAAGACAGTAAGCAGGGCCTCCCTAGTGGCGCAAGGGGTCAAGTGTAGCACTAAGAAGCTAACTGCTACATGAGTTGGGTCCCCGGCCAGGGAGCTGACCCACATGGCTCAGCAGACCTCTCCTGTTTTGCCCGCTGCTCCCCTGAGCAGTGCATTTCAGTGGATGTGCCTGGTCTGCTCCCCACTCTCTCTGATGAAACCTCTCATCTCCCCACACCTCTGGCCTACACCCCAATTCTTGTATGCATAAGTAAGTAAATCTTTAAAAATAAAAGGAAAAACTCAAAGCATTGAGGTTGAGCGAGGAGAGTATCTTCGGGACACTGGGAGGGAGGAGGATTTATTTCTAAGACAAGACACAAGGATTACTTACAGCAAAGCAAACATGTAGTGACCAGACCTGCTCGCATAAAACTAAGAGCCTCTGTTTATTCAAAGACACCAGCATGAACAGGAGCCTTTCTGAGACTTAAAATCCACAAAGAGCTCAGACCCAGGCAAGATAAAGAACACGAGACATCACTAAGAAACACACAGGCAGGGCCTCCCTGGTGGCGCAGTGGGTTAAGCAACGCACTATGAAGCATCTGCAGCACGAGTTCGAGAGCCGACCCACATGGCGCAGCAGACCTCGCTTGTCTTGCCCACCCGCTGCTCCCCGCAGCAGTGGATTTTGGCCGATCTGCCTGTTCTGCTCCCCACTCTGTCACTGGTGACTCGTCTCATCCCCCGCGCCTCTGGCCTGTGCCCCAGCTCTTGTATGCATACATAAAAAAAATCTTTAACTCATGGAGCGAGTGGTGGGCCTGGGTACTGTCACGGGCACCGGTCACAGTCGTGAGTCGACCACACGGGTGCGCACAGCCTTGGGGACCAGACGACACTGAGGACCTGCTGTTCATTCTGCAGCTGTGAGAACAGTGCTCACCTTTTAAAAACGGCCGTGCATGTTACGTTTGCGTGTCCACAGAGCAGACGTGTAGGGCTTGCTTAGGGGGGAGGGGCGCAGAGGCCAAGGACACCAGCAGTTGACGCTGGGGCACGTAGTCCTTGTGCAGTTTTGCATATGCAGGAAATTTTTCCTACTAAAACGTTTTCCCCCAAATCTGTGGTTCCCTCAAGCTCTCCAAAGAGCTTATTTCACTTCAGCTAAAGCTCCAGCGCCCTCCCCTCCTGCTCCTTCTCCTTGTTGCCCCAGCCAAGCTTTTCTGTAGGAATACAATTCCCTCTCAGAAGGATTCAGCTCATCCTTCAAAGATCACCTCCCCCCCTTCAAAGGTCACCCTGTCGGCCCCACTCAGCCAGCAGGCTAGGTCCCGTCCTGGTCCTCCTGCTCCCGGCCCTCCGCCTCCTGCTCTCTGTGCGTCCCCGTCCCCTGCCCAGCATCCCATCCTGGCTGCCCTCTGTCAGTGGGATTATCCGTGCTCTGGATCCTCTCTCCGTGAGGACACAACCTCTAGTTGTCCTGGATTCTCTCGTGGTGAAGACACAGCCCCTAGCTGTCTGTGCTGTGTGAGAACCCGGCTCCTGTCAGGCGGCCTGCATCCAGCTCTACTCCACTGATCATGGGCTGATGACCTTGGCCAGACTTCACATCTCTTGGGAGGGGGATGGTAACCATACCTATGTCTAAGGTGGTAGGAATCTAAGAGTGTGTGAACACGTGTAGCACTGAGTAAGGGCTCAAAGGGCATTAACTAGCACCGTATCAACTAACAAATGTTCGGGAATAAATTAATAAATGAGAGCAAACTCCTGAACTGCTTGGGTCCAGGACTTGAAGCCCCAGGCCAGCTCTGGGCTTGGTGCTGCGGTTCGTCTGGGAAGGCAGAGGGCGCCACCTTGTGTCCTGTCTGGGAAAACACAGTGTAGCTGCTCTCTGTCATGTTATTCCTAGTGCCCTGGAGCCAGTTCTTCAGCTCTCTGGGCCTCAGTTTCCTGCTCTGTAAAATGGGGACAATAGCAGTACTTATTTGTAAGTGTTAAGTTATTTTAATCATAAAGCACTAAGCAGAGTTCCTAGCACTGCTAAATGCCCAATAATTATTAGCTACTGGTGGGCGCCTTGGTGGCACAGGGGTTAAAATCTCAGTGCTATGAAACTATCACTAGTCACTGCAGCACGAGTTCGATCCCCAGCCAGGGAGCTGACCCACATGGCGCAGAACTCTCCTGTCTCCCCGCTGCTCCCCTCAGCAGTGTGCTTCGGTAGATTCACCTGTTCTGCTTCCCACCCTGTCTTTGGTGCATCCTCTCACCCCCCGCACCTCTGGCCTGGACCACAGCTCGTGTATGCATATTACTACTACTGAAAATACTGTCAACCCTCCCCAGTGAGTGGGGCCTCCTCCACCTGAACCCCACGCCCCAGCTCGGCTCCGGCAGCAGGCAGCATTCACATCCCAGCACCCCGGCCTTCCTCACTCCACTCTGCCAGTGCCCTGCTCCCACCACATTCCCATCTAACCCAGGCCATCCACAGGCTGTTCCCGCTGCCCAGAACACTTTCCCGACCCCTCTCCCCTGGCCCCCCAGGGCCCCATAAGCCTCCTGGAACATCTGTGCCCGTGCGGGGAGGGGGGCAGCACAAAAGAGGTGCTGAAGGTGGCTCTGCCCCCACCCTATCTTGCACAGGCTGTTCCCGCTGCTGGAAGCCCCACTACCGGCAGCTCCCTTCTGGGCTCCCCCCGCCCACATCTGCCCTGTCTACAGACAGATATATCACCCTGCACACCCCCCAGCAGGTGACAGGCCCTGAGGCGGGCTCAGAATGACTCCAGGGAGTGGGACTGACCACCCCCAACAGTGCCCGGCAGCAGCCCCGCAGTGCATGACGGGACACCCCCAGCCGCCCAGACTCACTGCTCCCGCAGGTGCCAAAGCTCAGTCTCCCGGGTGTCCCGAGCGTCCTGGCCGTCCAGCCCTCGCAGGCGGCCCAGCTCCTCCTTCAGCGAGCGGATGATGCCCTGGAGGACCACAGGGTCCGGCTTGCCCTGGTACGGGAGGGGCAGCGGGTAGTGAATCCTGAGGAGGAGGATTAGAACCGAGGCTCTCAGAGGCCAAGCATCCACGGTGGGCATCAGCCAGATTCTGAGAGGTGCACCAGGCACGACTCCCTGGCCCACATTTCTAGAGGCTTCCATCCTCAGTGCGACTCCGGCTTCCTGCTGTCCCATACCTCTAGCAGCCAGCCCCCCAGGCCCCCAAGCTGGCAATGTGGCACCCGGGTTGACAGACCGGGTTGACAAGGACACTTCCTAGTCACATGTGGCTGGGGGAGGGGACACCGGGATCCTGTTAGTGGCAGCCCAACAATTCCACCAGGGAGAGTCAAGACAGCCTGATCCCCGAGGCCCCGGGCGGGGGCACCCTCATTCACTGCCCCAGCCGATGCCACTCAGAGGATGGATAGCTCCCTACTAGAAAATCCAGGACAAAGGCGGCAGTGTACCCCGACCGTCCAACAGCCATCCCCAGCGGCCTTGTAGCCTCTCACTGTACAGGCCAGAAAACCAGCTAATCATCTCCCAGCATTCCTTGCATGTGACCACTTCTGGCCAAACAGGATGAACATCTTGTTGGGAGGCTGCTGGGAACACTTTTGCTTTCCTGATAAAAATGGGAGAGGCAGCTGACAAGTGCAGCCCCGTGCCCCGGCCTCCAGCTTGGATACTGATGCAATGCCTGGACGGCCAGCAGTCACTCTGTGACTGTGTGGAGACAGAGGAAGATCAAAAGGCCAACGCAAGGATGGAACTTAAAAAGCCAGAAGGAGCCAATGACACCACTGCGTGGCAGCCACCCACCGAGACATCATGTGACGTGACCAACTACAGCTTACGGCACTGGTGACGGCCACTCCGCACTGGCAGTCAAGTTTAACGACAAGTGATATAACCTCGACACAGATTTCCAAGGCCAGGTCTAAGCAGCACCCCCTTGTCCTGGGCACTGGGATTCCTGAGGTCTAGCCATACCCTCTCCCACCTGCCTACCGCCTGGCCCTGCTGCCGCCCCCACCTGTCAAACTCCACGGAGTAAATGAGGATCAGGTAGCGCTTGGAGTTGAGCTGGGCCGATCTGGAGGCCAGGGGCCCTGGGCGGCCCACCTTGCGGTTCCGCAGGGACTCCAGGTCCGTGTAGGTCAGCAGGTCGAGGGTGACTGACTCACTGCTCTGTTGGGAGACGGGGGGGGGGGGGGGGGGGGCNGGGGGGAAGAAGAGCTGCCAGGCGTGGCCAAGCTGAGACACAGGCCTCACATCCAGGCCATGCCCAGCCCGAACTCTGGGTGAGCCGGGCCTGCCAGGAGAGAGGCTGCCGGCCACCATGGCCCTGTCCCGGGGCTGGCACAAGGACGCCATCAGAGGGAGCAACTGGAGACAAGGAAGCTCAAGGCCCAGCCTTTTAACCGAGCTTCGTGCCATGGCGTGCTAACGTCCTCAGACCCAAGGCCCTTTTGGGGGGCCCAGCGGGTGGGACTTGTGTCCACTCGCCACTGTAACTGTCTCCTCACCCCATCCTCCATCAGCAGGCCGTCTCGGTGGGGGGTCAGGAGGAAGGGAGCAAAAATAAGCAAATCAACTGCAGAATGTCCCTGAGGAAGCTGTAAAAATGATTCATTTTATTAATTCCTGACCCTGGAACGCTTGTCCCTACTGTTCTATGGCCAAGTGGGAAGCGTGCGCTCTGCAGCACCCCAAGGACGACACACCCTAGAGGAGGACAGCTCCTTCAGGAAAAGCTCTGGTGCAATCCAGCTTGGAGGAAATGAGGCGCTTTTCCATGCAAGGCTACTTTTACTTGGAAGAACAACTCGGGGACAAAGCTCAGGTTATTCAGACTCACGTGACTGGCACCGGCTCCAAAATGAACGAAGCCAGCCTGGCACTGCCAGCAAAACCGCTAAGGGTATTTGATGCCAGTGATCAAATACCAACTTCAACGGAAAAATATGGATTTTGGGAAACTTATACCTGCTCCCTTAAGAGTACTTAAGAGCTTCTCAAAGTTGAGAGATTTTGCTGATGAGGACAGGAAGGTGTCAGCACATAACATCCATATTTGCTCACAAGTGAAAAGAGAACTGGAGAAATGGCTGAGGGATTTTTCAGCAAAATATTACCAGGGGTTAGTGCCAAGGGTGGAGTAATTTTTACATTCTCTTTTATATTTCTGGGACTTCAATTTTCTGCATGAGAATAATGACCATTAGAACCAGCGGCAGCTACTTTAGAAAGGAAGGAAAGAAAAAGAGCCCCGCCTTGCGGCAGAAGCGAAGGAAGAGCATCCTGCAGATATCAGACAGGCACCTCCTGCCCCCAACCCCGGGCCCTACCTGCGTGAGGGCCGACTCCAGCATGTTACAGAAGATGTTGAACTGTTTGAAGTTCCCTGTCTTGTGAGTTAAATCTTCGATGACTGGAGAGGGAGAAAAGTCCTTCCTGATGTCTTGTCCAATCCAATGCAACCATCCAAGCTTCCCAATTCCCGTCCTCCTGCCCGAGGGAAGTGCCCGCTCCCCCTCTTCACCAGGTACAGAGCCAGGGAAGCAGGATCCCGGCTGACCTCATTTTCTGGGAGAAGCTGATCCCTGGGAAGGACAGGCAGGCCCATCCCAGGGAGACACACTCACAGCTGGCATCGAACTCGCCCCGCCACTGGTCGGCGGTCATCCGGTCCTCCACCTCCAGCTCTAGCACCTGCCCGGACACCATCACGCGCACAGCATGCTCCACGCCCCGGAAGACGTAGTCTACCTGCAGGCCAGCTGGCTTGTCCATGGCCGGTGTCGCTGGGGAGAGGAGAGAGACAGACCTAGAGAGGCTCGGGAGCTAGAAGGTCCAAACTCACATCCTGCCTCCATTGTTTACCAGCTGCGGTACCTTCAGAAAGAGACTTCGCCTCACTGTGCCTCAGTTTTCCCATCAGGAAAATGGGTACAATGGGTATAACCTACAGAAGAGGTGGTCATGAAGAATAAATTGGATGATATACAAAAAAAGCACGCAGAACCGTGTCGTGCACATTATTCTGCCCAGTACAGGTTGACTAACAGATTATATGATTACCAACAAGAGGATCACATTAACACCACTGATTCATTTATTATTATACTCATTGTATAATTTTTCTTAGTCATTCGTCAACACATGTGTAGGAAAATCAAGCTGGAAAGGGGGTCAGGGAGTGTTGGGGTCAGGCCGGGGCAGGGATTCCACATAGGGGGTCAGTGCAGGACTCTCTGAGGAGCTGACATTTGAGCAGAGAAATGCAGGCTGTCTGGGAAGGAGGTGCAAGAGGCTAGAAGTCAGCGCTCCACATCATCAATGATCCACTTAAATTATGGGCACTGCATTAATAATTGATTCTGTAACTAGCCTATTATAAGCATCAGCACACAAGTAATTTCAGGGGCTCCCAGAATAAGGCCCCCACCCCTCTCGGTGCCGATCTACAGAACCCCTTTCTCAAAAGCCCAGGGACAGTCCCCCGTGCCCCCCCCCCCCCATAGCCCTACTGGCACCTCTGTCTCTAGATCTCAAACTCCGGACTTTATTTGGGGAAGGCGTCTTTGGCGCTTTGGAAAAACTGATGGACTCTGAGGACCCTTCCCCTGGGAAATTCACACTTAAAATTATGCTTTCATTCTCTGGAGGTTCAGAGGTCGGAGTTAATAATTCCACCCTATGGGCAAACAAACAGCTACACGTGCCTACTTAAGCCGCAGCTCCCAGCTCCCAGCGGGGCGCAGGCTGCGCGGCCCCGCCTCTCTGGGGGTCCTAGGCCCCGCCCCCCGACGTCGCAGCCGCGCGAGCCAATAAGCGGCCGCGCCGTCCCGGTCGCCAAGGCGTCGGAGGCAGCCGCGGACGGCGCAGATTCTCCGCGGGACTCGCTTCCCGACTCGTGGTACCCAACACCGCAGAGAAGACAGAGTAAGGGGGCCGCCGTACGCCACCCCAACCCCGCTACACCCCGCCCCCCGCTGCCCCGCACAAACCTACACTAAGCGAGCTGCAGCCCTTCGCCAGGCCACGGCCTTTCCGCACTCCGCTGCCCCGGCGTCTTTAGCCTCCACCCGCCCCGGCCCCCCATAGGAAGTCCCCGCATATTCTGCCAGAGCCAGCCCTCCCCTCACTCACCTGCTCCCTCACCTCCACGAACTTCGCCCGCTCCCCTCCCCATCCTCTCCAGGCGCGTCGTGAGCGCTCGGGAATCGCTGAAGGAGAAAACCCCACACCCTCGCCAGCTCGACCCTCCCTTCCGGATCCCTCATTCCCCAGAGGACTTCTAGGTTCTGGACTCCCCTCCCCTTCCCTCTGCAGAGGTACCCCCACCTCACCCCCATATTCCCAGCCCTGCCTCCCCCTGCTTCATTCAGAAACCAGCCGGATCTCCCACTCTCCCCACCCTCCACCCCCCACCACCTCAAGCCCCCTTACCTCCACCCGGCCCTCCCAGATGGGGGTGACAGAGGCTGCCGTCCCCTTTTTCCTACACCAGAACTCGAGTTCTCCTGGGGTTCTCTCCATATTCCACCAGAAATCTGCACCCCACATTTGCCCAAGGTTCCGCTCCACACACAATTTTCAGTCACACAGTTTTCAGTCACCATCACCCCCGTATTTCACCTGGATCACCCCGCATTCCATCACCCCCGTATTTCATCTGGATAGTCCCCTCCCGAATTTTATGTAAACTCCCCCACCCCCATTTTCCATCTCTCTTGCCTGCGGAAAAAGCCTTCATTGAACGTCCCCCCCTTCCTGAGATTCCCCAGCCTCTCCCGCCCTCATCCCCACCCCCAGTCCTTCTACCTGCATCGTCCATCCTTGCTCTGCGGCGAGTAGCCCATCCTAGTCGCTGGTCTCATTCCAATCCTGAGTCTCCCCCAGCTCCTCGCCGCCTCAGCCTCTGACCCGGCGTCCCAGCCACGCCTTCGAGGCCCCGCCCCGTGATGTCCGCCCCTCACCCTGCTGGCTCTGCTGGGTGCGGATGCCCCAGTGCCCCATCCCGGCCCACACCCCTGACCCCGTCCTCGGGCCACATGACATCTTGGCTTTAGCATCCATGTACACGCGCGGACACACACACAATTTGTTCCTGCTCAACACCTCCCTCTCATCTTTCACTAAGGCGACCCCCTCTCCATTTCCAGGGTTACATCACCACCCTTGGCTCCTCCTCCAAAACTGCACTCCCCAACTATTTCAGACTTTACAGTCCTCACCCCAAGGCCAGAGCTAAAACTCCTCACTGGGTTCCCCAAAGACAAATCCACATCACCATCTCCCCCACTGGACACCCGAAAATCACCACCCCTGGTGGCCCCCATCCCATGATGGTTTTCCCATTCTCTGAAGAACCCCACCCCCTTCCACTTACCCTGGGGGGAACCTAGCTGAATTCTCACTTCACAGGGCCAGTGCCAGGCCCTCCCCCTGACCCAAGTAACCCTCCTGGCCACCATTCTGAGGCCACAGCATGACCATCTGGCCACGTGGAGCTGGATAGAATGCCCTTCACCCCACCCAGAATACAGACTGAAGTCTCCACATGGTCGTCCTGGAACAACAGACACAAAAACCCTTTAGAGATCCACAATCCAGGCCTCCAGAGCACACGCTATTGCCCACCATCACCCCTGGGGTATCCAGACCCCCTCTCCAATGTCCCTCGACCACTTTTTGTCTTAAGGACCCTGCATACTTAACCAGTGACTCTCTGTGAATTTTGCTCTCCGGGAGGTATTCTAACCAGACCACAACGCAGGCCCTGGGCCAGGGTGAAGCAGCCTGCTCATTACCCAGCTGCCTTCCCCGACCCCCTTCCCCTTGCGCTCCCTCCCTTGCTCTCTGCTCCTTTCTCTCCTGGTACTAACCCAGTACTAACCTCTCCAGTACTTATGCTGCAGGCTGGGGACACATGGGCTGACCCGGCTCTACCGCCCGCCCACAGTGTGACCCTGAGCAAGGCACCTCTCTGGGCCTCCCAGGTCAGCAGGGTGGGGATAAGAGCTCCCGCCTCACAGGACCACCAAGCGGATTAAATTTGGCCACATGGAAAAGACGCTTCAGACAGCCTGGCCCTTGGTCAGCTGCTCCCATCTGTGCATCCCATTGATGATTAGCGGGGCCCGTGAGAGCAGAACCATTTCGCTCATTCTTACACCTTCAGCACCCTGGGCCCGACGGTTCAGGACTGCTTAATTGATTAATTACTGGGCAAAGACAGACATGGGGTTCTTGGTCTTCTCCCCTCAGCGCACCCCTTGGCATCCTGCAGGTCTCAGCTCCAGTGTCCCTCTCGCAGTCAGCCCTCCCTCACTCCAGGCTGGGTGAGGAGCTGTCCAGGTCACTAGCGTATCTGCAGCACTACCCAGCAAAGGGTGGGCCACTGAGGAGTTGTTTAATGATGAGCCAAGCTCTGAACCAGCCTGCTTTTCCAAGGGAGGGCCGCCGACCTGTAGCCTGGAAATCTGCATCTCCTGCCAGCTCTCCCAGCACCACACTGAGCTGAGCGCAAGGGTCCTAGGACATCATTACACTCCGCTCCCCCAACCCTTTCCTCAACTCAAGGCCCTCCCAGTTCAACAAGCCTTCCCCAGATGCCACAGAGAAGCCCCAAGAAAAGGGGTAATAGTGATATCATAAGCTAAGACCCCAGTAAGCACCAGTGCACTCTTCAGGGGCTGACTCCACGGGCACAGCATCAGTGCACAAGTGGAGGCGCTCAGAAGCCAGTAGATACAAACACAGATCTCTGTTGGGTGGTCATAGTGCTATGAAGAAAAATAAAGCCCGGGGTCAAGGGGCCAGAGTGGATGGTCAGCAAGGGCCTGGGTGCACAGCTGACCTCTGAAAGGAGACCTGAAAGTGAGAGAGAAGCCCTGTAGATCCCTGGGGGAGCAGCCTAGGCTGTGGAGACAGCAAGTACAAAGGCCCTGAGGTGGGCATGTACTGCTGAAGAACAGCCAGGAGGCCAGATGTCTGAAGGGGGGGCGGGAGGGGAAGTTGATGCAGGGAGTCAAGGGCACGGAGGAGGGAGGAGACAGATCAGGTGGGAGTTCGAGGCCCAACAAGGACTTTGAGGCAGGAGATGGGGTCCACAACCATCTGACTTTTGCTTTAACAGGCTCCCCAGTCTGTGGGGTCAAAGGCAGAGGCAGCGAGCCCAGTGGAGGCCACAACACACCAGGTAAGAACAGGTCATGCTCAGACCAGAGTGGCAAGGGAGGTGGTGAAACACGGTGGACCTTGGAGGTGTTTTTGAAGGCAGAGCCCACGGAGTTTGCTGGTTGACAGGCCACAGGCGGGAGGCGTCTGGGGCTTTGTCCTGAGTACCCAGTAGGATGGAACTGCCACCACTGGGCTTGGAGCTGCCAAGGGGAAGCCACAGCTTCGTTTGAGACAAGTTGGGTGTCAGTTGGACTTCCAAGGAGAGAAGAGTGGGCGATGGGGTGTATGTGTCTGGAGTTGAGGGGAGAGGCCCAGACTGAAGCCACCTTTATAGAAAGACCACCTGAAACCTGACACTGGCTGGGGCCCCTGAGTGGTGGCACAGGCAGAGACAAGACCACCGCCAGGCCGTTCTCCGAGGGATGTGCCTGAGGCTCACGGGCGGGCTAATCCAGCGCCCCGGTGGCGGGACCGGCGTGCAGACACAGGCAGCCCAGCCCGCGCCGGCACTCCGGACCCCCGGAGCGCGTGAGGGTGTCACGAGCTGACTGAGGGGGCGCCCTTGGGAGGAGCCTGAGCCTCCGCTCCTCGCTGGAGCCCCCTCTCCACTGCGGTCTCCACTGCCCTCCACGCGAGCCATCGCAGGGACCTCCACCCCGACACGCTGCGCCCCAACGCCCCTGCCCCGACGTGGCCCGCAGGCGGCAGCGCTGCACCTCGGGGGCGGGTCTGCCCCCGGCCCCTGCAGTCTCCGGCTTTACACACTTTCCCCGTTGAACACCGCCCTGCGAAATACAAATACAAAACGTCCCCGCCCCGCACACCGCCTCTGCCTCTGTCCCTCATTGCAGCGCCTGATCTCCCCTCCGAGTCCCACTTGGCCGGGTCGGCGGCCCGCCGCGGCCCACCGCTCGCCCTCGGAGCGCCCCCTCCCCCCGCCGGGACCTCCAGCCCGGCCCGCGCACCCGCCGATCCCGCCGCTCTCACCTCGGCGGACACCCCTCCTCGCGAGCGGTTCAACTGCCGATTCGCCAGCCCCGCCCAGGATCCGGGCTTCTCGCTTCTGATTGGCCCTGGTTTACTCGCCGCCAAATTTCCATTAGTCAGAACAGACGCTCGTCATCTTGGCCCGCCCCAAAGGAGACACCACCCTCCAAGGCTTGCAATTAGCCAGCTCGGAAGAGACGTTCCGAAGTGGGTTGGAGCGTCGCTCCCTTCTCCAGTCACTACTGGCTAATAGCTCATGCCAATCATGTAAAGAGGGTTGGTCCCTGGAGGGGGAGGAACCCCGGAAGTAGCCCTTGGCTCCACCCACCGCCCCCAGCGGCTAGTGGGCCGCGCCCACCGGGAGGGGAGACTGGGAGAACCAAGCGGGGCTCGCTGGTGTGCTGGAAGGTATAGAAGCTGCGCCAAAGTTCTAGCTTAAAGAGGGCTTGAGGGTCATCCCCGCTCCTGCCTTCCAAGTGTGCATTAAGCGCTCCGCTGGCCTCGGCTCGTTTGAAGTTAACGGAGACCCTGGAATATAAGCACTATTATCCCAATTTTTCCATTAAAGGAAAGAGCTCGGGCCCGCCCTGGTGGCGCAATGGGTTAAGCAACGCACTGTGAGGCAAACCGCGGCCACTGCAGCACGAGTTTGATCCCTGCTGCCGGCCAGGGGGGTGACCCACGTGGCGTAGCGGACCTCTCCTGCCTCGCCCGCTGCTCCCCTCGGCAGTGTGTTTCTGTCGATCTGCCTGTTCTGCATCCTGCTCTGTCTCGTGGATTCTCTCATCACCCCCACGCCTCTGGCCTGTACCCCAGTGCTTGTATGCATAAATAAATAAATCTTTAAAAAAAAATAATAAAGGAAAGAGCTCAGAGGAGTGCAGCCACTGGGCCAAGATCACACAGCTTGAGGACTCCCTATTTTGAGCCAATCAGTCATCAACAGGGTAGACGGTTTATTGAATTTGGTGAGGGCATCGGGGACAGGACAGTTCTTTACGTTCATGGACAGACCACCCTGGATGCTATATGAAAATTGAGTAAGATTGGCTTGCTTAGTATTTGGACCGGAGAAAAGGAACACACGAAATTGGGTATGTGCAGGGCAAATTACTTAGAATGAACAATAACAAATGACATCTTTAGAAGAGCTGACAAATAGCACAAACATTGCAAAATCCCAAAAGATAACGTAATGTTTTTATTTCTTCTTGCCTGACACACCTCTGACATGCTGCCTACTTTTTATCTGCATGGATTTGTTTCATAGTATCTTTTTTTAAACATTTATTTATGCATACAAGAACTGGGGTACAGGCCAGCGGTATGGGGGGTGGTGAGAGGATGCACCAGAGACAGAGTGGGGAGCAGAACAGGCAGATCGATTGAAATACACTGCTGAGGGAAGCAGCAGGAGAGGTCTGCTGCGCCGCTGTGTGGGTCCCCTCCCTGGCTAGGGATCAAACCCATGCTTCAGGGGCTGTGAATAGCTTCACAGTGCTGCGCCTGAACCCCTTGTGCCATCAGGAAGGCCCCCTATTTCATTACATCTTGATCTGCTGAAGGGAGAGAAGTAAATTGTCTTTGCCTGATGGAAATTTTCCTGTCATTATAACTCAGCAGATATTTCATTTTCACCAGCTGACATTGGTGGTATCACCTGCGTGTTGGGGGAATGTGTAATGGTAGCTCCGTGTTCTGGAAAATATTTCCACAGGCTACTTCTGCCTTGGTCCTTTTCCTTTGGAACTTGCTCCCATTACTTTGGTGCTTCTGGATTGGACCGCTGGAGGAAACATCCGTGACATGATAGACTGTGACCTGGCACTGGACAGGTTAGCACCTTGCGTGATAAGGTGTGGGATGGGGATATGGCCTGAGACATTCATACTGGCGCTTTTGACGGTGTATGAATGTCATGGACTGAAATTACATGAATTTAGAAGGCATACCTGCTACCCACCTAAGCAATGGTAATAGTCAGTGGGGACCACCACTATATAAAGGGTTTATCGCTAAGGAGTCTTAACTCTAGGAACATCCATAGAATGTCCCAGAATGACCAATCAGGCCATTGAAGTGTATCTAAAAGTATCTATGAACCACATCAAACAATCCCACCCCCGAAAAACAAGCAAATGTAGCTTCTACTCAGCTGGACGCCAGCACCACCCATGATGTAGAGCTATACAACAGAGAGGAAGTAGAACTGGAGAAAGATGGTGATCTTACCCAATTGCATTTGTAATGGCCTCCCTTTGTGGACTTTTCCCAAAACATCAGAATAGGCACACATTGCTAGGCTCCTGAAAGGGCCTTGGAAGGGCCTGTGTAAGTCCGGGGCCCTGAAGGTTACCTGCAGTTTGCTATAACCCCTCCCTGACATTAGTCTGTGTGCCCCTCCCCCCCGGGGAACCACTGTGTGCCAGAGGCTCCTGCCCCGGAAACATAACAGCCAGTCCTGACATTGCCACCCACTGGTTGTGGGGAACCCTTTTCCTCTCTGGGTATAAGTTTTCCCACCTGTAAACTGAGTGCTGCTCGAAGACTAACTTGAACAGTTCCTAGGAGGTCCAGATAGAAAGTTTCCAAGACAGACTAGAACTTGGGTTCCAGGTTCAGAATTTGTGTTTTGCCATCGTAGACCCAGATTGGCATTCCAGGCTTCCTCTTACAAGCTGAGGGGCCTCCCACAAGCCGTGACCCTCTGTGGTTGGAGAGTCATTCATTCATTTACGTTTGTTTGTTTTGGTGCACTTGCTATGTTCCAGGCATTCTTCTGGGTGCTGGGGTTAGGTGCATTAGGGACTAAACAGAGTCCAAGCCTTTGTGAAAGGGGAAAAAGCAGGGGTCTCCCTTGTGGCGCAAGGGGTTAGGTCTCAGCACTATGAAGCATCCGCAGCCACTGTAGTACAAGTTCGATCCCCGGGCAGGAAGTGGACCCACATGGTGAGGCAGACCTCTCCTGCCTCACCCGCTGCTCCCCTCAGCAGTGTGTTTGAGTCACTCTGGCTGTTCTGCTCCCCACTCTGTCTCTGGTGAATCCTCTTTCTCTCCTGCACCTCTGGCCTGCACCTCAGCTCTTGTATGCATAAATATTTTTTTAAAAAGGATTAATGGAAATAAATTGGTGACAAATGGAGAAAATAAAGCAGAGTAGGGGGTCAGGATGGTTGAGGAAGTGTCTTGGAGAAACCGGCTTAGAGCAAAGACCTGAAGTAAGTAAAGGAGCCAGTCTGTGGGTACAGGGTGGCCCACGCTGCCCAGGGCTGGAGTGTTCCAGGAGAAGGAGTGAGTGCAAAGGACCTGGGGTAGGAGCATGCCTGACGCTTTTTAGTAGCAGCGAGGGGCTGGATACTGAGGGAGCCAGAGCAGAGGGCAGGATATCCTGGAAGGAACCGGAAGCCAGGTCACACAGGGTCTTATAGGTCCCTGTGACATCTTTGGCCTCTGAGAGAGATGGATCCCATTGGAGATGGAAGGCAACAAGGACATTATTTCACTCCTGTCTTAAGAGGTCAGGCTGGTGGCTGTGTTAGTAATTATTAGCAGGCCATTAATAATTTACAAATTAGGGCCTCCCTGGTGGCGCAGTGGGTTAAACAACGCACTATGAAGCAAACTGCAGCCACTGCAGCACAAGTTCGAACCCTGCTGCCGGCCAGGGAGGGGACCCACATGGCATGGCAGACCTCTCCTGCTGTGCCCGCTGCTCCCCTCAGCAGTGTACTTCCATTGATCTGCCTGTTCTGCTCCCAGCTCTCTGTGGTGAATCCTCTCACCCACCTCACACCTCTGGCCTATACCCCAATGCTTGTATGCATAAATAAATAAATCTTAAAAAAATAATTTACAAATTAAACTAATTTGAAGGGATCAAATGGTGCAACCTGTAGAAAACATTTTAGTGGTTTCTCCAAAAGTGAAAAATAGAATTACTGCCTGAGCCCGCAATTCCACTCATAGGTGGAATCAAAACTCATGTGCAGAGACCTGCATATGCACAGCAGTGCAATTCATAATAGCCAAAGGGTGGCAGCAACCCAAATATCTATCAGCAGGTGAATGGGTACACGAAAGGTTGTAGTCACACAGTGGAATACTGTTCATCTCTGAAAAGGGGTGTTGTACTGGTGCATGCCACAACACGGATGAACCTTGAAAACATAATGGTGTGTAAAAGAAGCCAGGAGCCAGAAATCACACATTGTGTAATTCTGTCTATATGAAATATAGAGACGGTAAGCATGCTAGTGGTGGCGGGCGATGTGGGGGAGAACTGGGAAATCATTGTTTAGTGGGTGTGGGGTCTGTTTGGAGGATGATGGAAATGTTATACAACTAGATACAGATGCTGCCTTCACACCATTGAGAATGTACTAAATACCACTTTATGCCCTTTAAAGTAGTTCCTTTTATCTTATGTGGTTTTCACCTAAAAAAAAAAAAAAACCCTTTAAAGCAAAGATTTAAAAAAGAGATGCTGGTGTCTTACAGGAGGGTGGCAGCAGTGGGGGTGGCGGGACGTGGTTAGAATCTGCATCTATTCTGAAGGTAGAGCTGACAGAACCCGCTGATGGGTTGGGTGCTGGGAGCGAGAGGAAGAGGGGAGTCAAACATGATTGCAAGGTTTGGATCTGAGAGACTGCCAAGATGAAATTTCCATTTATTGCGATTAGATGGGCAGCCGAGTTGGGGGGGGGGGTGCCGAGGGGTAATGGCAACCAGAACTTGGATTTGGACATCCTCAGGTACCTGATGGTGGATCATTCCAAGTGGAATGTTGGTAGGATTGGTGAATAGATGAGTCTGAATTCAGGTATGAGGCCCAGGCTAGAGAACCATATAAACTTAGGAGTCAGGCCTCCCTGGTGGCGCAAGGGATTAAGCACTGTATTATGAAGCATCTACAGCCATTGCAGCATGAGTTCGATCCCTGGCCAGGGAGGGGACCCACATGGCACAGCAGACCTCTCCTGTCTCCCCACTGCTCCCCTCAGCAGTGTATTTCAGTCAATCCACCTGTCCTGCTCTCCACTATATCTCTGGTGAATCCTCTCCCCACACCTCTGGCCTGTACCCCAGGTCTTGTATCCATAAGTAAATAAATCTTTAAAAAATTAAATAAACTTAGGAGTCCATCTCCCAGGGAATGAGGAAAGAGAAAAAAGAAGGGATCAAGGACAGAGCCCTCAGATCCCCCAATGTTTAAAGGAAAAAGAGGAAGAAATAGCAGAGATTGAGAAGGAGCAGCTACTGAGATAGAAGGGAAATAGTGAGAGTGAGGTGTCTTGCGAACAAAGGGATAAAATAAACTGAGGAGGAAGATAAGACCACCACGAGAATGTTCCAGAACATGAGGGCAGGGTTT
Organism: Galemys pyrenaicus; assembly: GCA_019455555.1. Classification (NCBI taxonomy): domain Eukaryota; kingdom Metazoa; phylum Chordata; class Mammalia; order Eulipotyphla; family Talpidae; genus Galemys; species Galemys pyrenaicus. The sequence continues at coordinate 1,118,880 of JAGFMF010011711.1, forward strand.
GGACTACAGGGTTGAGCCACATGGAGGTTAGTGGTAACCTCAAGCATTGATGTGTCTTAGCAGTGATGTCAGTCCCTGTTTGGAGTGCTTCAAGGTCTGGGAGAACAGGAACAGGGGACATTAATGCAAATAACCTTTTTTTTTTAAAGATTTATATATTTGTACATACAAGAACTGGGGTACAGGCCATAGGTGGAGGTAGGGTGAGAGGATTCACCAGAGACAGAGTGGGGCACAGAAAAGTTGGATCGACTGAAACACACTGCTGAGGGGAGCAGTGGGGAGACAGGAGAGGTCTGCTGCAACATGTGGGTCCCCTCCCTCCCTGGCTGGGGATCCAAACTCAAGCTGCAGTGGCTGCGGATGCTTCATAGTTAACCCCTTGTGCCACTAGGGAGGCCCAGAAAATACAGATAACTTTTTAATGAGTGTTTTTGTTTGTTTGTTTGCTTGCTTTTTTGCTTTTTTTTTTTTTTAAAGATTTTATTTATTTATGCATACAAGCACTGGGGTACAGGCCAGAGGTGTGGGGGGGTGAGAGGATTCACCACAGAGAGCAG